>CM019073.1:99203423-99733423 GCA_009667805.1 Leptobrachium leishanense
ATCTATCTATCTATCTATCTATCTATCTATCTATCTGTCTGTCTGTCTGTCTGTCTGTCTGTCTATCTATCTATCCCATATCTATCATATATTTATCCATCAATATCTATCTATCTACCCATATATTTATCCATATCTATTTATTTATCTATCAATATCTATCTAGCCATATTTATTTACTAATCTATCCATATATTTCTACATTATCTATCTATCCATCCATATACATATACATATCTAACATCTTTGGCTCTATACACCACCACAATGGAGTTGGAATGAAACAAACACAATGTGCTTTAACTGCAGACTGTCAGCTTTAATTTGAGGGTATGTACATCCAGCTCAGGTGAACGGTGTAGTACTTACAGCAGTTTGCAGATGTGTCTCCCACTTGTTAAGGGACCAATGGTAATGGGACAATTGGCTTCTCAGCTGTTCCATGGCCAGGTGTGTGATATTCCCTCATTACCCCAATTACAATGTGCAGATAAAAGGCCCAGAGTTCATTTCAAGTGTGCTATTTGCATTTCGAATCTGTTGCTGTCAACTCTCAAGATGAGATCCAAAGAGCTGTCACTATCAGTGAAGCAAGCCATCATTAGGCTGAAGAAACAAAACAAACCCATCAGAGAGATAGCAAGAACATTAGGCGTGGCCAAAACAACTGTTTGGAACATTCTCAAAAAGAAAGAACGCACCGGTGAGCTCAGCAACACCAAAAGACCCAGGAGACCACGGAAAACAACCGTGGTGAATGACCGAAGAATTCTTTCCCTGGTGAAGAAAACACCCTTCACAATAGTTGGCCAGATCAAGAACACTCTCCAGGAGGTAGGTGTATGTGTGTCAAAGTCAACAATCAAGAGAAGACTTCACCAGAGTGAATACAGAGGGTTCACCACAAGATGTAAACCCTTTGTGAGCCTCAAAAACAGGAAGGGCAGATTAGAGTTTGCCAAACAACACCTAACAAAGCTTTCACAGTTCTGGAACAAGATCCTATGGACAGATGAGACCAAGATCAACTTGTACCAGAGTGATGGGAAGAGAAGAGTATGGAGAAGGAAAGGAACTGCTCATGATCCTAAGCATACCACCTCATCAGTGAAGCATGGTGGTGGTAGTGTCATGGCGTGGGCATGTAAGGCTGCCAATGGAACTGGTTCTCTTGTATTTATTGATGATGTGACTGCTGACAAAAGCAGCAGGATGAATTCTGAAGTGTTTTGGGCAATATTATCTGCTCACATTCAGCCAAATGCTGCAGAACTCATTGGACGGCGCTTCACTGTGCAGATGGACAATGACCCAAAGCATACTGCAAAAGCAACCAAAGAGTTTTTGAAGGGACAGAAGTGGAATGTTATGCAATGGCCAAGTCAATCACCTGACCTGAATCCCATTGAGCATGCATTTCACTTGCTGAAGACAAAACTGAAGGGAAAATGCCCCAAGAACAAGCAGGAACTGAAGACAGTTGCAGTAGAGGCCTGGCAGAGCATCACCAGGGATGAAACCCAGCGTCTGGTGATGTCTATGCGTTCCAGACATCAGGCTGTGGTTGACTGCAAAGGATTTGCAACCAAGTATTAAGAAGGGAAAGTTTGATTTATGATTATTATTCTGTCCCATTACCTTTGGTCCCTTAACAAGTGGGAGGCACATCTGCAAACTGCTGTAAATCCTACACCGTTCACCTGAGTTGGATGTACATACCCTCAAATTAAAGCTGACAGTCTGCAGTTAAAGCACATTGTGTTTGTTTCATTCCAACTCCATTGTGGTGGTGTATAGAGCCAAAGATGTTAGAATTGTGTCGATGTCCCAATATTTCTGGACCTGACTGTATCTATCTATCTATCTATCTATCCATATAACTATCCATATTTATTTATTTCTCTATCCATAGCTTTCTACAATATCTATCTATCTAGCTATCCATATATCTATTTATATCTATCATTTATCTAGCCATATTTATTTATTTATCTATCCATATCTATCTATCTCTGCCTCTATGTATCTATTTCTCTCTATCATCAATCTTCCCATCCATCTATCTACGAGACCTATCAAATTAATCTGAATAATGTAATATATATGTAATCTTTCTATTTATCAATCTGATTTATCTTGTTTATTGGACTTTTCCCTACCTTTATCCCTTTAACCCAGCTTATCTGTCAAATCTAGTTATTCTATCTATCTCTATCTATCTATCTATCTATCTATCTATCTATCTATCTATCTATCTATCTATCTATCTATCTATCTATCCCATATCTATCTATCTATCTATCTATCTATCTATCTATCTATCCCATATCTATCTATCTCTCTATCTATCTATCTATCTATCTATCTATCTATCTATCTATCTATCTATCTATCTATCTATCACTATCTATCTATCCATCTATCCCATATCTATCTATCTATCTATCTATCTATCTATCCATATCTATCTATCTATCTATCTATCTATCTATCTATCTATCTATCTATCTATCTATCTATCTATCTATCTATCTATCTATCTATCTATCACTATCTATCTATCCCATATCTATCTATCTCTCTATCTATCTATCTATCTATCTATCTATCTATCTATCTATCTATCTCTATCTATCACTATCTATCTATCTATCTATCTATCTATCTATCTATCTATCTATCTATCTATCTATCTATCTATCTATCTATCTATCTATCTATCTATCTATCCTCTATCCATATCTATCTATCTATCTATCTATCTATCTATCTATCTATCTATCTATCTATCTATCTATCTATCTATCTATCTATCTATCTATCTATCTATCTATCTCATATCTATCTATCTCATATCTATCTATCTCTATCCATATCTATCTATTTATTTCTCATTCATCACTTTTATCCTCTGTTGTCAGTAGATATCCTCTATGCACGCTCTTGGTATTGAAGTGTTTACTTACCATAGTGGTTCAAATATGTGTGAACTACATTTCCCATAACGCTCAGTCAGGAGACCAAACAATGGGCTTGATTATGTAGTGCAAGCTAAAACGGGGACACTACCGGGGAAAGGCTGTGCCTGCAAGTTTCCCCTTAGCGTCCCCATATTAGCATGAGATTCGGGGGCAGGCATTAATTCAGCACCTCGCCCCAGAACACTGAGCTACCCTAGGAGATACTCATGGTATGGCTTCCGCGCCGCTCCGAGTATCGCCTCCTGGAGTCCCTAGGAGGACTCCATGGAGGGTTGCGCCGCCTGATAGCGAGCCCTGCGCGATCTTGCTCTAGCGAGATCACGCAGGGCCGTTAAGTGATTAAGGAGGGAGACCGGGAACTATTTGTCCCCAAACTCACTCTGCTCCCGGTGGCCAGAAGCAGCGGATCGGGCCACTGTTCTTGCTGCGGGATGTGAGGCAAGTATCTGATTTATTGGGGGGGGGTTTAATTGATAATAAATGTTTCTGCAAAAGCGGAATCAGTTAGCACCAGCTTCTAGATGACGGTAAAATTGTCGTTGCTGCATCGGTGCAGTAATTAGCACTAGGCCTTTTTACTACCTTATTTACCTTAACGCTAATTACTTATTGCGCTCCTCACGTTGAGTATAGGATGCGCAAAGTACAGTAAGCTCGCGCAATCACCGATACACTAACGGAATTTTTCCATGATTAGAGTTAGAGATGTAATATGAGGGACATGCGTTAAAGTCACTTATCCTGACGTTAACACTTACATATCCGAACGCTATGTAATGTAGCCCGATGCATGCCCTGGGATGGTATTCACCGTTCGAACTGATGCAAAACCTTTTTCTCCTACACTCTTTCTGCTTCCGGCATCTTGCTGTGTGAATAAAATGTTCCCCCTTTACCTGCTGCGCCGAACTCTCATTTTACACTTTTATTTCCCTGTGACAGATTTGTTTTTAATGAAAGAAAGAAGAATCTATCATGTGTTACCGCTTTGATCTTGCATATGTTTTATCCTTGTGAGCGTCGTGCTGTATATCTCATCCCCTGGAAACACCAGGTGGAGGGTGTAATGTAAGACACTGGATAATGCCGATGTTTCCCAGTAAGGATATTACAAAGAACGGCCAATACATTTAGGGGATACTTTTGTTTCTGATTTAAAGTACAGGGGACAATAAGCGGCTGTGTATAAACAAAAGAGCAGCATTGTCAGGGTCATATAAATATATGATGATGCTCAGGGCGAGAAACTGTTCTTTTATACCTTTGTGCTTGTATGGCGCCTATAATGGTGCTTAATTGGGTTCATATATATATATATATATATATATATATATATATATATATATAGAGTAGATAGGCCATGTTAGTCCAGATGCCAAAATCACGAGTATAGCAGTAAAACAGGTATCATCACGTACTGCTATACTCGTGATATATATATACAGTGGCAAGAAAAAGTATGTGAACTCTTTGGGATTCCTTGGAGTTTTCCATGAATTGGTCATAAAATGTGCTCTGATCTTCATCTAGGTCACAACAATTTGAAAAACACAGTCTGCTTAAAATAATACAACACAAACATTATGTGTTTTCATGTGTTTATTGAACATAACATGTAAACATTCACAGTGCAGGGTGGAAAAAGTATGTGAACCCCTAGCCTAATGATTTCTCCAAGAGCTAATTGGAGTCAGGAGTGAGCCAACCTTGAGTCCAATCAGTGTGATATTATTGGATGTGTTGCTGAAAGCTGTCCTGCCCTTTAAAAACACATAGCAGTTTTGGGTTTACTGGTTTCAAGAAGCACTGCCTAATGTGAACCATGCCTCGCAGAAAAGAGCTATCAGAAGACCTACGATCAAGAATTGTTGACTTGCATGAAGCTGGAAAGGGTTACAAAAATATCTCCAAAAGCCTTGATGTTCATATGTCCACGGTAAGACAGACTGTCTACAAATGGAGAAGTTCAGCACTGTTGCTACTCTCCCTAGGCGTGGTCATCCTGTAAAGATGACTGCAAGAGCACAGCGCAGAATGCTTAATGAGGTAAAGAAGAATCCTAGAGTGTCAGCTAAAGACTTACAGAAATCTCTGGCAAATGCTAACATTTTTGTTGACACATCTACATTAAGGAAAACATTAAACAAGAATGGAGTACATGGGAGGACACCACGGAGGAAGCCATTGCTGTCCAAAAAGAATATTGCAGCACGTTTGAAGTTTGCAAAAGTGCACCTGGATGTTCCACAGCACTACTGTCAAAATATTCTGTGGACAGATGAAACCAAAATTGAGTTGTTTGGAAAAAACACACAACACTATGCGTGGAGAAAAAAAGGCACAGCACACCAACATCAAAACCTCATCCCCACTGTAAAACATGGCGCAGGGAGCATCATGGTTTGGGGCTGCTTTGCTGCCTCAGGGTCTGGACGGATTGTTGTCATTGATGGAAAAATGAATTCCAGAGTTTATCAAGACATTTTGCAGGAAAACGTAAGACCATCTGTCCACCAACTGAAGCTCCGCAGAGGATGGGTGATGCAACAGGACAATGACCCAAAGCATACAAGTAATTCAACAAAAGAATGGCTTCAACAAAGCAAAATATGCCTTCTGGAGTGGCCCAGTCAGAGTCCTGACCTCAACCCGATTGAAATGCTGTGGCATGACCTTAAGAGAGCGATTCACACCAGACATCCCAAGAATATTGCTACACTGAAACAGTTTTGTGAAGAGGAGTGGTCCAAAATTACTCCAGATCGTTGTGCAGGTCTGATCTGCAACTACAGGAAATGTTTGGTTGAGGTCATTGCTGTCAAAGGAGGGTCAACCAGTTAAATAAGTCAAAAGGTTCACATACTTTTTCCACCCTGCACTGTGAATGTTTACATGTTCTGTTCAATAAAAACATGAAAACATATAATGTTTGTGTTGTATTATTTTAAACATACTGTGTTTTTCAAATTGTTGTGACTTAGATGAAGATCAGAGCACATTTTATGACCAATTAATGCAAAACTCCACGTAATCCCAAAGGGTTCACTTACTTTTTCTTGCCACTATATATATATATATATTATATATATATATATATATATATATATATTATATATATATAGAGTAGATAGGCCATGTTAGTCCAGATGCCAAAATCACGAGTATAGCAGTAAAACAGGTATCATCACGTACTGCTATACTCGTGATATATATATACAGTGGCAAGAAAAAGTATGTGAACTCTTTGGGATTCCTTGGAGTTTTCCATGAATTGGTCATAAAATGTGCTCTGATCTTCATCTAGGTCACAACAATTTGAAAAACACAGTCTGCTTAAAATAATACAACACAAAGATTATATGTTTTCATGTGTTTATTGAACATAACATGTAAACATTCACAGTGCAGGGTGGAAAAAGTATGTGAACCCCTAGCCTAATGATTTCTCCAAGAGCTAATTGGAGTCAGGAGTGAGCCAACCTTGAGTCCAATCAGTGTGATATTATTGGATGTGTTGCTGAAAGCTGTCCTGCCCTTTAAAAACACATAGCAGTTTTGGGTTTACTGGTTTCAAGAAGCACTGCCTAATGTGAACCATGCCTCGCAGAAAAGAGCTATCAGAAGACCTACGATCAAGAATTGTTGACTTGCATGAAGCTGGAAAGGGTTACAAAAATATCTCCAAAAGCCTTGATGTTCATATGTCCACGGTAAGACAGACTGTCTACAAATGGAGAAGTTCAGCACTGTTGCTACTCTCCCTAGGCGTGGTCATCCTGTAAAGATGACTGCAAGAGCACAGCGCAGAATGCTTAATGAGGTAAAGAAGAATCCTAGAGTGTCAGCTAAAGACTTACAGAAATCTCTGGCAAATGCTAACATTTTTGTTGACACATCTACATTAAGGAAAACATTAAACAAGAATGGAGTACATGGGAGGACACCACGGAGGAAGCCATTGCTGTCCAAAAAGAATATTGCAGCACGTTTGAAGTTTGCAAAAGTGCACCTGGATGTTCCACAGCACTACTGTCAAAATATTCTGTGGACAGATGAAACCAAAATTGAGTTGTTTGGAAAAAACACACAACACTATGCGTGGAGAAAAAAAGGCACAGCACACCAACATCAAAACCTCATCCCCACTGTAAAACATGGCGCAGGGAGCATCATGGTTTGGGGCTGCTTTGCTGCCTCAGGGTCTGGACGGATTGTTGTCATTGATGGAAAAATGAATTCCAGAGTTTATCAAGACATTTTGCAGGAAAACGTAAGACCATCTGTCCACCAACTGAAGCTCCGCAGAGGATGGGTGATGCAACAGGACAATGACCCAAAGCATACAAGTAATTCAACAAAAGAATGGCTTCAACAAAACAAAATACGCCTTCTGGAGTGGCCCAGTCAGAGTCCTGACCTCAACCCGATTGAAATGCTGTGGCATGACCTTAAGAGAGCGATTCACACCAGACATCCCAAGAATATTGCTACACTGAAACAGTTTTGTGAAGAGGAGTGGTCCAAAATTACTCCAGATCGTTGTGCAGGTCTGATCTGCAACTACAGGAAATGTTTGGTTGAGGTTATTGCTGCCAAAGGAAGGTCAACCAGTTAAATAAGTCCAAAGGTTCACATACTTTTTCCACCCTGCACTGTGAATGTTTACATGTTCTGTTCAATAAAAACATGAAAACATATAATGTTTGTGTTGTATTATTTTAAACATACTGTGTTTTTCAAATTGTTGTGACTTAGATGAAGATCAGAGCACATTTTATGACCAATTAATGCAAAACTCCACGTAATCCCAAAGGGTTCACTTACTTTTTCTTGCCACTATATATATATATATATATATATTATATACAGGTATGTATATATTCACGCATGAATGGACACACTCAGGGGCTTAAGTAAAACAAATAAAAGGTGATGCTTTATTTTAATTATTACAAAGTAGCTGTATCCAAGTACCGACGTTTTGGCCCCCTTAGAGCTTTTCTCAAGGTTCTTCAACCTTGATTTTATTTAAAATTTCCTGGACTTGTGCACCTTGGCATCACTTATTCCTGCAGTGACTCTGTGAACCCTTGAAGTTATTTTATATATATATGTATATATATATATATATATATATATATATTTGCAATATGAGACACACTCCAGTACTACCAAATAAAACAAAAACTCTTTATTGGTAATAAAGATTTTTTGTTTTTATTTTTATTTGGGAGTACTGGAGTGCGTCTCATATTGCACACCTATTGATATTTTTTGAGACTCTTTTGCACCAGGCGAGTACCATTGTAATGGTGAGTGCTGTACCAAGTGGATTGAGATATATGTATACTGGAAGAACAAATACCGTAAGAGGACTGCCAAGAATTTTGAGGTTTTTCACAAGGGGCAAACAATTCCTGTTATAGATTGTGTAAGGAACCTTGCGCTGAACCCCGGGCAGCGCTCTTCAGATGTTGCCCATCACCAGTATTGAAATCCAGCAAACAACCAGTTAACCACCTGGCACACTCATACCACATGACCAGACCTGAATAAAGTGGCCACGCCTCCCTCCTCACCTTGCTTCATCATTGACGTTCAAACCCTCAGAGGTGAAGACCTATACTTTGCTGCTCTGAGCCTTATCCAATATCTTGTTCCTGATATTCACTGGATTCCATCCAACTACCATACCCTTAATCCTTATTCCAGCAACTACATCTCTTGCCCCAATAACCGGTCACTCCCAGCTTGCTCACTCTCCTCCACCCATCCTGTGTGATTAGTTCCCTGCATATTGGGCTCAAAACCCCCAAACCTCAGTGTCACCCTGGTACCAAACCTGACAGATTGTTTAGGATGTTTCTGAAACAATAACATGGACACACGGAAGGTTTGTGTCTGTTTTACTTGCGCTGTGAACATTCTGTTAAGTAATAAGGGCTGATTACCTCTAAGGATTGGCACTGCTCTTACACTTATAGTACTGGCAGTATTTATTTTACATATTGGTGCCGATACTGAATATACCCCAGTTTGGGCCCTATTTCAAGTTTGAAATACATAGCACCTCGAGAAGTTATCTCATCGCCTGGACTTCCTATTTCACTCCTGGCAGAAGCTGTGCTTGCTAGAGATGTGCATTCGTTTCGGAAAAATTCGGAATTTGGAACGAAATTTGATAACTCGTATTTCGGAAGTACTTCCCGAATAACGAATCGATACGATATGAGTATGAAACGAAACGGTATATAACAAATTTATTTCGTTTTACACTGTGTCATCATCATAAAAGAAAAATTTGAATAATTGATATCAACAACTATCGAATTTGAACTGAACTATCAACAACTATCGAATCGATTCGAAATTTCAAATCAATCCGAAGCGAAACGAAATACGAAACAAAATTAGTTATGAAATTCCGAAAATGAAATTAGTTAAAAACGTAACGAAGCTAAACTAAACGAAACAAATTTTTCAGCTATGCACATCCCTAGTGCTTGCGCCTTGAGTGTTGCACTTCCTTGCACTTGATTACAGTAAATTAACTTTGTACAGGAGACACTTATTTCCACCTCCGAGTGGAAACACAGGCTATTCCGAGTTAGCTTGTGCTTCCACCTGGGAGACGGTATTTTACTATTTCACTGAGAAATACCATCTCATAAGAGATGGTGTTAAAGGAACACTCTACTCTAAAAATCACCCCCCGTTTTTTTATCCTAACCTATCCCTATTCCCTTAATAAAACTTTAGATTTTTTTTTTTTTTGTAACTGTAATACTTACCCTAAAATCCTCTTGTTTCCAGCGGCGTCTTTTTTTTTTTTTTATATACTCACCTCCCCCCTCTTCCGCTCCCGTCCTTCTTGCTGCGTCTTGGCTTCTGGTTTACGTGAGAAGCGCGCATGCGCGCCTCTCACATAAGCCAGCCAATCGGCAGGCTTCCTCCCGGCTCCCTCTGAGGATTAGTGTTGCGCGCAAGAGGATGGGCGCAACACTAACCCTCAGAGGGAGCCGCCAGCTTCTGCGGTGAGTTGGAGACGTCATCGCGCTGAAAGCGCGATGACGTCTCCTACTCGGCAAAAGTCGTCAGAAGCGGGAAATATGATTCCCGCTCTGCTGAATGACAGCTGCGAGGGCGGAGTAAAGTCCTCCGCGTCTCTCATCTGTTTTCAGCTTTTTGAGCTGAACCGCTGAGCGGAGGGAGGGGAGACAGAGGGCTGCATACTCTGGGCATCATGACCACCTCAAATAGCTTAGGTGGTCATGTTGCCTAGAGTGTCCCTTTAAGTGATTTTGCTTTAGTACTGTCCTAACAACACCTAAAAAATCCCATACTCACCTCTCTGCCCGCAGGACACAGAGCGGCGTGATACGCCGCTTCCTCTTGCCAGGAGCAGTGTGAGATTGTGAACAAGTCTCTCTCCGTGGTTCCTCCACGGTGCTGTGTGAGATCGAGCTCGCGGCCGGAGCGCACAACTCTCCATGGAGTCCTTTGGACTCCAGGACCTGATACTCGGAGCATCGAGCTGTGCCGCTGCAAGTATCAGCTTGCTTTGTGCTTCCTTCGGGGACTAGGTACTAATTAAGCGCCTACCTTGGAATAGGCAAGCACCAAGGGAGACGGTAATAAAAATCTGCAGTCGCAGAATTTTTTACTTACTGTCTCCCTTTTTGTGTAAACCTTGGAATATGACGCATAATGTTTCTTAAAGGAGTTTTTTTTAATGTAATGACTTTTATATTCATTTTTTTATATTCAATGTAAGGCAAACGTAATGCAGGAGCGCGTCAGGTTTCCATTACAATACCAATACCTAGTTCCTCGGAACACTGCAAGAGATCGTCATTCAATCATCTGGGGCTCTATTAAATTCTTTGCGCAAAAACGCTCGCGCAGCGCGTTTATTTGTGTGCAAAGCGTTACACATTAACACGCGTAAATTAACACTGGTATTAAAATCCGAGCGCATTTTGTCATCCGTCAAAAATGAACGCGTGTAAAAAAGACGTGCAAAAACGTCCGCGTTAACGCTGCGTGCAGAAATCGGTGGGCGGACTGTTTTTTCACCCGATTCAGCCAATCAGAATTAAGAACCACAATTGTCACCCGTTAAGTTTTTGCACCTGTCAAAATCAATCTGAGTATATATGCTGCAGCAATAATAAAAACACGCACAACTTCTATATTTTATTGTTTGGGTATGTGTAGAATGTGTAACTATACTGTGCTGTATTTTTTTTTTTGGGCTGGTGTATTTGGGTTCGGCCAGGACGTTCAGATTTGCCGTTACCACCAGCTTTTAAAAGACATTAAAATTATGCGCGCAAACGTTGTCCGTTAAAATTTGCGCATAGAATGTAATACCATCCGCATACCAGCGCCCAAACGCATTTGCGTTCACAATGTTAAGTATAGGACGAGCAACATACATTACACTTGCAAAGGTTTTTTTTTTCAGGTTCACCCGCGGTAGACGTTAACACGCAGTTTTTGCGCGGACATTGTAATACGACGTTCTGCGCAAAGGGTTTTTCCCCTCGCGTTAATGCATTTTTGCGCACGCGTTAACGTTTGCACGAAGAAGTTAATAGAGCCCCTGATAAGGTATTACAGACACATAGTTATAACTGTATTTAATACATGATAGATATCAAATCCAAAAACAAATTTAAAAAATATATAGAACATTTCCATAGATATTGACGTAAACTTTGGCCGGATTGTGAGAACAACACTGCCTGCAAGATCTCGCTCCTGTCACCATCTATTATTATAAAGAAGCTACAAGGAACAGTCCTCCCACTAAAACAAAAAGTTCAATAAACTTTGCTGCTGCATTACAACAGCCAAGAAGAGGACAGAATACAGGGAGAGCTATGGGGTCACCCACTACAGTAAACGGATAAGGTTCAGAGGGTTATAATGAGTGAAAATTACTGTACAGTGCAGATACAAGGTGTTGCTGTAATTTTCCTATACAGGAATTATGCAGCACATACAGATACTGGTATTTTTCGAAGCTGCATTGCTAATAATCTTATTATGCTCACTACAAGCCCCCATAAGCAGGAGATCTGACCATTCTATTATTTATCTATTTGACTCAAAGGCCATTTCTGCCTGTATGCTGATAATGCAGACCCGAGTGGCATTGTGCGAGATAAGGGACGCCATCTAGAGTTTAGAACCTTTCATCCTAGTAGTATTTCTGTAAAGGGTATATGCATATATGAAGAATTAGAAATGAGTAAATTTACATTGCTTTAATATTTTAACTGTCCCAGAATATGCAAAATTGCTACTTTATTCTAAAGTTAAGCTTTAACTACGCAGCCCATGTTGGAAATTCATGTTCTGATACATTTTTTTTCCTTCAACAAAACGTTCATAGTGCTGGAATGGTTAAGGCTCAGTTGCAGAAAGCCTTTAAAGTGTAGCGTCTGGCACGTGAGAACAATATTCTATGTTTTTGCTATATCTGCAGATATGGTTTGTGATATGCGTGGAGAATTAGGTATTCACACTTGGAGCTGATGAATTTGCACAGTTGCATGTGCTGCAAAGTGATTATCACTTGAGACTTTGTGCCGGTGATAGCAGAGATATCCCACTGATACGACGTGGTTATGCATTGCAAATCCGCACCCGGCAAGTCTTTTCATATTAATGTATTGCTAACACATGTTCACAGTGATTGTTGTCGGGAGATAATAACCCAGACTGAAGCTCTCTGAAGTCAGATTTCGATTTGAGCTGGTAAAGGCTATTCTAGGACTCTTTGCACTGCTCCACTGGAAAATCTGGAACATCAAAAAGGTACATTTAACCCATTGGTTGCCAGTCTATTCTTATTTTAAGACATCTGTACATTTTTTTAAAACATGAGAATCATTACTAGCATATTTCTTCCCATGAGAAGGGGAAGAAAAACCCCAAAGGCAAAATCACCAGAGCCGGTTGTAGGCTCATAAGATTGTGAGTGCAACTACATGTTCCTATAACTTAAAATTATCATCAGACATTCTGCACTATATGTTTTTTTTTTCTTTTTTAAAGGGGTTATCCAAACTGGCTCCAAAATTGCACCGATTGATGAATTTCCACATACGGTGCAATTTCGGCTGTTCAAAAAGCAGGCAGTTGGCCAAATATTGGCAAATTTCAGTTACAGGCATTTATACAATGCCAGCAAATTCCGTGGCACTTTACAATCGGGGAGCACAAACAGGAGACTTACATGATAAATGAAGAAAAGACAGCCCTGTCTGTAGGATAACTGTCCAGGTAATACAGCACTTTAACCAAGTGCTCAGCCAGACATCCCACGAGCTTACATTCTAAGGGACGGAGGTAAGTGAAACAAGTGGGAGTGGAGGGAAGGTGAAGCTGGAGGCCAGAAAGAATATAGCAGAGTTTGTATGGGAAGGACCAGAAATTTGGGCTTAGAAAGAGTAATTAGAGAGGGAAGTGGAAACAGCTGGAAAAGATACATGAAATTAGGGACCTGGCCTGGGGAGGGGTTGATGGAGAGGGAGGGTGGGTGGCACAGCAGAGGTAAGAGATGCATTTCTGTCTATGTGTATGCTTGATGCTTGGTTCAGGGCGCAGAGGGAAGAGATGCAGTTCTGTGTGTATGCTGTTAAGAAAGAGTGAGGTTTGGTAAAAGTGCTCATGCTGTTAACTACTTGCGACGTAGGGGGAGGGAGGGAGAAGCAGAGGGGGATTTTCTGAGAAAAATAGTGGGAAATTTAAAAAACAGCTAGTCTTGAATATACGGTCCTGTTCAACTGCAGTGAACTCCCCATACAGAAGCAATGGTTATTCTATTCAGCGAACAACAAGCAGAAGAGAAATGTCAGTGAAATGCTCTCATTTGGTGCTTTCATTCGTCAGGCTTAATCGGGCGAATCCCATAGGTGTCAATGTTAAACATATTCCGGTTTTATTAAATATTTATTAAACTGTTTATTCTTTTAATTTGGAGCAAAAAGTCTGTTTATTTATTTATTTTTTAGGATTTTTAGGCATTTTTCGGGATTTTTTCAGCGAAATATTTATTGCGATTTTTTTTTTAAAATAGCGTTTTCTTTTTCTGTAACATACCTTTTATTTTTTATTCATGGGACTTTATGTTAATTCCAGACATTATTGTGCAGTAGTTTTTCTTTTTGTTGCAAACAGCGTTTAAAAATGTTTTCGTCTGCATTTTCCGGTGGCTGGTCGGTGCTGTGTTCGGCGGATTGTTGGCTTTTTTTTGGTGGTTTTGCAGCGGTTGTTCGCCGAATTCACTGCAGGGTCAGGTAATTTGACTCCCTGAAGTGCTCTTTGAATAACCCCGTTAGGTAGAATCAACTATTTAAGAAGAATATTGACGTTCAAGAACAAATTTATATACAGTATATAAAATCTGAATATTCCCACCACGGATATGTATGTATAGCTTTTTGTGTGGACTTGCATGTATAATTCTACCCTTATTTACGATTATGCGGTGTTTGGTGCTGTACCATACATGTATTTACCTCTAGGTTTTCTGGTTCTTTAGGGAGACCACCACTCAGGTACATAGCGATTAAGGGGAGTAGAATTGTGGCATGTAGTCCTTTCTGTGGGCGCTACACCTAATCGACTTCTATATTGCCCCACAAATTATGTTTATTTAGACAATATTGTCCTTTTTTTTTGAGTTCACAAAGGCTAGTTTGGAATTCTGAAAAACGTAGGATTCTTCTGCTCTATTGACTTTTATGATAACTGTTATAACACATGGACAGTTATTATTATGCTCTTAGGAATGCACAGCCTATCAAGTTGCTACACTGTAGCTTGACATTTTGTAGACAGTATTTTTCATGTGAATCACTCATAATTATGTAGCATTGCTCGGCCACCCAGCGACTGCAATCATCTATGGGGGTTATTCAAAGAGTGGTGAACAGTCACCGAAATGTAACCGTACGCTGAATTTCAGCCAACTGTGACATTTCGTGGCCATTCGGCTATTCTGAGAGCAGGCAATTCGCCAAATTATGGCGAATTGCCTGCACATGCGGTGCCTAATCGAGGGCAGGGAAATCCCTATAAGCAATGCTTCGTCTATTCAGAGAACACAAACCAGCAGGGAAAAGTTGCCGAAATGCCCTGCCGTTCTGTGGTTTCATTCGACAGGTTTATTCAGGCGAATCCCATAGGCTTCAAAATTAAAAATATTCCAGTTTTAATTCAACATCTAATAAACCGTTTATTATTTTATTCTTCAGTAAAAAGTCTCTTTATTTTTAGTTTTTTAGGATCTTTTAGGCATTTTTTTGTCAACATTTTCTGGTTTTTTTTAAATCGCTTTTTCTTTTTTCTGTATCAGACCTTTTTATTATCATTCATTGGATCTTGTTCAGTAGTTTCTTTGCAAGCAGCGTTTCAATTTTCAAACTTTCAAGCGTACTTTTTTTTTTTCTCACCCCTTCGTCTGCGTGTCGGGTTTTTCTGGTGGCTGCTCTGCACTGTGATCGACAGCTAGTTGGGTTTCGTCGGCGTGTTCGCCAGGGTTAATCCAGCTGTTTTCTGTGGGTTTTGGTGAGTGTTTGGTGAGTGTTCGGCGGGTTTGCGGCGAGTGTTCGGTGGGATTGCGGCGGGTTTTCCCTGCACTACGGGGGCCCTGCGGTGCTTGTTGAATACACCACAGGGTCGGCGAAATAGGATCGCCGAATCGCCCCGAAGTGCAGGCAACGAAAAGTCACCGAGCGTGCGGTTACTTTTCGTAATCTCAGTGGGTCCCATCCCTGGTCCTGGAGTCCCCCTAACAGGCCAGGTTTGCAATTTTATGAAGCACAGCACAAGTGATATGATTTGCTGCTTAGTGATTGGAGGACTCAGTCTGCATTTCCCCAAGGAAAACCTTAAAATCTGGCCTGTTAAGTGGACCTGAGGACCAAGGACTGACCCAAATTATTCACTGGTTTTCTTCCACTGTGTTTCCTTCTGATGTTCGTCTGACCTGTCTCCTCTTGTTCCCCCATTTATTCCTCCCAATTCAAACCTGACATCATTGCTATCCTTAAACAGGGTCACAGTCATCTTTTTGGAGCCCTTAGAAAAGATTAGTGGTGGCCAACACAACTCACCTATATGGGGCATGTAGTTTCCTGGGGTCCAGTTGGCTGCCAGGTGTCATAGGTGGGGTGTAAGCTCCCCAGTGCACACACCTCTAATGAGAGATGTGTGCTCCACAAAATATACTCTTCGCTTATAGTCCATATGGTGATCCACAGGAGCAATGCAAAGGAATTTAAATTGTTGCATGTGAAATTCATATGGTTTTAAAACCAGCTGGGAATGTGTCCAACTGACATCTCCCCATCTGATCCTGCATGGAGACCAGAACTGCAGTAACTCATTTCAGCCAGCAGATGGCGACATCTCCCTGCCAGACAGGTTATTACAGGAAGGAATACATTGGGAATATTACAAAATAGTTCTTACTGTATGATTCATTAAAAATGATTTCCCCCAAAAAACTAAATAAAAATATATAAAACACTAGTTCCTGACAGCGGGTTTTCGGGAAAATACTTTAGTAGTGAAGGGGTTAAAGAGAATCCTGATGCAGTTGGTGGTAGAATATATTTAGGATATGATTGTATACTAGCAGTGTTTATTTTTTTTTTGGCATACATATATTTTTTATAACATTTTACCACTTAGCCTTTTTCTGATGAGACAAAAACACTATTATTTTCACCTCGTTTCTGTCCGACATGGAAATGTTTTACACTTTTCGATTCAAATCCCTGTACCCCACGCCTCTTCGAGCTGCGATATATACGGCTGTGAGTAGAACGCGCTTTCTGTTTCGAAGCAGATGAAGTGAGAGCAGTTGTCACGTCAATCACTTTTCTGTTCGGATGATGCCAAAACAAAAAAATGTGATTTTTATTTATTTATTTATTTATTTATGATTTTTATGGTACACGGGACGGCCATAGTACAATTTTCCTCTAAGCCGCTAAATAAGAATAGCTTGTTCGTCGCTGCAGAAACAGCTGGATTTCGCTACTGTATCCCCCATGACAACTGACACACACGGCATCTTTGTCTTGTTCTCCACATTATACATTTCTTCCTTGAGATGTAAGAACGCATTGACACACGCGCCATGATTTAGTCTTCTTTATTGCTTTTTGTCTCCTTGGAAACATGTTGGGGAAATATAAGATATATATATATAATTTTTTCTTTTTTTTTTTTCTTTCTTATGTAATTAATTTTTTTTTCTCTTAAGTAATTCATTCATTTTTTTTTTTTCACAAAACCTAAAAGCGTTAATTAATTTCCCTTTGGAGGTGATATTTGACGCTTGAATATTAAACGCTGTAAAGGATGGGGCCGGACAGACTCATCGGTCCTTGAAATTTTATATCATTTTTAAGTGAAAATAGGGATGAACACATTTGATTGTGTTTGGATGAAAAACAAAATGTGCATCTTACTGTCAGCTAAAATGATAAATTGGGAACATATTGGTATTTTCCTTCTGTATAAAAGAACATTTTGTAGCATTCAGGAGATTATTGATTGAATGATGAGCTGACAACTGTGTTGGGCGACAGGAAAAAAAATTAAAAAAAGTAATATGATCTGTAACAAAACGAGAAGAAAGCGTGTTGGATAATATACTATTATCACATGTATTTTCTTCTTTTTTTAGGTAAAAAAAAATTAGCTGGTTTTGAAAAACTGTCTGCCTTGGCTCTTTTCACCTAGATTTTAATAGTTTTGAGTCAACCTGTAATATGGCCTATAGTGATGTCACTGGTTCCCACTCTGGATCATCCAAAAACTGTAGCTGTACCGGTCCGACTAAATATATTCAAAAGCCAAGAGACAGAAATAAGAGAACCTGTCCCATTATGAGGTTCTTACACTTACTTTGTCTTCTTGATGTCACCAGGCTTTGCAGCTTCAGGAACTAGGATGTGATTCAGCCAGTCAAGATGCTCCCATACTTTTCTGTGACGACGCTGATCTCTTTCACGTGACCCCACTCTCTTTTCACTTTACCCAATGTTGCCAATGGGATGAAAACACTGGCAAGTCTATATCCGTTTTGCCCTGTCAACGGCCTCATCCAATGTGAGAGTCTACTTTAGAAGAAAATACTCGACTACGGAAATTAATTAATTAATTTATTTATTTATAAAGGATTTTACCAGGAAGGATACATTGAGATTTCTCTCAATACACAATACACAAGTATGTCCTGGGTTCGAGAACATTGAGTGGTTACAGAAATACAAAATAGTAAAATGCAAGATATTAACACAAGACCAAATATACAGATTAACAGAAAAATAAATATGGAGGAAATAAAGTCATTATGTTACATGTTTACAGGTGCATTTCGTATTGAGGTATGTTAATAGGGAAGTCTTAAGGGACTTTAGACTGGGGGAAGATTTGACGGTGTCTGGGAGGTTATTCCATATTTGCGGTGCTCTGTAGGAAAATGAGGATCGAGCCATTTTCTTTTTGTATTGCGGTATTGCAAGGATGGTGCTGGTCCTGGATCTGAGGTTATAGGATGAGGGAACTGCCGGGGGAAGCAGCATATTCAGGTTGGGTGGTAGCTTCCCAGAAAAGCTCTTAAACACCAGGTTGGAAAGGTGAAGGGTGCGTCTAGAGTCCAGTGATGGCCAGTTTAGTTCTTTTAACATGTCACAATGGTGTGTCATGTAGTTACATTGTAGCACAAAGCGACAGAATGAGTTATACAATGTAGTAAGTTTCTGGAGGTGTGTTTGTGGGGCGGCTGCATACACTACATCTCCGTATTCAATGGCTGGCATAAGCATTTGTTGTACAATCTGCTTTCTTACCGCGGGGCTCAGGCAGGATTTGTTTCTGTACAGGGCACCTAGTTTGGGGTAGAGTTTAGATGAGAGTTTTTCGATGTGGGGGCCAAAAGATAGATTTGGGTCTAACCACATACCTAGGTATTTGAGAGAAGTGACTGTGGTCAGTGTGCCATTTGATTTTGTCCCAACACATAGATGGGGTGTTTGCAATTTGTGTAGTTTAGGTGCGGTTCCAAAGAGCATTGTAACAGTTTTGTCAGTATTTAGAAAAAGTTTGTTATTTGCGATCCACTTTTCTACCCCTGTGAATTGTTCTTGCAGCACTGCCTCCAGCTGTGGGAGATTTGGTTTGCTGGTATAGATTACAGTGTCGTCTGCGTACATGTGTATAGTTGAAGCTTTGCAGACATTGGCAGATCGTTTATGAATATTGTGAATAGAAGGGGGCCAAGTATCGAGCCTTGGGGTACACCGCACGTGATTGGGAGGGGAAGGGAAGTGCTGTCAGAAATGGACACAAATTGAGACCTATCAGACACATATGATTGGAACCAGGTTAACGTACTATCACCAATACCAGAGTACATAAGTTTTTGTAATAGGATGCCATGGTCTACTGTGTCAAAAGCCTTGGCAAAATCAAGGAAGATGGCTCCAGTTAGATTTCCTTGTTCCATGCCCGTTTGGATATCATTACAAACTTTTAAAAGGGCGGTTGTAGTTGAATGGTTTGGACGAAAGCCTGATTGATCTGGGGTTAAATAGTTCTGATACTGATAATAATCACGTAATTGAGTGTAGGCACATTTTTCCAGAATTTTTGACATTACAGGGAGCAGTGATATTGGGCGGTAGTTAGATACCAAAGTATTGTCTCCACTTTTATGGATAGGTACCACCCTTGCAGTCTTCCAGAGTTTGGGTATGTATCCAGTTGCCAGTGATTCATTAATCAGGGTTGAGACAGGTTTTGCAATTGCTGGTGCACTGATTTTCAGAAGCATTGCTGGGATTTGATCAGGTCCAGACTGGTATTTCATTTTTTGGTTATGGAGAAGTTTAGTGATGGCACTGACAGGCACTGGCCTAAAACTGAATTTCTCTGGGTTACGGGGTCTTTGCACTGTTGGTGGGTCCTGACCTGCGTGCGGCCTTTCTGATTGCGTGTCATTTCCTAGCTTAGCAATCAGGGTGGTGGCGCATCCAACAAAATACTTATTAAAAGCATTTGCTACATCTAGGGGGTGTTGTACAGTTTGGTTGTTTACTTTTAAAGCAGCTGGTTGGGAGTGGATGGGGGGTGCTTGTATGTTACTTATGATTTTCCAAAAATTTCTGGGGTTTGATATGTTATTGTTTAAATTTTCATTGAAGTATTGGGCTTTAGCCATTTTTGTTTCTTTTGTGCATTCATTCTGGCATTTTCGGTATTCACAGTGATCGTTCATGGATCCAGTACTCTTGAACTTTGACCACAGGGAGTCTCTAAACTGGTACATATGCGTGAGGTCAGCTGTAACCCAGGGGAGATGGACCCCTTTTACTCACACTTTGCGCAGTGGGGTATGGGTGTTCCAGACTTTCAGGAGCTCGGCTTGAAAGTATTCAATTGCACAGTCCAAGTCTGGGATTAGGTTTAGTCTGTACCATGGGAGCTGTTTGAGATCATTTAGGAAGGATTCAAGATTAAATTTCTTGAAAGACCTGGTGATTATTACCTTTGGTGGACATTTTGTGGCCCTTATTTTGCGCACACAGTACACTAGGCAGTGATCACTGAAACTGTTAGCGAGAACGCCTGCCTCCTGTATTCGATCAGGACATGAGGAGAGAATCCAGTCCAGCAAGGTGTGGTTAGGGCTTTTCATATTAATGCGAGTGGGGGAGGAGATTAATTGTGTTAGCTGCAAAGTCTTAAACAGTGAGCAGTGTTTATTGTTTTTAGGATTCAGCCAATCAACATTAAAGTCGCCGAGGACCAGCAGTTCGCTTTTTTGGTTTTGAGCGACCAATTTACTAAGAATTTGGGTTATGTCAGAAAGGGATTGCATTGGGGAACTTGGTGGGCGGTAGAATCCAGCAACAATAATTGTTTTACTGAATGGGATCTCAATAGTACCAGAAAGGAAATCAAATGTGGCCGGGGAGCTAGGATTCTGCAATGGGGTGAACTTTATGGAGTTGTCAACATAGATAACAATTCCCCCTCCTCTCTTAGCTCTGTCCTTTCTAGAGCATGAATACCCTTGTATTGCTATGGCAGAGTCTGGCACTTTAGGGGTTAACCATGATTCTGTCAGCACAATGACTTTAGGTTTGTAATAGTAGCACCAAGCCTTAAGCTCATCCAGTTTAGGGAGTAAACTGCGGATGTTGCAATGCACAAAGGAGAGGCCTTTTTTAGTGGGGAGATTAAATATGGTGTCAGCTATTAGACCAGGGTTGGATTCAACATCATTTGCAAGTGCAAGCAGCAGAATAAAAAGGAATTTGGATAGGTTTTTCTTTTTGGAAAATAGTGATTGAAGGGTTTTAAAACTCTGTTGTGTTGGGGTGGGAGGACTGGATTTTAACACTCTCCACCAGCACTCAGCTGATAAGTTAAAGGAGCTGAGCAGGCTATGGTGTATTTGGGTTTCTTTTCCAGCTTGCTGTAATTTGTAGGGTGTATAGGGAGGGAGGGTAGATTTAGAGAGAAGGGAGATGGTGGAAAGAAGCAGCAAGAGGGGTAAGAGAGGGAAAAACATTTCTAGAGAAAGGTGGTGTGGGAGAAGGGGAGGGAAAAAAAGGAAAGGTAGAGGACAAGTAGCGTATTGATAAGGAAAGCAGGAGATGGAAGGGAGTCTGGTAGGTAAAGTTCCAGAGTGGTGTAGGTTGGTAGCTGAAAATATCACATGACCAAATTAGTTGGGTATAAATGAAATGAGAACTGTGGGGTGGGTGGGTGAGGGGGGTGGGTGGTTTGAGGGGAGGGAGGGTGGGAACTAAGTCCAGGTGGGAGCTAGGAGGACACTGTGATAGAGGCTAGCCCTGGAAGCTGTATGGAGTTGAGTATGCTTGCAGGAGCCTTGGATAGATGTGTCCAGGTGGGAGCTAGGAGGACACTGTGATAGAGGCTAGCCCTGGAAGCTGTATGGAGGAAATGGGAAGGATGTGATGTCACGCAACAGTGGCAGGACAGAGAGGGTGGTGGAACAGATCTGTTGGTACTCTAATGTTATCATATACTTTAAGAAACTATGACAATCGAAGCCTTGAGAGAGTGGTCTGATCTACAGCCTTTGTCGGTTGATTGCCAGTTGAGACCAGTTGAGTTTGACAGCAGGTCACTGTCTTTGAACCAGTCTCCTTTGGCATCAATCAACAAGTGCTCCCTGATTTTGAATGTGCCCCCCATAGGTCCCAACACATGCAAATGGGAGCGGGACATATCGGACAGCATATGTGTCCCTAGAATAGGCAAGGCTTAATTGTGAGGCCCCTCTTGTTATGTAAATTCTGGAATTACCTCAACAAATCTTAATTAATCAAGGTTCCCAGTAGGCTTGTGCACCGATTTTTTTTTCGGTTCGATTCGGTTCGATTTTTCGGATTTTTAAACTTTTCGATTCGGCTCGTTTCGACCGATTTCGGTTTCGATTCGATTCGGTTCGACCTGTTTTTCGGGTACATTTTTTTTCGGAATTTCGACCATTTTTCGTATTTTCGTATCACTGTGCTCGGTTTTTGTATCGACTTTTCGTTTTTTCGAAAAAATTTCGTTTTTCAGAAAATTTTCGTTTTTACAAAATTTTCGTTTTTACAAAATTTTCGTTTTTCGGAAAATTTTCGTTTTTCCGAATTGCACATTTTTCGGCATATCGACCATTTTTCGTATTTTTCGTGTCATTTTGCCCGTTTTTTTGTATCAAATTTTCGTTTTTTTGAAAAATTTTCGTTTTTCACAAAATTTTCGTTTTTACAAAATTTTCGTTTTTCGGAAAATTTTCGTTTTTCGGAACATCTGTTCTCCTCGTTTGAGACATTTCAAGCCCATTCGAAAAATCCGAAAATATTTCGTTTCGGCTCGGAAAACATTTCGGATCTGAACTTTTCAGATCTAAAATTTTTCGGAAATTCGGCCGCATCCAAAAACACGAATCGGGAAATTTCGTGAAAATTCCGAAATTCCGAAACCCGAAACGCACATCCCTAGTTCCCAGAGCTGTTCCGAATAGATGGGAGCATGTGACTGTAGGAGTGTATATATTTGTGTGGAATATCCATGTGCCATTTGCAAACTGACATTCCACATGTATTAGATCATGTGAGGCCCCTGAATGACTGCGGGCAGAGGTGATTGTCTATTTTGCCTAATTATAGAGTCACTTGGGATGCCCAGTGAGCCATCTAATGCTCAAAAGCAGGTGGATGCAAAAGGTTTCCCTCTAACAAGGGGAATTTATTGCCTGTGGTCACCATACATGATGATATATGATGATATATTGATTATGGCACAATGCCAATCACTCTACCAATTAACCAACAGAAGCCCCATGTCTTAAAAATAAAACCTTAAAATTTGTGTTACTTTCCCAAAGGATGAATGACTTTTCATTCAGGGCTTAATGTCACCCTCAGAGCCATTCCGTGCCGTTCCACAGTATGTAGTGAAACGTTATCCTGCTCCCGTGCCATTTTGGATAAAGCTGAATGCTCATGCTCAGTCTGTCACATATACAACATAGTTTTTGAGGTGGATCGACAGAACCATACATTACCTTACCACCATTCCCAGTGTCATAACCCCAGCCCTCAGTTATCAGGGTGTCAGTAGTTAACCCAGATCGGGCGAACTCAGATGATGCCAGAGTAGAAGGGGTAGCCCTCACCTATTTAAACCTTGGTCTGGCTAGTGCTTACTGCCCTTTTGCAGTTCTCTATAGTTCCAATAGCACCTGTTTACCTTGACTGGATCTTTTGTGTACTGACCCAGCTATTCCCACTGACCACATCTCTGTCTGTTTCCAGTGTACCGACCTGGCTATTACCACTGACCATGACTCTGTCCCAGTGTACCGACCTGGCTATTACCACTGACCATGACTCTGTCCCAGTGTACCGACCTGGCTATTACCACTGACCATGACTCTGTCCCAGTGCAGCAACCTGGCTGTTACCACTGACCACGACTCTGTCTTAGTGTACTGACCTGGCTATTACCACTGACCACGACTCTGTCAAAGTGTACCGACCTGGCTATTACCACTGACCACGACTCCGTCCCATTGAACCAACCTGGCTATTACCATTGACCACGACTCTGTCCTAGGTTACCGACCTGTCTATTGCCACTGACCACGACTCTGTCCTAGTGTACCGACCTGGCTATTACCACTGACCATGACTCTGTCAAAGTGTACCGACCTGGCTCTTGCCACTGACCACAACTCTGCCCCAGTGAACTAACCTGGCTATTACCACTGACCACAACACCGTCCCAGTGAACCAACCTGTCTATTAGCACTGTCCACGACTCTGTCCTAGTGTACTGACCTGGCTATTATCACTGACCACAACTCTGTCCTAGTGTACTGACCTGACTTTTCCTTCTGACCAAATCTGTATTTGATGTCCTGTGTACCGATCCAACTATTTCTATTTACTATGCCTTGTCTATCCTTCTAGGCATTCCCAGCCATCCTAAGGTCTGGCACCACTTCGAGCTGGTTCTCTCTCTTCCCACCTTGACCCGAAACTTGTTATAAGCCCAGCCATTATAAGGACTGGTAATCGGGTCTGGTTCTCGGTCCTTCTCTCCTGCCATCATAGCTAGTTTTAACCTTTTAGAGATTGGTATAATGCCTGGTTACCAGGGTTTTTGGTATTATGTATCGGCATGTATCATGATAGAAACATAGAAACATAGAAACATAGAATAATGTCGGCAGATAAGAACCTTTCGGCCCATCTAGTCTGCCCAATTACATGGATACTTTACCTGGATTTATCTTTTGTTTAGGATAGCCTTATGCCTATCCCATGCCTGCTTAAATTCAATTACTGTTTTGGCCTCTACCACTTCAACTGGAAGACTGTTCCATGTAGCCACCACCCTCTCAGTAAAATAATGCTTTCTGATGTTACTTTTAAACCTTTGCCCCTCTAATCTAAGACTATGTCCTCTTGTTTTGCTACTTTGTTTCCTTTTAAATATACTCATGATCTCTCTATCCGCCCTGCAGCTGCATCACTTGGCCGTGTATATACTATACATGTTTGCCATGACCACGGCTGTTCATTAGATTGGTGTTGAGCTTGGTCCCTCCTTAATTTCTGATGTACTCGGTTATTGATATGACTCGGGCAATGGGGCACTCACTGCCTGCCCGTCAAGAGGTTATTATAAGGATAAAGCTGCTTTGCACTACTAAATAATAATACTAAACACAGGCTACACTTGAAGGATATTAATTGCTGAGCAGCGGTGAGTTAATCACCGGTTCATTTACATTGACTGAGCTATGTGTGTTTAGTGCACAGTCACCAGCCGTGCACGACTCGCTAGACAAAATGTGCTCAAATAACATAGTCGCGTTGCCCTGGGTTTAATTCCCTTTGATCATGTAACACATCGTCGTTTGCCTTTTTTCTTTATATTACATTTTTTCCTCCCGTTTTTTCTGCGCGGATCTCTACAATTCGAGAAATGTGTATGGGAAACCAATTTTCTCTGTGTTGAGTTATTAACTTAGCATCCTGCAGATTAAGCTCTTGTTCCATATATATAAGTTCTTTATTTTCTCCATTTTTTTTTTTTTGCATAATTCAAGATTACATTTCTTTTGTAACACGGCAGCTCAGCCCAGGAGCCCTGTACGGCGACGAGATGAGCGAAAATGAATAAATTCTACTTAAGCAATTTAAAAAAAAAAAAAAAACCTTTAAGAGAGAGAGACGTGACACAGAAGCGATTTCATTTTTTTCCCCCTTAACGATGCACAAACTGGGATATCGCCAGACGTCAGCATGGGTAAAAACAGCTCTTTTCGGCCCGGTCGTGCGGCGAGTAGATGCGTAAATAGAATCATTAGCAGCTGGCATTATAGCCGTACGTTTCTTTCTCTTATCGGCGTTCCTTGCTCATTAGCTGTGAGCAGATGTTTTACATAAACTCGAATCATTTTCTCGTTCCTTCAGAATGTTTAAAAACTGGGTTAAGTGTTTTAGTGTGGGTTATGGGTGATACATGTCTTTATCCTTAAAAAAAAAAAATTAAAAAGCCAGTTCACTTAAGGACAGAATACATGATGTGATACATTTGCGTTCATACAGGTGACAATAATTAATAATTTCTATCTACAGACAGCCTTCAAGGCTCAAATAATGTCCTTCTACTGTTAAAATAATTTGGAAAGCTGCGATTAACGCCAAATCATTTGCAATGTTATTTATTCACGAACCGTAAGCATAATTTATACTCTGCAATAGATGTTAGCCACGCAGTGCTAGAGTGTTCAGTTTTGACTTGAAGGAATGACGTCAACCCTACAGACCCCGTGTGAGACGAGGGACGCCATCTAGAGTTTAGAACCTTTCATCCCAGCAACGTTTCTGTAAAGGCTAAACGAATACAATAAAAAAATTAGAAACTTCCAAGTATCTCGGAACAACAAAACAGAATCGCTGTTTATATATTTATATTGCGATAATATTGCTTTCAACATATAACCTAGCGAAGGGGTTAATAAATCCATTCTGGTAAATGAAGCATTTTAGTAACTCAAAGTACTTATTTTCTGCTTGCAATGATGTAATCCTATTTATTCTGCAGCCTTCAAGATACTGCAAAATTAGCTTCCCCCTCTTTATTTTTAATTTGTCTTTCTACCATTCTGTGCTTGTTGAAAATAATTTTTGTCAGGTTACAGAGTGAAGCAGGGGCAGATCTAGACATAAAACCTGTGTGGAGTGGGGTATAACCACCAGGCGTTGAAGGTACAGAGTGCACTTTAAGGCCAGATGCATACATTCATGGGCTGGCCATGGGTGGTATTTTATATGACCAGGGTAGAGTTTAGATGATCTGGGAGGGGGTCTGGTTCAATCTGTGAGCAGTTCTACAGTCTGTGGGTGGGGTTTGCTAATGACAAGGTCCATGATCACCACGGCCCACTGGGCATTTTCCCGGTGTACCAGATAATCAAGTCCAAGCTTTGGAATGAAGAGGCAGGAAGACAGAAAGCTCAGCTGTAAAACACAAGGAATTCCATACTTCTCTACCCTTTGGCTAAACAGTTAATAGACTTGTGCACCGATTTTTTTTCGGTTCGATTCGGTTCGGTTCATTCGTATTTTGTAAATTTTCGTTTCGGACGATTTCCGTTTCGGTTCGTTTAGTTTTCGTTTAGTTTTTCGTATCGACTTTTTTTGTAATTTCGGAAATTTTCGTGTTTTTCGGAACGTCTGTTCTCCTCGTTTCAAAGTGTCTATTCGTTTTGACGTAAACTAATGGTTTTTCGGATCTGATATTTCTGTCGATACGATAATTCTGTCGATACGATAATTTTGCCATTGAGATTTCTCATGTTTTAGAAGAAGGAAACATTGAGATTTCTCTGGTTTCCTGGGAAGGATACATTGAGATTTCTCTGGTTTCCCGGGAAGGATACATTGAGATTTCTCTGGTTTTCCAGGAAGGATACATTGAGATTTCTCTGGTTTTACAAGAAGGATACATTGAGATTTCTCTGGTTTTCCAGGAAGGATACATTGAGATTTCTCTGGTTTTACAAGAAGGATACATTGAGATTTCTCTGGTTTCACAAGAAGGATACAGTGAGATTTCTCTGGTTTCACAAGAAGGATACAGTGAGATTTCTCTGGTTTTCCAGGAAGGATACATTGAGATTTCTCTGGTTTTACAAGAAGGATACATTGAGATTTCTAGGCTTTACAAGAAGGATACATTGAGATTTCTCTGGTTTCCTGGGAAGGATACATTGAGATTTCTCTGGTTTCCCGGGAAGGATACATTGAGATTTCTCTGGTTTTCCAGGAAGGATACATTGAGATTTCTCTGGTTTTACAAGAAGGATACATTGAGATTTCTCTGGTTTTCCAGGAAGGATACATTGAGATTTCTCTGGTTTTACAAGAAGGATACATTGAGATTTCTCTGGTTTCACAAGAAGGATACATTGAGATTTCTCTGGTTTCACAAGAAGGATACAGTGAGATTTCTCTGGTTTCACAAGAAGGATACATTGAGATTTCTCTGGTTTCACAAGAAGGATACAGTGAGATTTCTCTGGTTTTACAAGAAGGATACATTGAGATTTCTCTGGTTTCACAAGAAGGATACAGTGAGATTTCTCTGGTTTCACAAGAAGGATACAGTGAGATTTCTCTGGTTTTCCAGGAAGGATACATTGAGATTTCTCTGGTTTTACAAGAAGGATACATTGAGATTTCTAGGCTTTACAAGAAGGATACATTGAGATGGGAATGATACAAAATTACAGAATCAGCGATATAACCAAAAAATACGTTGTCCGAAATTACTGAAATGGAACCGAAATCAGGAATGGAGCCGAAATTACGAATGGAACGAAAATGATTTTCGATTTTACACATTTCTAGTCCATTCGAAAATTCCGAACAAATTTTCGACTCGTTTCGTAAATTTTTTCGGATCTGCCGTTTTCGGATTTGAAAATTTTCGGAAAATCGGCCGAATCCGAATGCACGAATCGGGAAATTTCATGAAAATTCCGAAACCCGAAACGCACATCCTTAACAGTTAATACGTCTTTCATTCTCTCAAAATTTGTTGACAAGGTTTGACAATCATGTCATTGTCTGGTAGGAGATAGAGTATATTTAGGATGCAATTAAATGCATTTAGAATACTTAACCTGCTGGTGACAGGTATACTTTTTGCTTTGATCACAAAGATCATTCCGATATGTTATGGCTTATGGAGTTATCTTAAATGCTTCTACTAGGTGTTGCCCTCTTGCTGGTCTGTGGGTGTAGCACTTTGGAGGGAAATGATATGAAGTTGTGTGATTTCCTTCCATGATGAGATTATCCCTCCATAGTGATTCCCATAGCTCGGAAGACAGACGAGACAGAGGAGATATGATAGAAACATTTAAATACGTAACAGGAATCAACAACGTGAAGGAAGGAAGTATATTTAAAAGGAAACAAAGTAGCAAAACAAGAGGACATAGTCTTAGATTAGAGGGGCAAAGGTTTAAAAGTAACATCAGGAAGCATTATTTTACTGAGAGGGTGGTGGATACATGGAACAGCCTTCCAGTAGAAGTGGTAGAGGTTAAACAGTGATTGAATTTAAGCAAGCATGGGATAGGCATAAGGCTATCCTAAACAAAAGAGAAATCCAGGGAAAGTTTCCATAGAATTGGGCCGACTAGGGTCTCTATTAACTGCTTCGCACAAAAGCTCACGTGCAGCGCTATTTTTTTTGCGCTCTGCGTTAAACGTTAATGCGCGTAAATTAACGCTGGTATTAAAATCCGAGCGCATTTTTTCATCCGTCAAAAAATAACGCGCGTAAAAAAGACGTGCAAAAACGCGAGCGCATTAACGCTGCGCAGAAATTGGTGGGCAGACTGTTTTTCACGCGATTCAGCCAATCGGAATTAAGAACCACAATTGTCTCCCATTAAGTTTTTGCGCCTGTCAAAAGCAATCTGAGTATATATGTTGCAGCAATAATAAAAAAACGCACAACCTCTCTATTTTATTGTTTGGGTATGTGTAGATTGTGTAACTATACCTTGCTGTATTTTTTTCGGGCTGGTGTATTTGGTTTCGGCCAGAACGTTCAGATTTGCCGTTAACACCAGCTTTTCAAAGACGTTAAAATTATGCGCACAAACGTTGTCCGTTAAAATTTGCACATAGATTGTAATACCATTCGCGTACCAGCGCACGAACGCATTTGCGCTCACAATGTTAAGTATAGGACGCGCAACGTACATTACGCTCGCGCAGGTTCACCCGCAGTAGACATTAATGCGCATTTTTTGCACGGACATTATTATATGACGTTCTGCGCAAAGGGTTTTTCCCCTCGCGTTAATATGTTTTTGCGCACTCGTTAACGTTTGCACAAAGAAGTTAATAGAGCCCTAGATGGGCCGAAAGAATATGTTTCGGCGGATAAGAACCTATGTTTCTATAACATATGGGCCCTTTCCTCAGAGAGCTGCCAATCGAAAGCCCAGCTGCAAAGAGAAGGAGAACCTTCTTCAGGGTAGCTCTCCAGCTCTCAAAATCCAGTGCCCTACGTCACAACAACGTCTGTGCTGATGATTTAAGTGACAGGTTGGAATTTCTTTCCAGTGTCCTTCTGTGGCGCCTGCATGACCCGGAGTTCTGCCATAATGGCGAACTTGCCATAATGGCGAACCGCATCACTTCCGGTGCACCTACGTCACTAAAAATGATCAAAAACAGCTGTGTACAGCATCCGGAGGTACAACTCTAGAAACGCCCCGTGCCAGCACCTCTAACGAATTAACCATCTCAGCGTCTCCCCCAACAAACCCCCCCGGCCCGCTCAAGTTAATCAGCCGCCCTGTCTCAGCACTTCTCCCCGCACCGAGCATCACTGACTCCGGGGAGGGATTGCTGTATTCTCCCCTGGGGGAACCTTCCATTGCAGAAGACCCAGGGGTCCTTTGGGGAGAATAGAGCAATCCCCCCCCGGAGTCAGTGATGCTCGGTGCGGGGAGAAGTGCTGAGACAGGGCGGCTGATTAACTTGAGCGGGCGGGGGGGTTTGTTGGGGGAGACGCTGAGATGGTTAATTCGTTCTGTCTGTGTCCCAGCGTGTATGATAGGGGGAGGAGAGGTGCTGGCACGGGGCGTTTCTAAAGGGACGGGGCGTTTCTACAGTTGTACCTCCGGATGCTGTACACAGTTGTATTTGATCATTTTAGTGACGTAGGTGCACCGGAAGTGATACGGTTCGCCATTATGGCAAGTTCGCCATTATGGCAGAACACCGGCATGCACGAGCATGAGCAAACATGGAGTTCTTTGGACTCCAAGGACTAATGCCAGCAGTGGTGAACCACTACGTTGCTTCCGGCACCCCTAAATGGCTATGAAACATTCCAGCTCGAGCTGCTAATAAACTAGCTTGGTTAAAAATGACCCATTGGTAGTGAACCACAAGCGAATAAAGTTATCCATTTGCAAGCCGCTAATCGCATATATAATATAGGACCTGGTGTTGACAATGTGAAGTGCAGCATGGGAGCCAGATGGTAGGCTTGTGCACCGATTTTTTTTCGGTTCGATTCGGTTCGATTTTTCGGATTTTTAAACTTTTCGATTCGGCTCGTTTCGACCGATTTCTGTTTCGATTCGGTTCGGCTCGATTCCTTTTTCGTGTATTTTTTTTTCGGAAAATCGACCATTTTTCGGATTTTCGTGTCACTTAGCTCGTTTTTTGTATCGACTTTTCGTAAGTTCGGAAATTTTCGTTTTTTCGGAAAGTCTGTTCTCCTCATTTCAAAGCAATAAATTTCGATTTGACACATTTCAAGTCCATTCGAAAATGCCGAAAATATTTCGTTTTGGCTCGGAAAACTTTTCGGATCTGCTATTTTCGGATCTAAAAATTTTCGGAAATTCGGCCGCATCCGAAAACACGAATCGGGAAATTTCGTGAAAATTCCGAAATTCCGAAACCCGAAACGCACATCCCTACCAGATGGTGCAATCCAATTGCCTTTTGCAGACACAATATCAGTAGTAGCACTGTGCAACTCTCTGTGAGTCGTATAGGAAACACGGACTTATTGACCCATGTTGTCATTAAGCTCTCTCTTGCATAACAAATCCAAAGATATATTTTTAGCAGAATCCCCAAAAGAGACATCCAAATGGAGATACTGAAGATCCCTGTGAAATGATTTCCATGTATTTTGTAGCACGATGACACATTGTGAAATGCTGAAGTGCTACTCGATGCTCAAGTTTGATATATACTATATATTGCTCTAGAGAGGAAAAAAAATCTCATTGTGGATGAAAAAAGGAATTAACATACATTAAGTACTACTCAAACAACATAGCAATAATAATGTTTTTGATAGAAAAATCCCTATTTATTCTGAGACCTTAAGGCAGTATAGCCAGGAAATCCGCAGCAGGGAGATTTGCAAACTTCTATCAAATGGCTTAAAATGCGAATGATCTCTATATTTTCAAGCCAAAGTACTATAAAGTGCGTTGTGGGAACATTTCAAGAAATAATAAGTAAAGAGTCTATTCGCAGAGGTTTGAACTCGTTTCGTGTAGACCTTCAAGGAGCAGCACTCGAGAGCTACTCTACATCAAGAGCGATGTAACGATTAGTTCAAGATGGCTTCATCCAACCTTCTTCTAAAGTTGAATCAGTTTATTATTTTTTAGATCAAGACTCGTTCCGTTCCTGGAAGCTTCCTGAAATCATTAATGCAATAGGACAGGGGTGACGAATCTTGACCCAGCAGATGTTTCAGAACGATATCTACCATGATACTCAGCCACTCATTAGATACCAGAGCCTTGTGGAAGATGTAGTTCTAAAACATCTGGAAGGCCAAGGTTGAGCACCCTTGCCTTAGGATTTTGTCATATGAAGCCATCCAAAAGTGCGCCTATTGGGTGTAATAGTTTAATGTAACCAGTAAAGCCAGTTCTTGGAATGGCCGGGCATATACTAAGAGAATAATCGACAAATAAGCCCAACTCTGGAGTACAGAAATATTCAATCATGATTTAACTAAGCCAAGGTCACAGAGTGGACAAGTATGGGTAGTCCAGGAAAGCCAATTTATCTGTTACACAGCAAATACACAATAATGTAAGGAAGGCACCAAGTGTATATTAAACCACGACAGGGCACAGAACATTCCGACTGATGAAGCCTGCAGGACTGGCAGGAGAATCGCGTTTCGGTTACATATCTTCCCATTTTTTAACTTTGTTTATTTTTATGTAACTTTGGTTAATTTTTCATAAGTTTGGCTGTTTATAATAAACATGTTTTTTAACATTTATAAGCACTGGTTCATCAATTTTTATGATTGTGACTAGACATGTGCACAGCACAAAATTTCGTTTTGAACTAATGGATTAGTCCTAAAATGCAATTTATTTAGTTGCTAAAGAAATTCGTTTTTAGTTCTTTAGTATGAAAACTAATTTCATTCATCCGAAAACCAGTGGATACAATTACTATTGTAGTGGCTCCTCAGAAGGCTGAGATCGCTGCTTGTTACAGTATCTCTCACTCTCAGCACAATGTGTCAGGCAAAGCTGTTACAGTAACTGACTACTGCTCATCACAGCGCTCAGAGTTTCAGTAAAACTAGTAAATAATATTTTTATATATAAGAGGTTAGAACAATATTATTTCCTTTGTTTTACTGAAACTCTGAGCGCTGTTACAGTCAGTTACTGTAACAACTGAGCCTGATACATTGTACTGGGAGATAATGTAACAAGCAGTCGATCTCAGCGCTCACAGCCACTGGATTTAAAGGGCTAAAAAAAAAAAGGCTCCTCTCTGTATAATGTTTAGAACATCCTCCTGCATTAATTAGTACCCCTCTCTGTATAATGTATACAACATCCACCTGCATTAATTAATACCCCTCTCTGTGTAATATATAGAACATCCTCCTGAATTAATTAATGTCCCTCTCTGTATAGAACATCCTCCTCAATTTATACCTTTCTCTGTATAATATTTAGAACATCCTCCTTGTAAGGAAAGTCGCTGCCGGCGTAATAAAAAGTCTATATCCAGCGCCGGCTCGTAGTGATGGGACATTCAATAGTATTCGCAATACTCCCCTCTGCCTGTGCAGTGCTCAGGTGTTGCTTAAATCACCTTAATGCTCCTGCATAATAATCAGACCACGCCTGTCAATCATTGCTTTCTCATTGTCTTGGAAACATCCAAGCTGTAAGGAGCTACCTGCTTTTCCTCCAAGCTACCTGAAGAACCCTATGACCCCATACTCTGCTGGATCCTATCCTTTCAAGAATCCTTGGATCTTCTGATTATTTATACACTTCCTGGATCTCGAGTTTATTTTCATTCAGATTACAAGGATTTACCTATGACCATACTGGGACTCGTTATCAGAGTATTATTTAAGGACTCAGATATATATTTATATATATTACTTTAAAAGTTATTCTGTTATTGCTCCTATTTCTCCTCCTCTACAATTCCTTATTTTCCTTAGTACTCTCTGCTTCAGACGCTTACCCCTTCTAAAGTATATTTCTGCTATGGCCTAATTATATACGGTCTCCTTTCTAATTTCCCTTTTTGCCTATACCTGCAGCCTGCATATATAATATATATCCCCTTTGCCTTTCCTCTCTGTATGAATATATATATATGTGTATATATATATATTCCCCTGTTCAGTATCAGTATCTGCAGCTTTATTGTATTGCTATTCTATCTTCAGTTCTAGTACTCTTGTCTATTCCTTCAGTATAATTTCTACTTGATTATCATTTCTTCAGTATTTCTCCCTCTTTCTCAAAACCCCTCCTATATATTTTATTATTACCTTTGGTTATTCTTTCTGTGCCTTTTTTCAATAAATCTGCTTATATACATATATCTGCCTTGTAAGACTCCTTCATTGCACATTGGCTCGACCTTGCCACCCCGGAACCAGTATCCTGACACTCCTGCATTAATTAATACCCCTCTCTGTATAATGTATACAACATCCACCTGCATTAATTAATACCCTCTCGGTATAATGTATAAAACATCCTCCTGCATTAATTAATGCCCCTCTCTGTATAGAACATCCTCCTCAATTTATACCTTTCTCTGTATAATGTTTAGAACATCCTCCTGCATTAATTAATGCCCCTCTCTGTATAGAACATCCTACTGCATTGGCATGTGGAGGGTGCAGAACTTCGGATGTTGCGATGTTGCGCTCTTCATTACTGGTCTCCTTCACTCATCAATGTAATATCACAAAAAGGACTGAAACTAAAATGTAATGCATTTTACTTTAGTTTCTTTCATTTTTTTGTACTGAGCAGTTTCGTTTCTCTTGAGTCATACGAAAACTAAATTATCCCAAAATTCGGACTAAATCGTTTTAGTACTAAAACGAATGCACATGTCTAATTGTGACTAACCTAAAACAGTGCAACCCAAGAACATTCAATGATAGTATTAAACTCGACTGGAGATCCACGTATATCCATCCGATACAGAAAGAGGGTGAGACCCCCCAGAAGTGGTCTGGGGCCTTCAGTACAGAGCCACTAGTTGTGAGGCTCCTGAACACGTGATTGTACCTTCCTATTCCCTCTTTTGTATAACATATGACAATATTGCACCATATATTGCTTCTTTCTTGAGGTATATTTCATCCATCGGATACCTTTGGGACATCCATATGCCAATTGATGGGAGAAGCCCCCCATATAGGCTTACAGGCGCAAACTACGAGCCAACCGAGGCTCCGGACTTGTGAGTGTACACCACATAGTCCCTAAAAGCATCTTTGAAAGTGTTACTTTGATATTGCACAATTGGTTTTATTTTCTTGTTTTATAGGACATAGTACAAGTTTGTGATATTTCCATTCGATACACGAGATGAGTATTCAAAAAGTTTGATCCCTTTTACTCCCTTGGTGTTTTTGCATGAATATAGTGATTCTTAATAAGCGCTCCCTATTATACATTTGTTGTATTTTTTTGTATGTTGGACTATGTAAAGGGTGAGGGATACACCCATTGGTGAGCTGCTTGTTTATTCAATATTATAATATAATATAATATCTAGCGCCGATTTTCATCTATAAACCCCTAGTGGGTAGTAACCATCAATATAAGGAAGGCACCAAGTGTATATTAAACAACGACAGGGCACAGAACAGAATGAGACATAACATTATGTAGACTAGGTACAGAAACCCAATTATTGGCCAACGTTTTTATCAAGCGCCATAACATGAGTGAATGTGCTCCACCAGAACAATAAGGAAAGGACGTGGTGGAATGACTTGACGTCACAGCATCTGAAATAGCCGGCATCAGGTAGTGTCCAACGTCAGAATGGATAGACAAAATGGAACACGGCCGAAGAAGGACGCCACCGTAGCCATGAGGGGAGCCAGCGTAAACACCAGAGCATGCAGTAGGAGTCACGACACTTGATGGTGGCTAATAAGGATTAATAAATTATTTAATGACTCCTAGGTGGCCTCAGAATTGTTCCATTTCCTTGGCTTGAGAAAGGCTCTGTGGGAGTCGAACATTGCATTGTTTTACTCCAATAAAGCTGTCCTGGTAAGACTCCGGTGTGCTCATTCCACTTCTTTTGCACACAAGTATATGATGGGGAGCTGTTAAACTTGGAACTTGTTGGCTCCTGGTAAAAAAATCATATATATGTTTCACACACAGGCTATTCTATTCGTATAGTGTGACCCTTTCCTTGGTTAGCGCTGGCGTCTAAAAATGGAGCCCAATCTGTTGCCTAGAATCTATGCAGGCATCATCGTATTGTAACGATGCTCACATACAGACATTGTACATATTGTGTTGGTTAGGGTTAGAGTTTGAGGATACAGGCAGTTTTTATTAAAAATAATGTTTCCGTAAACATTTTTTATTTATCTAGCCTTTTATTCTGATACTCCTTAAGGTAGAGTCGTTTTTTCTGACATTTCTTAAGGTAGAGTCATTTTTCTTATAATTGCATAATTTTTGCCCCATACTCGATTGCTCGACGAATTTCTTCTACCTCTGATTTTATTCATATGTCGTTTTTAATAATGCAACTTTTTTACGTGACCTTCCTGTTTGCGATTTAAAGGTGGCACCGTATTAATGGAAGACGGTGTTCTTCTTGGGTTGTGGCTGGTATGAGTACGAAAAACCCATTTGGAGTAAAATGCGTCCAACTATTTTTCAATCAACGTGTAAGTAGGGATGTGCGTTTCGGGTTTCGGAATCTCGGAATTTTCACGAAATTTCCCGATTCGTGTTTTCGGATCCGGACGATTTTCCGAAAATTTTTAGATCCGAAAATGGCAGATCCGAAAAGTTTTCCGAGCCGAAACGAAATATTTTCCGAATTTCCGAATGTACTTGAAATGTGTCAAATCGAAATTTATTGCTTTGAAACGAGGAGAACAGACGTTCCGAAAAAACGAAAATTCCCGAAAATACGAAAAGTCGATACAAAAAAACGAGCTAAGTGACACGAAAATACGAAAAATGGTCGATATTCCGAAACCATTTACAATTCCGAAAAACGAAAATTTCCGAAAAATACGAAAAGTCGATACAAAAACGAGCTAAGTGACACGAAAATACGAAAATTGGTCGAAATTCCGAGAAAAAAAATGTACACGAAAAACGAGTCGAGCCGAACCGAATCGAAACAGAAATAGGTCGAAACGAGCCGAATCGAAAAGTTTAAAAATCCGAAAAATCGAATCGAATCGAACCGAAAAAAAAAAACGTGCACAAGCCTACGTGTAAGTGAAAGTGAGCCCTACTGATGGAAGGCCTGTGTGCTTCCCAGATGTACTATGTACAGAAAACAAAGAAAATATAATGCTGACACAAATAATGAATGACATAAGATGCAATTGAAGGCCTACATGATGAACACATATACATAATGACACAGATGGCTGACTCCTTTGTTTAAATGTTTGAATGACTATACAGTTTAGCGTGATAAAAACTGATAATATGCATATCTTATTAAAATGGAAAGAAGAGAAACGTGAAGACTTGAACATGGAAATATTTTAAATGGTTCTGTTTCATAGAACGTTTATCAGAAGCCAGCACAAAAGTAATACTAGAGCATGCACAAGAGCAGGAGTCAACAATTTCAGCACCTCTGATGTTCTGGAGTTACATTTCCCATGAAACTCAGGCTGGTTTTCCTTCCACTGGGTCCGTAGTTGTACGACCAAGTTGGTTGTAAGACTGCAGATGACGTAGGTAGTATGAATGCGTACCACTTGAGTTGTCCACTGCAAACGACTATGGATGACCCAGGTCGGACATTTCTGGTTAAATTAGAATGTTATTTGTGGGAAAAATTCAGTAACAGGTTCTCCATATTAAAAGAGTGCCCCATAGAATATATCACAGTAGAAGTTTGAATGTTATCATTTGCCTAAATATACACTTGACACTCAAGGGGTTAAGACACAGCTGCAGAAGGGCCTGAATATGTTTCCCCTGTCTTCAAAATTAGATTAACACACAGGGCTAGTCCCCCCCTGTCTCCCCTACACATTATAATATATTTTTTTCACTCCCCTTAACAGTTTCTTAGCATTCATATTGTGAGGTACTGTATGTTGTACCAGGTCGTCCTACTTCGTATGACAAATCCCATTCAAATGGGAGTGGTCGCTAGTCTGATGTAGTTGTTCCTAGTCATCTGAAATCGTCTGATGGAAGTCTGAAGCAAAGGACGAGGGTGGAATCTCTTCTGTGTTGTGGGATTAGTCGTATGACTATGGACGACTACGGAATACTTGTTAGTCGTACCACTATGGACCCAGTGGACGACCAGCCTCACTTTGTCTTAGAAGTGATGTGATCATTAAAAACTGGGCTGCCATGGATGTAAACCTTTGATGTAGAGTAATATCATGCAAGCAGGGTCCTTATCGAAATTTCTAAAATGACAAAGGTGTCTGGAAATGGTATTCTAACCCTAACCCTAAATCTAACACCAGTGTTGATTTTGCACGGTCCTCAAGTCAGTAAAATGCTAGTATCTTTCTTAGTGTCTCCAAAACAACACAAATGCGCCATTTTTCTATCTAGCTTCACAATATTAGGAAACCTTTTCAAGCAATGACTTTTTCGTGTGTGTATTTTTGTGTGTGTGTCTGCAGGGGACTAGAGCATTTGTGTAGTTTTTCTCTTAGTCTTTTCTTTTCATTTTTCTATCTCCTGCTTTTAATTATCTCCCTCATAGCATGTTGTGCATGGTTTTTGGGGAGCGCATAGCCTATGCCATGTGGTAGCCAGGGTCAACATGCCATTACTGGGCAGGTCATGAAGGTCCACCATTTTTCTATCATGTACTGCTACGTGAGAATAGCTAATGAAATTAACGTGCACCTCTCATAGCCACCCCAACAAAAAAAATGTATAGTGTGTGTTGTATATCCCATGTGCAAATCCATGCAAAAATAAACCAGTACAGGTGACAGTGTCAGACTGGGAAACTACTCTATACCTCATACAGATAGGGTCGCCATCAGGGGGTGACAGCCCTTGATATGTTCAAGGGCCCAGTGAATCCAGGGGGCCCTGGCTAAACACTGTGCACTTTGTTTAAGTGCCAAAGACATAAGGATACCCCATGCCACCCACGACTGGCCCATGATGATATCAACACATTTCCCAGTGGGCCGTGGCATCTAACGGCTGGTAAGGACAATCTGAATCATCACTGAGGGAGCGATTTGTATGGTCTGCACCAGGAAGAGGCGCAGACCAAAGCTCTCCCTCAAGGTAACACTTCTTATCCCCATAGTGAAGGGGAAGAGTTTATTGACATGGGCAGCTGATGGAAAGGGGCACCGACCTATGGTTTAGTAAGGGGCCCCATGATTTCTGATAGCAGTCCTGCCTACAGATATCATATAAAGGTGCCAGAGTGAAAGTGAAAAAGATGTGTAGCCATATTACTATAGCCCTAGCATTGTTTGTTTTCCTCAAAGCTCAGGAGCTCTGAGGCCTGTTCAATACCTCAGCAGCTGCAAGTGCTAAGTTAGCAACTTGCCATTGAACGCCGTTCAACCGCTCAGCGCTCAGCAGTGCTAACCTAGCACTTGCAGCGACCCGAGGAGATGCTGAGTGTGACGTTTTAAAGATGGCCGCCGCCTCGAAGCAAGTAATAATTCCGTACAGCAATGTTAATTTTGAGGTTTTTGTTCACCAAAGCACAAAATATTTATTTATTATTTCCCCCTGCACATAGACATATATTACAGTTCAATTTATATATTGTTTCAGAAGTAAACAAACGTTTATTCATTAAAAACTATCATTTGTGGTGTGTGCGTACAAAACGGAATTGTGCTGACTGCTTCTCTTTATTATATTTTGTCCGAGTGATCCGAAAAACAATCTGAATTTTTCATTAAGAAATCGTCGGCCAATTTGGATTCAAAATTCGCATCCAAAGGGTTCAACGACACTGCTGCAGCAAACTGAATTGCTGCGCTGCAGCAATTCAGCAGCTGCTGAGGTATTGAACAGGCCTCTGGTGTCTGAGGAGAAAATTTTTCAATTAGCTTTATTTGAAGCGACAAACAGTGCATTTCTTTGTCTCTTATTATAAAAAAAAAAAGCAGGGGTTGATACTGCGTAACCAAATCCACAATGACCCCCTCACAGCAGTTTATTTAATGAGCTGCATCAGGGTATTGAGGTGATCGGATAAATCCGGACTTTTTTCCTCAGAATACAGTATATTTTCTATATGACGTTCAGTGACCGGAAACCGCCGGTAAATATCACGGTTTAATTAGTGCTTTAAAGGCAGAAAAAAAGGATTCTGCCGTCAGTAAGAAAAAAGAAGAAAGAAATAGAGCGATAGGGCTTGTTTTCAGGTGACAAACATTGTGGTAGAATAGCAAAACGAGCGAGCGAGAGAGAAATCTCTCAAATCGGAGGCTCCTTTTTTATAATCAAGAAAAGGCACGATTGACATCCGAAACAAGGCTTATGTTGATATTTCCTACAATTCCTTCGTTTCCTGCTTTCCTGATTATCCCTGCCGTAGCTCGTGTCACTACATTTCTTAATTTAGGCCAGTGCTCTGCAGTTTTTACAGATTTTATGAATTAAACAAAGCCCCGGAGCCTGATAGAACTTGCTTTCTGCAAACAGATGTAAATAATTTACATTGAGACGTGTGATAACGTCGGCACAGCGTCCCCGATTCCATTAGGATGCCTATTTATGAGGGCAGAAATGGAGTTATGATAGCAGATTTATGGAAATGAATTTTGCGACTATGATTGCTCCTTGGGGCAGTTGAACGTATGGAGACTAAACCTTATCATCGGGAACTGCATCCTAAAGGGTTATTCGTTAACCTCCTTTCTTTCCTTGAGAAAAATGTGGATTTAGGTTGTCGAACTCGGGGGAGGTATCCTACAGAAAAGCCGCCCCACTTCTGGATGCAGATAATCAGGGTAATTCAAAGAGAATCGAAAAGTCACCGCACGTTTGGTGACTTTTCGTTCTCTTCAATTCTGTTCGATTTGGCGATCCCATTTCGGCGACCCTGCGGTGTATTCAGCAAGCACCACGGGGTCCCCGAATTGCAGGGAAAGGTCGTCGCAAACCCGACGAAAACTAACCGCAAAACCCGGCGAATGCATGCCGAAAACCCGCAGAAACATCTGGATTAACCTGCCGAAAACGCCAGTAAAACCTGAGCAGGAGCCGATCACACGCAACGCAGCCGCCGGAAAAAGTCGACACCGCAGACGAATGGAGTGAATAAATTAGAAAAACAGTTTGCTTGAATGTTTGAAAAGTGAAACGCTGTTTGCAAAGAAACTACTGAGCGACAATGTCTGAAATTTACATATGAGGTCCAGGGAATGATAATAAAAAGGGCTGTTACAGAAAAAATAAGTAAACTTAAAAAATAAATCAAAAAAATCCAGAAAAATGCTTAAAATATCCTAAAAAATCTATAAATAAAGAGACTTTTTACTGCAGAATTTTATAATAAATGGTTTATTAGATATTGAATTAAAACGGGAATGTTTTTAACATTGAAGCCTATGGGATTCGCCTGAATAAACCTGCCGAATTAAACCACCGAATGGCAGGGCATTTTGGGAACCTTTGGAACCTTTGGTTCTCTGAATTTGTGGTTTGTGTTCTCTGAATAGCCGAAGCAGTGCTTTTCATTGGGATTTCACTGCCCTCGAACAGGCACCGAACAGGCACCGTATGTGCAGGCAATTCCTCAGGATTTGGCGAATTGCCTGCTCTCTGGATAGCCGAATGGCCAAAAAAGGTAACCACACACTGATTTTCAGCGTTCGGTTACCTTTCTCCAGCCATTCGGATCTCTTTGGATAACCCTGAATATGAATGTATATATCCATGTCTAGATCCCCCTTCTACCTGTGGGGCGTGTCTCACGCATGCGCACTTAGCGTTATAAATTATCTGACGATCAGATATTGCCTCGGCTCTTGCTCCATCAGAGCTGGCTATTCCGAGGATCTGCGCATGCACGGGTGTGATGTGTTGACCAACTGGTCGCCAGATCAGCTGGCGTTACGTCACTCCTGCGAATGCGCAGATCATCGGCGGCAATTTGTGACGGGAGGAATTATCCAACGGAACTATGGCAATATCAGTTGGTGGCTGGCCAGCAAACAGCGAAGAACTCAAGCCGCGCCCCCCCCCCCTGCAGCCAATGACATGCGCAGCGCATCAGCTGCATAAGAGGGCTAGAGGAGGGGCTGCAGCAGCTGGAGAGCCGGGGCTTAATAGTATACCCTGCCAGCATTTAGACCGACCTGCCTCTCATGGTAGATTGCAGAGTGTGAATGTAGATGTGATGCCCGAGTTTGAGTGAGGCCTTAGGCAGCTGCCTATATTGCCCAATTATAGGACTGCCTGACAATTATAGGACGTGACCAAGAACCGGGCTAGATGAAAAGCTATAAATGGTGTAGGTCAAAGTTGTCAAACTCTGGTCCCTAGATGTTTCTGAACTACAACTCCCATGATTCTCTAGCCATCTATTACATTCATAGAATTCTGGGACTTCTAGGCCATCATCATCTGCATTCCGGAGTTTGACAGTCCTGTACGTATTCTCTATATCTTTATTTGTGGTTTTCACGGGGTTGTGAGTCGGATGGCGATCACCGATCATTAAGGTAGACCCTCCAATAATCCTGCCAGTTATCAGCCAATGCTTGCGCTTGTGAAATTACTGGTGGAGCCACAAATGAGCTGGAAAAAACCCCAATGTTCATGGGGGTTATATTAATTATGATAAATTATACTAATAATAATAATGACAGCTTGCTGGTCTGGGAATAATTCCAGCAGAGGATTTGGAGACAGACAGCAAAAATAGAAATGGTTTCAATGTGCTTTTTTTTTTCTGGCTTGCTGTGTAACAATATGCAGTAACATAGATATATGAAAGCTTAACCTTAATATATTTGTGTACGAGTTTGTGTGTGTGTATTTCAGCCTAAATTACTATAGTAAAAGGTTTCAATGTGCTCGCTTTCCAGGGCCCCCTCAACAATAACCTTTACTTTTAGAGGTTTTTAACTTAGCCAAATAAAAACAAAATTATTTAACCCCCCCCCTTCTCCTGCCGAAATCTGTGCTCACGGGGTGACAATCGCTTTGTAGTTTCTGGACAAGCACTCTAAAACAGGGTGTCCATAAAGTCCCTTTACAATTTCAATAATTTATTCCAAAGGCAAATGAAAAGACAGATAAGTGAAAACTATTACAAAATGAGGCGTATATATTTAAGTATTTTTGCCTCATTTAATACACCTCTATATGGGCACCATTAGTTGCACGAAGCACATCAAGGCGGTACTCGATTTCTTGCCATGTTGGCTGTAGCATACCCTCATCAATGGTGGCGATGGCATCAGTGATCCTCTGCTTTAGATTAGTGATTTCCCTTTGTACCTTTGCCCCATACACCATGGGCCCTATTACATTCTTAACACAAAAACGCACGCTAAACACGTGGGTTTTTGCGCGAAGCGTTAAACGTTAACGCACAAAAATCACCGCTGGAATTACATTCCTCGTGCATTTTTTCATCCGTCGGGAAATTGCGCTCATAAAACCGACGCGCAAAAATCTTTGCGCGCAGAAATCAGTGAGCGCTATGTAATTTTTAACGCGAGTCCGTCAGGCGAACGCCTTTTGTGCGGACTGCGCACAACAGACGTAGGTTCTGACGGAAGACAAGGTAGTGGCCGTCATTTTTGACGGATCTAGTAAAAAAAAAAACGTGCGCATCGACGTTCTCCGTTGTGAATCCGCAGTTTGGTACGGTCAGGTTGTTACAATTTGATGTTACCACCAGCTTTTCAAAGACGTTAAAATTATGCGCGCAAACGTTGTCCGTTAAATTTTGCGCTAAGATTGTAATACCATGCGAGTAAAAGCGCACAAATACATTTGCACTCACAATGTTAAGTATAGGATGCGCGCACTAAATTGCGCTGGGTCACTCGCGTTAGACTTTAACGTGCATTTTGTGCGCGAACGTCGTAATACGACTTCAGCGCTAAGGGTTTTTCCCCTCGCGTTAATGCGTTTTTGCGCGCGTGCACAATTGTGCGCGAAGAATGTAATAGGGCACCATATCTTTAACATAACCCCCTAGAAAGAAGTGGAGGGGAGTGATATCTGGTGAACGAGGTGGCCAGGGAATTGGGCCACCCCTTCCAATCCACCGGTCTGGAAATGTTTAATTTAGGAACCCATGAACTTGCAGTCCCCAATGTGGTGGTGCAGCATCTTGCTGGAAAATGATGGCTGGTTGAAGGTCATGTAGTTGTGGTGCCATGTAGTCAATCAAACGGTCAAGGTAAACATTTGCAGTAATAATATCAGGCCTCAAAATTTCCACTCGCCTGCTCGCATTTGGCGAGTGGAAACTACATGAGGACGAGTGGGAATGCAGAGGCAGGGCAGGATAAGGGGTTAGGTGGGCAACTAGTGGCGAGTAACTCTTAAGGCCTGGCTAGTAGCTTGGGACTTGAAATTGTGAGCCTAATTGATGTCTCGCCGAAGAAAAACAAATTCTTTTGTGTTAAAGATAACAGATAACAGAATAAACCCTTCTGCTATTTCATCCGAGCTGCAAATTTCACTTGTGACTTGACTGTTGTTAGGTATCTAATTTTGGGGGTCTCTTCCGTCTTTGAAGGTCCCTTCCGTCTTTAAAAGTGTTGCCTACTGTGCATCAGTGCTTACTATACTTTATATAGTGGAGGCAGCCAGAGAATAATAAGTGATTCCGTGGTCCTGTATTATTCTCTCTGTCTCTCTAATGAAAAAACCTACCAGCTGCAAGAATCTGTTGTCATTGGGACACTCTAGGGTTAAAAGAGGAAGGAAGAATGGTAGGGTTAATGGTTATCCCCTACTGGCCTTCTCTGCGTCCTCCCCACATATATTTTAACTCTTTAGTTTTTATTAAAACCCTTGAAATCTTGAGTGCATCGCTGGTCTCTAATCCTCCGGATGTCACATGTTGCCGAGTAGCAGGAAGCCGGAGCTCGGCGCGCCGAGGGTGGGGTAATGTCTAGCCGGTGTATTGGTCGAGAGTGGAGGTGGTAACATCAAGGAGGAGCTAAGTCCCTGCACTAGGAGAGGCTGCTCAGGGCACTGTGACCACTCAAATTACAGCAGGCGCACACTATCCTGCTTACCGTTTCCATTTTTACGTCAACTAGGGAATAGATGCAATTTTTGAAAGTACGTTAAAAAAGTACCTGAGCTTCCTTTTCTATGGGTAAATAAACATGTTTTTTGTGCATTTAATATTGTTGTATGTCACATTTATACGATAGATATTGCCCGTATCTTTAGCATACAAATACACTCATCACACTATCACAAACACACTAACATATATTTCCACAAATAGCATTATTACCATTATTATGACAACAAGTAATAACGGCAATTTTCTCAACGGCGGAAACGTCGAGTGGAAGGAATAACAATGCGCCGTTTGAGAGGCAGGTGCAAACGAATACCGTAGCTTTTGACAGCACTACATAACAAACACACAAAGAGGCCTAGACACACACATTCCCACATTACAAGTAGGCGTATATTATTAAATTCGTACATTTACAGGGGTCCAATTCCCGTTGAGCTGCTAAGTCTTACGGCCCAACTCGCAGGTGTTACTTTTCGCTGCTATTCCAGTGCAAGTCATTAAACCTTAACATATATAATTCTCAATGAAAAAGCAGAAAATCAAAAAGCTTGGCCAAGGTTGGCATTTTTTTAAATTTAGTTCTCCCAAAATTAAGGAGGGGCGTTCATGTGTTAGTTAGAGCTCAGACAAGCCAGGTTGAATTTTCCATTATGTTTTGTTTGTTTGCCGGTGCTGTCCATTGCTGGTGCTGCAATAAACTGTGAGAGACACAACAGCATAAAGACTTTAGAGTTGGAAGCCCTAGAAGACCGTGCTACAGTGCCCTGTGCCAGTGCTGGATCACAATCTATGTACCTATCTCTTTATCCTTATCTCCCTCTCTCTCTCTCCCTCCCTATCTGTCACTCTATCTCTCTATCCCTCTCTCTCTCTCCCTCCCTATCTCTCTATCCCTCTCTTTATCCATCTGTCCCTCTATCTATCTATCTATCTATCTATCCATCTATCTATCTATCTATCTATCTATCTATCTATCTATCCATCTATCCCTCTATCTCTCTCTATCTCTTTCTATCTATCTACATATCTATCTCTTTATCCTTATCTCTCTCTCTATCTCTATCTGTCCCTCTATCTCTCTATCCCTCTCTTTATCCATCCATCCCTCTGTCTATCTATCTATCTATCTATCTATCTATCTATCTATCTATCTATCTATCTGTCCCTCTATCTCTCTATCTCTTTCTAGCTACATATCTATCTCTTTATCCTTATCTCTCTCTATCTCTATCTGTCCCTCTATCTCTCTATCCCTCTCTTTATCCATCTGTCCCTCTATCTCTTTCTATCTTTCTATCACTCTCTTTATCCATCTATCTCTCTCTATCTGTCTATCTGTCTGTCAAAAGATTTGTCCCTCTCTCTCTCTCTCTTTCTCTCTCCCCCTCTCTCTATCCATCTGTCCCTCTATCTCTCTCTCTCTTTCTATCTTCTATCACTCTCTTTATCCATCTATCTCTCTCTATCTCCATCTGTCCCTCTATCTCTCTCTCTCTTTCTCTCTCTCTCTTTCTCTCTCAATCCATCTGTCCCTCTATCTCTCTCTTTCTCTCTCTCTTTCTCTCTATCCATCTGTCCCTCTATCTCTCTCTCTCTCTCTCTCTCTTTCTATCCATCTGTCCCTCTATCTCTCTCTTTCTCTCTCTCTTTCTCTCTATCCATCTGTCCCTCTATCTCTCTCTCTCTCTCTCTCTCTTTCTATCCATCTGTCCCTCTATCTCTCTCTCTCTGTCTATCACTCTATCTGTCCCTCTATCCAGGCCCGGACTGGTCATCTAGCAAACCTGGGCATTTGCCCGGTAGGCCGCTAGCCTTCCTTGCCAGTCAGCTGACATAGCCAGCCGTCTGCCAAGGCAGCCTAGGTCGAGTGAAGAGGCAGCTGGCGAGCCCCATGATCTAATCAGAGGGAGCCGGCAGCCCCCGCTGATTAGATCCTCTTTGCTCTGTGAACACTGCGGCGCTGGGAGGAAGTGATCATATAACGTCACTTCCTCACTTCCTCCCAGTGCTCCACCATAACCAGAGGCACGAGGAGAGCAGTTACATTTCGGCGACATTTCGGACCCCTCTGAATGACCCCTTAAGTCCTGTGGATTCGATAAGTCCATGGTACCATGTAGCAGCTTCCTACTGCTGTAACTTGAGCTGCTAAGAACACCTCTCCAGTATGTGTCCTTGGCAAGACACCTAACGGTACATACTCGCCACCCAGGACATACTTGAAAACGAGAGAAATCTCATTGCATCCTTCCAGGTAAAAATACTTTCTGAAAAAAAATAATAATAATAATAATTTAAATGTTTAATGTGTCATTTAATGTTAATGTTGATAGGGTTTTATTGTATGTTGGTATAAAATAAAATTAATCTTATTTCAGCATTTTTTGACTGTAGTGGTGCTGCTTGTGTTTGTTCCACTTTACCTGGAAAAAAAAATGTTTATTAGGGATGCATTAAACACGTATTCTTATAGGAAAGTCAGTAATGTTTATATATTGCATTATTGCATACGGGGACATAAAGAGGACGTCGGCGAGTCCTATGCCTTCAGGCTCTGAATTGAGATCATAATGACAGATTCTTATCAATCTCTTGGCACTCTTTAGGGTTATTAATCAAACACAAATAACACTGCTTAATGGACTGGCCTAATACTATGTAATAAAAAAATGCATTAAAAATATAATGATATTTCTGAAGATTGATGGAGAGAGTTTTTTTTAATATACTTTATAATACAAACGGATCCATGAAAACCTGGCTAATTTCACACACTGGATCGTATTGCACCTGAAATCACACTAAATACCCCCAGATTTAATTTAAAGGGGTTATTCAGAGACAGCCGAACTGGCCCCCGAAATTATATTGAACGGTGAATTTCTCCCTGTGTGGTACAATTTCATGGTCATTCGGCTATTATTCAAAAAGCAGGCAGTTCGCCAAATTTTGGCGATTTGCCAGCTAAATACAGTGCCTATTCGACGGCAGTGAAATCCCCCATAGAGAAGCAATGGTTAATCTATTCAGAGACATCGAACAGCAGAGAAAAGTTGCCAAAGTGCCCTGCTGTTCGGTGTTTTCATTCGGCAGGTTTATTCAGGAGAACCCTATAGGCTTCAATGTTAAAAATATTCCCGTTTTAACCCACTATCTAATAAACCGTTTATTATTTTAATCTGCAGCAAAAAGTCTTTCTTTTTCTGTTAGGATTTTTTAGGCATGTTTCGAGATTTTTCCAGCAAAATAGTTTTTCCCGATTTTTTTAAAAAAAAATTTAAATAGCGATTCTTTATTTTTTTCTGTAGCAGACCTTTTTATTATTATTCATAGGACCTTATATGTTAATTCCAGATATTTTCGTCAAGTATTTTTTTGCAAACATCGTTTCAAATTTTTAGTTTCAATCGTTTTTTATTATTTTTTTACCCCATTCGGCGGCTGATCGACGCTGTGTTGGGCAGATCGTTGTCTTTTTTCAGATGCGTTCAGCAGGTTTGCGGCAGATTTTTGGATCGTATCGGCGGTTTTGCAGCAGAGTTTCGGCGACTTTTCGGTAATTTTTAAGATTTTTCCCTGAACTTTGGGAACCCTGCGGTTAATGCTGAATGATAAAAGTCCATTTAATGGCGATAAAAATGGTATATAATATGTGTGGGTTCCATAAACGAGAAAGGAGGAAATTAGAGCTGAACACAAATAGCGCAGAAATGTATAGACAGCAGTGGGTACTTTCGGGCAGACAATGGTAAAATCGCCTGGTCACTATGGGGTTAAGCCTGCGACCCAGATTCACTATTTATTGATAATCTGGAAACAATCTGTGAATTCCCACAGCTAAATCACGGCTAGAAGAAAAAAAAAACGTGATATTCACTACAATTAGAACAGATTCTCTCGGCAAATTGCTTATAATTTCCAGTCCGAGGGAATAATTGCATTTTTTACTATTAAGCTCATTTAGTAGCATGAAAAGTTGAATTGTCTTTAAGCGCTTTAATGAAATTTAGATTTATTGTTGCTAATTTGAAGGCGCTTTGCAATTACTATACAATTAAGATATTTCTTTTTGTAACGTCGGCTGGATGCAGGTGCGAAGATAAGTATGTACATGAGTTATAACTTGTAATTAAAGATATATGAGCTGTGCATGAGGAAGCGTTACAATAAGTATACCAAAGTGTCGATTGCAACTGTTAGCAGATAAATCTATACGTCCAATGCAAAAATGTTTTCTGAATTCTGGCTTAAAGTGTTAACCCCTTCAAACTCAAATATGTTCATAAGCACATAATTTAGCATATCAACCGTAGTTATCTATCTTCTGCTTGTAGATTTACAGGGTTATTCAGAAACAGACGATCTGGCCCTGAAATGTCACCGAACAGTGAATTTCCCCGTACGGTGACATTTCGGGGCCAATCGGCTATTCAGAGAAATGCCAGCAAGTACGGTGCCTGTTCGAAGACAATGAAATCCCCCATAGAGAAGCAATGGTTAATCTATTCACAGACAACGACCAGCAGTGAAAAGTTGCCGAAATGCCCTGCTGTTCGGTGTTTTCATTCGGTAGGTTTATTCAGACGAACCCCATAGGCTTCATTGTTAAAAATATTCCCTTTTTTATCTAATATCTAATAAATCAGGGCTCAAAATTTCCGCTCGCCTACTAGCATTTGGCGAGTGGAAATTAAGTGAGGGCGAGTGGAAATGCAAATGCATGCAGCACTATAAATTCTTTTGTGCTGCCTATTCCAGCAGTGCCACCGTGCAGCCCCCCCCCCTTCCTCAGGCTGCACAGTGGTAGGGATCAGCTGCCTAACCTGAACAAGCTCGTCTCTGTCACTGGCAGGGGGGTGGAGAGGAGCTTCCCTGCCTCCTCGCTCTGCTCACACTGGGCTCTGATGACTGGGTATACATGTATCTGGGCTCTGATGACTGGGTATACATGTATCTGGGTCTGATGTCTGGGTATTATTGTTATTTTTGTAACTTTATTCTAAATAAAACCTTTAACAGTGTAATTACATAAGATAATTTAAGGGTGTGTGTTTAGGGGCAGAGTTGAGGGCTGGGTATGGGTTAGGTGGAGCAACTGGTGGCGAGTAACTCTTATGGCCTGGTTAGTAGCTTGGGAATTTAAATTTTGACCCCTGTAATAAACCATTTATTATTTTAATCTACCGCAATAGTGAACTATGGCAATGGGGCACAGGAGTATGTGAGACGCTGGGATTTAAATCTGGTGGGTGCCGCGTCATCAAGCCGCGCCCTGCCCCTTGGCGTCTCGCATGACTGCAACGCTGTGGTTCTCTACTCGGCACCCCAGCAGTGAGCAGGATGCTGCCAGGTGCCGGGCACCATGGGACGTGACACAGAATTTAAACGGTGTCAGATCTACTTCTATTGGTTGGCATCAAATCCTTGTGTCAGGGATCCGAGATTAGTGTGAACCTCCAGAACCATTTAATGACGTCTCCTGGCAACGACTTTAAGAACCAGTGAGCGTCTGGCATCACATGGAATGAGACATGGAGAGGACAGGACACCACCAGAACCAACAGAGAAGGAATGACACAGAGGAATGACGCAGAACAGCAGCGAATGCGGAAGGAATCGTGATAACTGAAAATATTTGAATGATATACTCAATATGTACAAGAGCAATACAATAATGTGCGCTATCGGTTAAAACCGATTGGGCCCTATTACATTCTTCAGGCAAGAACGCAACGCACAACGCGAGGGGTAAAACCCTTTGCGCTGAACGTCGTATTACGATGTACGCACACAAAATGCACGTTAACGTCTAACGCGAGTGACCCTGCGCTAACCCTTTGCGAGCGCAATTTAGTGCGCACATCCTATGCTTAACATTGTGAGCGCAAATGCGTCTGTGCGCGTATGGTATTACAATCTTAGTGCAAAATTTAACGGACAACGTTTGCGCGCATAATTTTAACGTCTTTGAAAAGCTGGTGGTAACGGCAAATTGTAACAACCTGACCGTACCAAACTGCGGATTCACAACGGAGAACGTCGATGCGCACGTTTTTTTTACTAGATCCGTCAAAAATGACGGCCACTACCTTGTCTTCTGTCAGAACGTACGTCTGTTGTGCGCAGTCAGCACAAAATGCGTTCGTCTGACGGACTCGCGTTAAAAATTACATTGCGCTCACTGATTTCTGCGCGGTACTTTGCGTTTTTATGAGCGCAATTTCCCATCGGATGAAAAAACGTGCGAGGAATGTAATTCCAGCGGTGATTTTCGTGCATTAACGTTTAACGCTTCGTGCAAAAAAACATGCGTTTAGCGTGCGTTTTTGCGTTAAGAATGTAATAGGGCCCATTGTGTTTGTTGATTACTGCAACAAATCAACATGAAACCAGATTTTAAGAAATTGAATTTAAGCAAAAATGCAGTCACTTCTAAAGGGTTCACATACTTTTTCTTTCAACTGTATAATTGTGATGCCATTATTTTTTAAACAAAAATGCTCGGCAATGAAAGGGTTAGGGGCAGCCATTGCTCTATTATTAGTTCGTTTTGGTACTAATATTAACAGGGAAATTAGAACAGGTGTCCCATCGCTGCACAAGGTTTTCTGGGACGACGTGTGCTTGACAGAAATGATGATACAATGCCATGAGTATCTGTTAAAATGGGACAAGGATAAACCCATGAATTGACCTGGGATTTGTTAAAAATATTTCACACGGTAAATATGTATCCTCCCGCGTTAATGCCACTGTAAATCTGAGCCTACGCCGCTTTAACGCACTTTTGTAAGCACAGCAGTTTTCTCAAACAGCCTACTTTTTTCTGACCTTTAAGTAAAACAAATAATTTAATACACAAATGCAAACAAAATTACAGTGTTGCTGGGCTGTGTTTATTATTGTATCGGAAGGGAAGTCATAGAAATGTTATTTCTGATGGGCGAGAAGTCGATGGTTCAAGAATCTGATGCTGCGCTGTCAGAGGCATCTTATTGGCTGCACGTGCATTAGTCACGCACGCGCCACTCATCAGAGGATGGCACGAAGCTGCTTCCTGCACCACTGTTGAGCAATGCATTGACCATACAGAAGAACAACGGAAAACTAATCATTTGCCATTTACTGCAGAAAGAGAGGATGCTATTTACTGTTTATTTATATATTTGTTTTTCCGCTTATTCAAATCAGTATCAGAAAACAGATAAATCACGAGCACCTAGGAATCTATCATTATTTACGGTTTCCCACGTGTAACGTTTGAAGTGTGCTCTGACCCCTTTCCATCATGGCCAACATCACATTTTTCAGCAATTTGAGCTACAGTAGCTCTTCTGTGTGATCGGACTAGGCAGGATAGCCTTGCTTCCTTATGTGCATCAATGAGCTTTGGACGTCCATGACCCTTTCACCGGTAGTCCTTCCTTTCACCACTTTGGTAGGCACTAATAGCTGGTTACCGGGAACACCCAACAAGATCTGGCGATTTGGAGATGCTCTGACCCTGTCGTCTAACCAACACTATTTAGCCCTTGTCACAGACAGTCACTCAGATCTTTTCGCCCATTTTTTCTCAATCCAACATATGAAATTCAAGAAGTGACTGTTCACTTTATCCTAATATATCCCACTCTGTGACAATATATCTCACCCCGTGACAATATATCCCACTCTGTGACAATATATCCCAACCGTGACAATATATCCCGACCTGTGACAATGACAATATATACCACCATGTGACAATATATCCCACCATGTAACAATATATCCCACCACATGACAATACATCCCACCGAGTACAATATATCCTGACCTGGGATAATATATTCCACCTGGTGACACTATATCCCAACCTGACAATATCCACAAATGCTGTGATCATATCGCATCGGGAGCCCTCCACACCAGCGTAAAGTCACCGCTCAAAGAGGGGGCCGAAGGACCCCTAACATACCGCAAAGAAACGGAGCAGGACTTTTGAAATCCTGCTCCGTTTTTTTACTATATCCCAACCTGTGACAATATATCCCACCCTGTGACAATATATCACACCTGATGACAACATATCCCAACTCGTGACTATATATCCGGACCTGTGACAATATATCCCACCCAATGACAATATATACTGCCCTGTGACAATATATTCTGCCCCGTGACAATATATCTCACCCCGTGACAATCTATCCTGCCCCGTGACAATATATTATGATCTGTGGCAATATATACCACTCTGTGGCAATATATCCCGACCTGTGACAATATATCCCACCCAGTGACAATATATCTTAACCCGTGACAATATATCCCACTCTGTGACAATAAATCCCACCCCGTGACAATATATCCCCCCATAACAGGTGCCAATGTAACCGTATAATCAATAATATTCACGTCACCTGCCAGTATTTTATATGATTTTTGTAATATTTGCAAACATACAAAAGCAATAAAGCAATTCATGTAACATTCAACAGAGGTAAGAGAAAATGGTGATACAAACACACACACACACACACACACACACACTAGAAAGAGATAAATAATAAAAATGAGGAGGTTCACTATACTTTTGAGAATGGGAAACTACCTCTGTCAGTCATAATTAATACAAATGAGCAAAAATTGACATTTTATATAGAATTTTTACACTTTTAAGAGCATCTGATGAAAGAGTATAGAGAGACAAAGGACATATAAGAAAAATATCTATTAAGAGCATTAGAAAATTGGGCAACTCATTCAAATCTCCTATTAACAAAAGCCATGAAAGAGAGAAGTACCGAACACAAAAGGTGCAAATCATCAAAAAGTTAATAATACAAAATTACCATAGCGCTCAGAACTCGCTTTACTTGCAGATGTCTAGAAGTGATCAGCTTGTGCAAGCTATGCCGTGATAGTTAGCAGATGTCCCCTTTGCTATATTGTTTCATAGACTGACTTTGGTCTTCATTGTGATTCCATTGTTCAGCTTGTCGGCAGCCGCACAAATGTAACACTCTTTACATCGAGTCATGTGTCACGGAACATTCCTTCATAGGAATCCTAGTTTGTGTTTGATCACTCTTGATGCTCCTGCTGTTTTTGAAAACAGACATATCTTAAAGCCTCAGAAGAAACAAGTTGGTATCTCCCGTGCGTTGTACAATATAGCCTGGGTATATTTTGTTGTAACAATGCTAAATTGGTAAAGTAATTGTCTTCTTTATAACTTAACTCCCAACTCCTCCATTTTTCCACTCTGTCACCAGCAAGAAGAAGCAAGTTATCCTGCATTCATCGTGTTGTCCAATCGCAATACTCCTCACCACCTCCGCTCTATGTTACTGTTTTTATTTTATATCTGCATTTGTTAATTTCTGGCTGATTGGTTGTCTTTTAGTTTTCCCTCAATTTTTGATAAAATAGTCCCCTCTGCTTCTCCCTCCCCCTCTTCCAATTTCATAAATAACTCCAATAGAGCCAGGCCACTCTTGCTAAATGCTAACTGTGCCTCTTTCTTCATACAGCAATCAGATCATCCTCAGACTCACAGACATCCATTTTTCCACTCTGCAAGTCCAACCTGCTCTCCCATCCACCCTCCCACTGAGTTCATGTCCTACATTTTAGCTCTCCTTTCCAGCTGCTTCCATTATTCACTCTGTTTACCCATACAAAGCCCAAGTTTCGGGTCCTTTTTGCAATCCCTGCTATATTCTTTCTGGCCACCAACTCCACCTTCCCTCTACTCCCTTTTGTTTCACAGACCTTTGTATCTTAGATTGTAAGCTCACGGGATGTCTTTGCTGAGCTCTTGTATAAAGTGCTGAATTAGCAGATCAGTTATTCTGTGGGCAGGGCCGTCTCTATCTCATGTATCATTGTTAAGTCTCATGTTTGTGCTTCCCCATTCTAAAGTGCTGCGGAATCTGTTGGCGCTATATAAATGCTGTAACTGTAACTATAACCTAAGCATAGGGTGGACCTGGCAACCATGAGTGCTATTCTCGGTGCCATTACATCAATACAGCGTTAGGTTTTATTTCTTTTTAGTCTTTTGCCTTAGATTTTTCAAATGCCAAATTGGTCGGTTTAGTGAATACTTTAAATAAATAAAAATAGAATCATAATTTACGCTCTATGAAGATCTGTAATTATTTCCTGCTGGTCTCCAAGGGTGGGACTGTCATGTCATGTCTTCTAGGATAGCACGATTGTCATGTCGTCTAATAATAGCAGATTTATTTATTTATTTCCCCAACTAGTCCTTTGGATTAGGTATCTGTTTTATTCTCGCTAGCTGTGCTCAGGACAATGAATTTAGGACAAGGGTGACAGGTAGGTCCTATCTGTCCAAACTTGCCCTGTGCAGGAACATTCCACATATGTTTTTTACAAACTTATATTGTACCTGTAGCCACTTCTGGACAGTGTTATGCTAATTCTAGACCTTGGTCTCCAATATGTCCAATCTTGACATTATTGACACATCTGTGCTTGTCCCTAGTCAACTCAACTGAGGCATTATGTGTGTTACATTCATGCCATATATAGCAAAGGCTTGTGCACTGTGTATATGTTATATCCATTGCATTTAGGAGAGAATAAGCTGATTTGGCTGATAAAGGACTAAAAACTTTAAATCTGGAATAAAAGGGAATGATTTAGGCATCAGGATCAGGAGTCAGGACAAGGATGGCTTTGATATATCATTGAACTCATGCTGCTGTGCCAGCCGGTGGTGGAATATCACTCAATATTATGACATAGGTAGACATGTACTCATTGGCTGTCACACATTATTTTGATATATGTATGTGACAGAAGACCCCTCCACCTTTTCATAGACTCCCCTTTCACTTGCCCTAAGACATTGACTGGTACAGCCACTCACAGCCTTGACCACAGTAGAGGAAGTCTATGTGTCCCTTGGAGACATTTGGATGCTTGTTACTCTGTTTTGTCAATCCTACGTAACAATTCCTCACCCCACCATGCATTACAAAATCACAACCTGACCTACCGGGCTTTGTAGTGGCTGGTTAAACCTAGCTAAGAAACAATCAAACTTGAAAAGTGAAGTCATACAATAAGCCAAGGTCAGAACCGGGGGGGGGTAATCCTACAAGCCAAGTTGGTAACACAGCGGCCGGTAGTAATAAAAGCCAGGCAACAGGGACACCAGAGATCAGAATAGTCAATAGGGATAACCATGTTCAGTAAACATTAACTCAAGGAATAGATGACACGCTCTCTCGAGTACAAAGAACCAGGACAGGGCCCAGAACATAGTGTGAATGAGTATTATATAGGAACACAATCCCTCCAATCGGCTGGTGTCATGTCCGAGCTCCAAAACATTCAGGGATGCTGCAAGTTTAATGATGCCTCAGACAGCAACCTGTAAGAGTGACACGAGCGTAAGGTTGTCCTTGGTTGCCTCATGGAATAATGAAACGCAATGTCCAGAGCACAAAAAAGTGGTGTGATCAAGCAGAAGGCTTCAAAACTATTGGCTGTCGTGCCATAAACAACAGAGAAGGCTGCAAGGGATCAATGCCCAGAAGCACCTCGAGAGCTCAGAGGTAGAGGTAAGGTGACATCCTAGTCCAAATATCTTGGCTCCAAATGTATGTGTGCCAGCTTTGTCAGTATTTGTAAACCTACATTTGTGTAGCCTGACAGTTCATATAAGCAATTGTTTATCCACACTCAAACTAGTTCCTTTTCCCACTTCACAAAGTGTGTCTGGCTGGTGGTTGTGGGGGCTTTGCTTCTCCGAACTTCTCTAGAACAAGGGTACCAATTGGGTAGTCTGGATGCTGGTCCCTTAAGTGGTTCTATGTAGGAGAAGGGATCAGCAATGTAATGGGAAGTTGCGATCCTTAGACTTTAGACAGACCCCCAGTGTGTTCCAAGCAGGGCCACCATCAGAAATATTGGGGCCCCTTACTGAACCACTTGTCGGGCACCGCTTCTCTAAGTTGGCTATTTCCATAAACTAATTCTAATTAAACCATTGGCCTCCTGGTCTACTTATCCTATTTTATAGGGAGTGGGATAAATCCCTGGTGGATAGAAAGTGTTTCCAGGTTGGAGAGTGTTCACTCTGCACCTCTGCCATACTAATCTCTCCCTCGGTGATTAGCCACAGTGGTTTTACCACCCCCAGATGCTGAGTCCCACACCAAATTTCTTGGTATCCTGATAGTTCAGTCCAAGGTGGTAAGGAGGGTCCCTTACATCTGAGGCACTTTAGCAAGTTACATAGAGTTTGGTATGGGCCAGGGCCCCTTGAGCCGCTGGGCCCATGAGCATGTCAAGGGCCGTCGCTCATCGATGGCTGCCCTGGTTTCAAAGTATGCATGTTCCTATTGGTTATCACTTACTATTTTGATACAGGTAGGCATGTACCCATCAGAGATCATACATTCTTTAGTTATAGGTAAACACATACTCATTGGTGAAATGATATGATGTAGATAGACATGTACCCATCTATCACCAGTTGGAAGGGTCTAGTAGGGCCAGTGGGGTTCAGGCTAGTGGTTTTAGTAGACAATACAATAATAGAATAATAATAATACAATTGAATAGACAAATTTAAATTAATGACAGATGTTTGTACGGGGGAAGCTTACACGATGCTCCGATGGACAAAATCTCTGCATGTCATACATGCTACCTCAGCCACTTTATATTGAAACCAATTCATAATACTTGAAGCACGGAATGAATCGCATTAATATCTCAGTTTGTCTGATATTATTCATATTATTTTAGCGCCGAGCGCCACTTAAAAATAACTCTCATAAATTTGTAATAGGAACAATGTGAATCTGTCTTTCTCGAGAAGACATTATTCTTTTGTTTATTAAATAGAAAAAAATATTTGTGTCAACATCCTTTACGTAAAGAATAATCTGAATAGTGTTAACTTAGAAATAACAGTATGATTACTGGCGCATCCTACTGTTTCTTTCCCGAGACGTGCCTGAAATACATTAAAAAAAAAGAAGGAAAAGTAGAAAGTACCGGGTTACCTCGCTCCTGGCTCTGAAGATTGTGTTGTAGCGCTATTTAGTAGACATGAAGGACGATGCAAGAGAAACTAGGTCTTCGACCTTGCTTGACCCTTCTGAAAATCAGTCCAGCAGAGTATGATAATGTCTCTCACAGGAAGATATAATCAGGCTTGAGACAGGTACCTTAAGGCAAAAGCAAATTTAATAACACGACCGCATCTGACTTTTTCCTTTGTAGGTCAATGTGGTTAAATCTAAATGAAAAATACTCGTAGAGAGCAAGAAGAGATAGGGGTGGGATACGAATAAGATCTAGATACTCAAACCAGCCATTGAGTCAAGAGTTAACAAGCGTGGAGGTAATATAGAGAGTTGGCCAGTCCATGTGCAAATAATGTCCAAAAGTTAATATATGCTGAGCAGAAGGCCTTCTTTGAGGAACACATACAGGGTTATTCAAAGAGAATCGAAAAGTCACCGCACGTTCAGTGACTTTTCGTTCTCTTCAATTCGGTGCGATTCGGCGATCCCATTTCGGCGACCCTGTGGTGTATTCAGCAAGCAGCACAGGGCCGTCGTAGTGCAGGGAAAAGTCGCCGCAAACCCACCGAACACTCACCGCAAAACCAGACGAACGCTCACCGAAACTCACAAAAACATCTGGATTAACCCCCGCCGAACAGGCCGGAGAAACCCGAGCAGGAACCGATCACAGCGCAGAGCAGCCGCTGGAAAAACCAGACACCGCAGACGAATGGAGTGAAAAAAAACAAAAAAACAGTACGCTTGAATGTTTGAAAAGAAACTACTGAACGAAAATGTCTGAAATTCACATATAAGATCCGATGAATGATAGTAAAAAGGGCTGTTACAGAAAAAAGAAAAAACGATTTAAAAAAAAAACGAAAAAACATTTTCGCTAAAAAATACTGAAAAATTCCTAAAAGATCCAAAAAAAAATCTAAAAATAAAGAGACTTTTTACTGCAGAATAAAATAATAAACGGTTTATTAGATATTGAATTAAAACGGGAATATTTTTAACATTGAAGCCTATGGGATTCGCCTGAATAGACGAAGCATTGCTTCTCTATGGGGATTTCACTGCCCTCGAACAGGCACCGTATGTGCAGGCAATTCGCCAACATTTGGCGAACTGCCTGCTCTCTGGATAGCCGAATGGCCAGGAAAGGTAACCGAACGCTGAATTTCAGCGTTCGGTTAGCTTTGGCCAGCAATTCGGATCTCTTTGAATAACCCTGATTGTCTGTCAGTCGCAGAATGATACCACCATTTAAAAAATCTCCATGACCTGAAGTTTTCATTCTGTAAGTAATTTAAAAATTATGTAACGCAAACAGATTTATTATTATTTTCCCTGAGCAAGCTTTTGTAACTTTCACTGTAATTATCCCATGAAGAACTGTCAATGTTTCAGCACCGGCGGCCATTTTGAATTTATATCCCAATTCTCAAGCAAGACCAGTATTTGAAAAAATAAATAGATTCAGTAGTTCAGATAATGTTTGTAACACAGAAGGGCAGCCTATATACAGTATATATATCTGGCTACGTACAAAATACATTCAGAAAAAGAAATGGCATATCTGCCAGCTGGTTCCCAGAATATGGGCTCTGAACCCTCAGTTTCAAGTTCTGGAAATCAGTCTGCAGTTGTAGGATGAAGACTGTCTCTTTCAGTGAGTTTCCTTGCCAAGTGTCTTAACTGACATCTAGTATGTCCCTCCACACTAGAATAACAAATCTATCAGGGTTATTCAAAGAGATTCGAAAAGTCACAGCACGTTCGGTGACTTTTCGTTCTCTTCAATTCGGTTCTTTTTGCCGATCCCATTTCGGTGACCCTGCGGTGTATTCAGCAAACAGCACAGGGTCCCCGAATTGCAGGGAAAGGCCGCCGCAAACCCGACGAAAACTAACCGCAAAACCCACCGAATGCACGCAAAAAAGCCACAAAAACATCTGGATTAACCTGCCGAAAACCAAGCCCCAGCAGGAGCCGAACACAGCCGAAGCAGCTGAGACCGCAGACGAGGGAGGTGAATAAAGTAGCAAAATAGTTTGTGTGAATGTGTGAAAGTGAAACGCTGTTTGCAAAGAAACTACTGAGCGAAAATGTCTGAAATTTACATATGAGGTCCAGGGAATGATAATAAAGAGGGCTGTTACAGAAAAAATAAGAAAACTTAAAAAAAAATTTTAAAAAAATATCGGACTTTTAAAAAAATAAATAAAAAAAAATGCTTAAAATATCCTAAAAAATCGATAAATAAAGAGACTTTTTACTGCAGGATTTTATAATGAACGGTTTATTAGATATTGAATTAAAACGGGAATATTTTTAACATTGAAGTCTATGGGATTCTCCTGAATTAACTTGCCGAATTAAACCACCGAATGGCAGGGCATTAGGGGAACCTTTCACTGCTGGTTTGTGTTCTCTGAATAGCCGAAGCAGTGCTTTTTTATGGGGATTTCACTGCCCTCGAACAGGCACCGAACAGGCACCGTATGTTCTGGCAATTCGCCAGGATTTGGCAAATATCCTGCTCTCTGGATAGCCGAATGGCCAGGAAAGGTAACCGAACGCTGATTTTCAGCGTTCGGTTACCTTTCTCAAGCAATTCGGAGCTCTTTGAATAACCCTGTATATTTCTGGAAACCTCTTCTTTTCATTGCGTCTACCGACTTACCCTACCTCAATGGGGGCAGCCATTTTTAATATCTTTTGGTCACGTGATCTGCTCACGCAGCTGACGACCTCAAGATCTAGTGCATGTTCACTAATCCATATGAGCTGGGCATATCAAAAACATGCTTTGTGATTTTCTTTTATCCATTGAAACCCACTCCTTTTTGGCTGTTTAACTGAAGTTTCTGATCACAGAACATTAAAGATGGTGGCTCTCACTGACCTAGGGTGAGCATGGAGACAGGTTGGAATGGGGTCTTCTTGATATGCTTGTATCAGTTAAAAATACAAAAAAGTGACTCGAACCCGACATTGCCCTTCAGTCCGCACCGGAAGAAGTGTGGTCAATGATGGAAGGCAGAGTAACAGTGCCTGGATTGTAGTTGGGATGATGACTGGCCCGGAACGTTGTCTAGATCGCTTCAGCTAGACAATGCTCATCTAGCCTTTGGCACAGAAGTCTTTTGATCTCCCTTATGTCCAATATAGTCATAGCATTGGTCTTACATGGACCAGTTTGGAAATCTCCCAGTTAGCTCATGGTCTATGGACATTGTTTCTCTCAATATACTTGCCCAATTTTCCCAATGGCCAGTCCAGACTTGAGGTAGCCATACAATTAAGGGGTTATTCACTAAGCACCATTGTTTTATTGAAATAAAATTGAATTTACTTCGGTGAGCTTCTGTGAATTCACTAAAGTCCTGCTTTAGTTTGCCGTAATTTTCACTGGTGTGTCCATCCATCGATGTATCTGGCAAAGTTCTTCAGCAGACTTTTAAATGTAGTAGTTGGTGTAATTTCTACCATTGTTACCATGGTAGTTCCTGCCAAAGTTGTTCAGTGTGGCAGCGGCTTTCACCATAGTATCTACCATAGTATCAGTCTACTTTGTCCAGAGTTGGTTTACCATTGTTGGCGCCGTTATTTCTGACAGAGTTCAAGGAAGAGTGCAACTTAAATCGTAAATGATGGTGGAACAATGGTAAGTAGAGAACAACTGCAGTTGTAGGACAGAATATAATGGATGTTCTGCCTTGTTTACCGCTTGTTTGCACCTGCTGTCATTTAATTTTACTTCTTGGATTGCCATACATGGTTATTCAAAGAGAATTGAAAAGTCACCGCACGTTCCGTGACTTTGTGTTCTTTTCAATTCAGTACGATTCGGCGATCCCATTTCGGCGACCCTGCGGTGTATTCAGCAAGCACCTCAGGGCCATCATAATGCAGGGAAAAGTCGCCGCAAACCCGCCGAAATCTCACCGCAAAACCTGGCGAAGGCTCACCGAAACCCGCCAAAATATCTGGATTAACCCCACCGAACACGCCGGAGAAACCCGAGCAGGAGCCGATCAGAGTGCAGAGCAGCCGCCGGAAAAACCCGACACCGCAGACGAACGGAGTGCAAAAAACAAAATAGTACGCTTGAATGTTTGAAAAGTGAAACGCTGTTTGCAAAGAAACTACAGAACGAAAATGTCTGAAATTTACATATTAGATCCAATGAATGATAATAAAAAGGGCTGTTACAGAAAAAAGAAAAAACTATTTAAAAAAAAAAAACGGAAAAAAAAATTCACAAACAAATCCCGAAAAATGCCTAAAAGATCTTAAAAAAATCTAAAAATAAAGAGACTTTTTATTGCAGAATATTATAATCAACGGTTTATTAGATATTGTATTAAAACGGGAATATTTTTAACATTCAAGCCTATAGGATTCGCCTGAATAAATCTGTCAAATTAAACCACCGAACAGTAGGGCATTCCGGCAACTTTTCACTGCTGGATTTTTTTCTCTGAATAGCCGAAGCATTGCTTCTCTATGGGGATTTCACTGCCCTCGAACAGGCAACGAACAGGCACCGTATGTGCAGGCAATTCGCCAACATTTGGCGAACTGCCTGCTCTATTTATAGCCGAACGGCCAGGAAAGGTAACCGTATGCTGAATTTCAGCGTTCGGTTACCTTTCGGCCACAATTCCGAGCTGTTTGAATAACCCTGATAGTTGTTGCAACAACAGTGATTTTACAGTGAACTTCGGTGAAACGGCGCTGCTTAGTGAATAACCCCTTTATTTATTTTATTTTTAAAAGTATTAAAAACAAATGTAAGTTCACGCTTAAATGTTCAAGCTGTCAATCCCTTTATAAATCAGCACACACGGCTGCTTGCTTATTTAAGGGGTCAGCAGCGCACCGGTGACTTTCTGTGAAGTCACACGCTGAGACAAAATTGCAAACCTTGCTGTAAGTAAACAGTTTGAGACTTTTCTGGAATGTGTTTTATGGCAGTGTGAGGCCTTCAGGTTTAGCTAAAGAATTTAATGAGATCTACAGGGGAAACGAGAAGAAAAAAAAATATATATATATATCCAAGCAAAAGCTAGGCTTACGGTGTAATCAGCCAATCAGAAAATCACCAGTCGATGGCCACAAAAAGACGAAAAAGGAGGAGAATTAAGTAATGGAAGCCATGGGCTGCCTTGTATAAATTACAATATAACCGTTACATTAAAGTTCAAATAGAGACATTACATCACACACGTATATATACTTATTAAAAGTGTAAAAAGTGGTGTTTAAAATAAGCCCCAATAAAACTATCAATCTGTGTCTCCGTGTTTCTGTCTCTCTGTCTCTTTGTTCCTCTGCCTCTGTGCTTCTTTCTCTTTGTGTCTCTGTCTCTCTGTGTATATTTGTCTCTGTCTCTCTGTGTCTCTGGCTTTCTGTGCGTATCACTTTGTGTCTCGCTGTCTCTGTCTCTGACTCTGTCAGGGTTATTCAGAGAGATGTGAAAAGCAGGAGAATGACTGGAGAAGTGAAAATTCTAGGTCAAAATAGCCAAACCAGAAAAATTCTCCCATTTATCTCACTTTCCAAATCGGCTATTTGGTATAGATTTTTCTCTTCTCCTGCCATTCTCTTGGTTTTCACCTCTCTCTGAATAACCCCCTGTGCCTTTGTCTCTTTGTATTTCTGTTTCTCTGTGTTTCTTTGTCTCTGTCTCTTTCTCCCTGTGTCTCTTTCTCTCTGTGCCTCTGTCTCTTTGTGTTTCTGCCTCTCTGTGACTCTCTCTTTGTGTCTCTGCCTCTGTGCTTCTGAGTCTTTGTGTCTCTGTCTCTCTGTGCTTCTGAGTCTTTGTGTCTCTGTCTCTCTGTGTTTCTTTGTCTCTGTTTCTTTATCTCTTTCTCTCTTTCTCCCTGTGTTTCTGTCTCTGTGCCTCTGTCTCTTTGTGTTTCTGCCTCTCTGTGTCTCTCTCTTTGTGTTTCTGCCTCTCTGCTTCTGACTCTTTTTTATTATTATTATTATTATTCTTTTTTTATAAAGCGCCAGCATATTCCGCAGCGCTGTACAATAGACACAGTATAGACAGGGTTACAATACATTGAACAACATTTGACAAACAGTACAGGAGGAGATGAGGGCCCTATTCCCGTAGGAACTCACAATCTAGGAGGGTTGGGGTTGGAAACAGGAGGAGAGGACTGTAAGGTGAGAGTGATTGATGGTTGCGTCAGTGAGTTGGGTGGTAGGCTTCCCTAAATAGGAACGTTTAAAGGGAGCGTTTGAAGGAAGAGAAGTTAGGGGAAAGTCTGACAGTACGAGGGAGAGCGTTCCAGAGAGTGGGGGCTGCGCGTGAGAAATCCTGGAGTCTATCATGGGAAGAGGTGATGCGGGGAGAAGCTAGGCGCAGGTCACTGTTTGACCTTAGGGAGCGGGCTGGGGTGTATTTGGTGATTAGTGAGGACAGGTAGTGGGGAGCTGAGTTAGTGAGGCTTTTGTAGGTAAGGATAAGGATTTTGAACTTAATTCTGCAGTGGATGGGGAGCCAGTGAAGGGACTCGCAGAGGGGAGCGGCAGAGACAGAGCGGCGGGTGAGGTGAATTAGCCTGGCGGAGGCGTTCAGGATGGATTGTAGGGGGGAGAGGTGTTTCTTTGTCTCTGTGTCTCTGTTTCTTTATCTCTGTCTCTCTTTCTCCCTGTGTTTCTGTCTCTGTGCCTCTGTCTCTTTGTGTTTCTGCCTCTTTGTGTCTCTGTCTCTGTGTCTCTTGCTCTCTGTGCCTTTGTCTCTTTGTGTCTCTGTGGTTCTTTGCTTCTGTCTGTCCGTGTCTCAGTCATCTGTCTCTTTGTGTCTCTGCCTTTTGCTCCTGTCTCTTTGTGGTTCTGTCTCTGTCTCTCTGTCTCTTTGTGCCTCTGCGTCTCTTACCTCCCACTTTTCCTCTGTTACATTCCGCTCATCTCACATTGTACCAATGCCCTTCCTTCCTTCCTTCCTTCCTTCTTTCCTCCCTCCCTTCCTTCCTTCCTTCCTTCCTTCCTTCCTTCCTTCCTTCCTTCCTTCCTTCCTTCCTTCCTTCCTTCCTTCCTTCTTTCCTCCCTCCCTTCCTTCCTTCCTTCCTTCCTTCCTTCCTTCCTTCCTTCCTTCCTTCCTTCCTTCCTTCCTTCCTTCCTCCCTTCCTCCCTTCCCTTTCCTTCCTTTCCTTCCTTCCTTCCCCAATGTAATCAGATCTGCCTTCCCAAAACAATGTACTATTAAAATCATAAATTATCAAAAAAAGATCATTCTCCTCCAGAATCATCATTTTAGGGGATAAAGTGCTTTAATTATTTTCTCATAAGTTGTTGGTATGGTGGATCTGATTTTAAGAAGGATTTAAATCATGGATAAAAATAAAAATCGATGGTAAAAGTAATACAGGGAACACGGCAAACAGATGTTCTATAATTAATTTATCATAAGGACACGCGTGACAGTGACATGAGGCTTGTCATTGTCTATTAGACATGTGCATTCGTTTTAGTACTAAAACGATTTAGTCCGAATTTTGGGATAATTTAGTTTTCGTATGACTCAAGAGAAACGAAACTGCTCAGTACAAAAAACGAAAGAAACTAAAATAAAATGCACTACATTTTAGTTTCAGTCCTTTTTGTGATATTATATTGATGAGTGAAGGAGACCAGCAATGAAGAGCGCAACATCGCAACATCCGAAGTTCTGCACCCTCCACATGCCAATGCAGGAGGATGTTCTATACAGAGAGGGACATTAATTCAGGAGGATGTTCTATATATTATACAGAGAGGGGTATAAATTAATGCAGGTGGATGTTGTAAACATTATACAGAGAGGAGCCTTTTTTTTTAGCCCTTTAAATCCAGTGGCTGTGAGCGCTGAGATCGGCTGCTTGTTACATTATCTATCAGTACAATGTATCAGGCTCAGCTGTTAAAGTAACTGACTGCTGTTCATCACAGCGCTCAGTTTCAGTAAAACAAGGAAATAATATTGTTCTAACGTCTTATATATAAAAATATTATTTACTAGTTTTACTGAAACTCTGAGCGCTGTGATGAGCAGCAGTCAGTTACTGTAACAGCTTTGCCTGACACGGGGCAGTATTGCAATGTTGGTAATAACTTAACCAGAGCTGTTGTAAACTGAAAACCTCCATAGGCTATAATAGCTCTGGGAAGTTTACACCAGCTCTGGTTAAGTTAGCACCAGCTATGTAATATGGCCCACACTGTGCTGAGAGTGAGAGATACTGTAAGAAGCAGCGATCTCAGCCCTCTGAGGAGCCACTACAATAGTAATTGTATCCACTGGTTTTCGGATGAATGAAATTAGTTTTCATACTAAAGAACTGAAAACGAATTTCTTTAGCAACTAAATAAAATGCATTTTAGTACTAATGCATTAGTTCAAAACGAAATTTTGTGCTGTGCACATGTCTATTGTCTATATTAAGACGGCAAAGTGTAATAAAGGTGTAACGAAGAGAAAGGGACAAAAATAAGGAGGAAGAATCTATATCCAGCCACACGTGAGAACTCAATCATTTATCTTCATGGGATCGAGAGGAATCAAAGGGATGTGAGCTAAATTATGAACCAAAAGCTACATATACACTGCCCGGCCAAAAACATTCACACACGCTAAGATTTGGTTGTGTCACCTTTTGTTGTGATTGCGGCTCGTATTCGCCGCGGCATCGTTTTGATAAGCTCATGCGATGTCACAGCGTTTATTCGAGTCCAGAGTGGCATTAATTTGTGGCCAAGATCTTGTGTTGATGATGGGAGAGTCGCGGCGCTGTGTAAAGTCTTCTCCAGCACATTATCCCAAAGATTCTCAATGGGGTTAAGGTCTGGACTGTGCGGTGGCCAATCCATGTGTGAAAATTATGTCTTATGCTCCCTCAACCACTCTTGCACAATTTGAGCCCGATGAATCCTGGCATTGCCATCTTGGAATATGCCCGCTGTGCCTTCAGGGAAGAAAAAACCCATTGATGGAAAAACCTGCTCATTCAGTATATTCAGGGAGTCACATGACCTCGTTTTATTCTGAAACATATTAATCACTGCAGTAATTATCCAATGGAAGGCGAGCACCTATTGGTTTAGTTAAATCCATGGGGTGACTTTTTTTGGCCAGGCAGTGTATCTGCCCCTAGTGGCCATTTCATGTACATAGCTTCGTTAGGCATCCTTTTCTGGTCCCCTGAAGTGGCAAGACACTAATTGTTGAATTCAGGGCCTGAGGACATCTGTCAAAAAGCATATACTGTTAAAATGTTGGGCATTTAAAAGTATTTAGTAGCTGTCGATTTTACTCTAAATATAGTCTTAAAAAAAACAGAACATTGAGTCTTTTGTGTTTTACAGCTGAGGTTTCTTTCTTCCTGCACTCCTAACTCTGTAAGCTGGTATCAATCCTGTCCATCTAAACAGAGCAGCAGTACTTGCCACCACCCTCTGCCTTGAATAAGGAAGATAAGAGGCAGGAAGCTGAGTCTGCAGTGTACTGAAGGCTGTGAAATAAATAGGATTAAATGCTTGTAGGCAGGAAATAGGAATATGGTGTAAATTGCTAAAATTCCTCTTTTACCAGACTGGATTTAGTAAGGTTTTTTTTTTAAAACCCCCATAAAAAAACAAAACAGTTGGATGCATGGGATTGACGTAAAATCCCAACTTTTTCTTTCACCCATACCTCAACACAGCCTACTCATAATGCCTTGAATATTAGGCTTACATATATATCAGGGCTCAAAATTTCAAGTCCCGAGCTACTAGCCAGGTCTTAAGAGTTACTCCCCAACAGTTGCCTCACCTAACCCTACCCTGCCCTTAACTCTGTCCCTAAACACACCCTCTTAAATTATCTTATGAAATGACAATTAATTGTTTAATTCAGAAGTTACAAAAATAAATGACATCAACGTTAATACCCAGACCTCATTTACAGTTACAACAGACCCCAGATACATGTATACCCAGACATCAGACCCCAGCAGGGCCGGCCCGACCCGACCATGTATCCACACTTGTCTCAGAGTCAGCTATAATAATTTATCATGCTGCCTGCATGTGCACTCGCCCTCACTTAATTTCCACTCGCCAAATGCGAGCAGGCGAGTGGAAATTTTGAGGCTTGTATATTTATATATATATATATATATATTGAAAAAAATGCTTTCTCTGGTGAGATTTTGACAGCATTTACGTCACAATCACAAGCTTGACCCTCCTTGCCCACCTGGATATGTGCGATCCTGTGTCACGTATACCACGTCTGCTTATTCCATACTGGGATTTTTTTATCAATAGAAATTCTGCATATAGTTACTGTGCGTATAGGATCGGTGCTCATGTTCACTAACCATCAATTACCTTGCGACTTCATTAATTATATCAATCAATTATCAGGATTAATTGAAGCAATTAACGAGCTGCCTTTCACTGACACAATCTACATATGGAGTGAACAATGGAGTAACGTGTAACAGAAATGGGAACATTGCAAGAAATTCACCATAGAGATGACACAGATCTGACCGTTTAGGCCAAAGTCATTGAAATGCTTTTTATTTAGTTACCATTCCCTTTCCTGGTTTCTTATTGTCACATTCAGGTATATTGTACCTTATATTGTCATACGTTGTTAATTATCGTGCGTATTGTAGCTCTGTTAAAAAGTAGCTGAAGCCGCAAAGTGCTAAGTAAAAAACAATTTTCCCCTGACCTGCGCTTTATAAAACGCATCCCAATATATAAGAAAAGTAGAAGTTTTCAGCTTATTAAAATGGGCATTAAGGCTGGGGTCAGACGAGCGCACTCTGGGCCCCATTACATTCTTCACGCAAACGTTTTTGCGTGCGCAAAAACGCATTAACGCAAGGGGCAAAACCCTTTGTGCTGAAGGTCGTATTACAATCTCAGCGCAACAAACGCGCGTATACATCTACCGCGGTGAACCTGCGCGAACGCTGCGCGAGCGTACTTTACAGCGCGTCCTCTACTTAACATTGTGAGCGCAAATGCGTTTGTGCGCTGGTACACGGATGGTATTACAATCTATGCGCAGTTTGTAACGCACAGCCTTTGCGCGCATAATTTTAGCAACTCCTAAAAGCTGGTGTTAATGGCAAATTCTATCAACCTGCCGAACCCAAATACACCAGCCCAAAAAAAACAATACGCAGCAAAGTATAGTTACACATTCTACACATACCCAAACCAATAAAATTGAGAAGTTGTGTGTGTTTTTTTTTCATGCAGCATATACGCACAGATTGACTTTGACAGGCGCAAAAACTGAACGTGAGACAATTAATATTCTTAATTCTGATTGGCTGAATCGCGTGAAAAAAACAGTCCGCACACTGATTTCTTCACGCAACGTTACTGCGCGTTATTTTTTGATGGATGAAAAAATACACAAGGATTGTAATACCAGCGATGACTTTCCGTGCGTTAACGTTTGACGCTTCGCGCAAAAATTCACCCGTTTACCGTGCATTTTTGCGTGAAGAATGTAATAGGGCCCTATTTGTGCCCGTACTGACCTGCCTCCCGGCATCCGTCGCAGCGTTGTGACACTGCAAAGGGGCCGGCCACACGCTGTTTGCCGCGAGCGAATTGTGCGCATGACATTAGCTGTGCTGCGGCCATCTTGCAAGCCTCCCCGTCGAAGCGCTAGGACGCGTGTTCGACAGGGCTGCAAAGCGTGATCCTCCATAGGAGGGTCGAGCCTTGCAGCGCTGAGCGCACCATCTGCATTCAGCGAGGTGACCAGACGTCAGAGTGGAAGGAACGTCCAATCTCACGGACGTTCCATGCGCTCTTCAAAACGCTCGTCTGACCCCGACCTAAACTGTCATACAGGGATCGCAAACTCTGGCACCTCAGATGTTGATTTCCTACAATTCTCAGAATTCTTTCAATGCAATAGATGGCCAGAGAATCATGGGAATTGTAGTTGAGAAACAACCTAGAGTCTGAGATCACTACTCTACATGGAGGCAAACCTCTTCTTTAGGTGAGAAAATACTCTGAAGTAATAGCTTTGGCTATTTTTGCTTTAAAAATCAACCCTTTAGAGGGGAAAAATAACGGGGAAGAGCAACAACAAGCATGACCCGGCTTTAAAGTACAAAAGTAAGTAAAACCTGCAAAAATCAGTCATGCATCTGGTCACAGAAGTCCCTCCCTCCTGTGGCATGCCACAGGTCAGATGGGGTGCCGGGAAACATGAAACTGAAATATCTCCCTTTATTCAACTGTGTAGGTCAGCAAAAATAACACTGATTTATATAAAGGGAGAAGTGCCCTGTCCAACGGGCAAAACTAGTTTTGTCCGCGACAAAGACATTTTAAATGTGCAACATTATTCCAGCACTTGCTTAAAAACTGCTGAAGTCTATGTTAAGTATGATATAATCACTGGAATTCTGTGTAAATCATGCAGGTCTCAGTCCTCAAATTTGGATTTACTTCTCCCTCCCTCATTATCCCCTCTGCTGTTCCTTGAGGATGTGTCGCTGGATGTGGACTTTCATTTCTTCATTGTGTAGATGAAAAATAAAAAAAAGAAGTCTCCTAAAATCTTGACAATTTAATACCTATCACAGTGACTGGTTTCAAAACACGATCTTTTAAGAAATAAAACAAAATGTTAAATTTAGTATGTTTTCCCCGGAGTTCTCTTAGATGCGTTTTATTGCTTTTCCTCATATTGCACGGGAGATTTTGTTCAGACCCACTCGTTTACTGCTCTTCTTCTGGCACCCTCTGTTAGTGCACTTACTCTTGAACATTTTTTTATTTATTTTTTCTCAAATTTTATAATAATAATTCTATTACTATCTTAATGTCCCTTTTTTTACCTTACAAAATACAGAATTATTAATTTGATATTCATTTGCATATAATGCTTATATCAAGGGTGCTTGACCTATGTCTCACAGGGCACCTATGGACTGTCGGGCCTCTCAATGTGGCCCTTGATCGCAATCAAATATATAGAAAGGGCTAAAAATGTTGACTGTTTGGCCAGTTTTTGTAAAGTTGATGGAGTCTCTATTTGTAGCAGAGAGGTGAAGCGATCTGATGGAAGGTGGAGCACAGGCAGTAAGGAGAATTGTTGCAAACAGTGGTGAAGAGAAGGAATCAATTGTTGGAGTGCAGGAGTAGTAACGGGATGGGCCGAACACCCCCATGTTCGGATCGAACTCGGACACCCGCACAGCCGAAACGTTCGAATTCGAACTCGAACGTAATGCAAGTCAATGGGGGTCGAACTTCCGAAAATGAAAGTGCCCTCCAAGAGGGCATATTTGCAAGATATTGGCCATAAAAGGTGTATGGGGGTCTGAGTAGTGCCCTGGGGGACAGGAAACAATGAAAAAATGTTAACCCCCTTCCCCCCGTTTTTAACCCTTTCACTGCTGAGTGCTGAGCCATTTCACTGCTGTGCACTGAGCTAATTTTTACCGCTTTTGCTCATGTTTAAAAGCGATTTGAAGCCATGGGAAATGTTTGACCACTAACGAGTGGGGAATGTTTGACCAACAATGAGTGGGAAATGTTTGACCAACAATGAGTGGGAAATGTTTGACCAACAACGAGTGGGAAATGTTTGACCAGCAATGAGTGGGAAAAGTTTGACCAACAACAAAGTGTGGAAATGTTTGACCAACAATGAGTGGGAAATGTTTGACCAACAACGAGTGGGAAATGTTTGACCAACAATATAATAATATACCTGAAATAGGCCAGACGGTATACAAGGACGCATTCTAACACCAGCCAAAACCGATCAGTGTTAGAGTGGTCAGGGATAGCCAAAAACGGTACACAAGGGGTATCTATCATATAAGCCAAAAATCGATCAGAGTTAGAGTGGTCAAGGAATAGCCAAGGACTGGTACACAGGGGTGGTTCTCATACAAGCCAGGTAACAACGAAGACTGAAAAATCAAGCAAGTAGTGAATCGCCAGGAGACACTCAGCACTGAGGGAAGCAAACTCCAAAACAGGACGATGAGCCGGATCGCGCTGTCTGTATGTAAACCCGGCGGGCGCGAGTCATCATGCCGCGCCCCACCTCCTGACCAGCCCTGCGAGCTCCGGAAGCCGGCACAACGTTTGGCACCCAGCTTGTCGATGGCGCATCCGATATGATCTGAAGTATAGGATCACTTGAACCACCGCAAAAGCAGAAGCGCAACCCTCCTATGGACTCCAGGAGGTGATAGTCACGGCGCATGGAAACGCTACCAGGCTTATCCCAGTGGTTAGCGCTGTGTTCCGGGCAAGGTGCTGAGGTAGAGCCTGCCCCGGAATATCACGCTAAAATGAGGATGCTACAGGGAAACCGGCAGGTGCAGATTTTCACCGTTAGCATCCTCATTTTAGCGCATACTACGGAATAGTGCCCTATATATTTTAAGGACTCTACAGCTATTTCCCGTGAGTAAGAATTTACATTTCACCGCACTTGCTTGTTGGATTATACACTCTGTTTCCAGTGCATTATAATGGACCACTTACTCTATTATATAGAACTCGTTATTGTGTTTTCCAGTTATTGTGGGACGCGGCGCTTTGTTCCCAGGCAGACTGTCACAGATTTATACAATTGCTTTACGCTGTTTATTCCCAATCAGTGTCTACGTTTGTTTACCCTATTTTCTACTGAATAAATGCTGTTTTCTATATACTGGTTTTAAGAATTACTTTTCTTTTCAATTTTCTGTATCGTTTTAGATTATTTCACATGGTAAATGCATAGAATACAATGCAACAGCTGCCATTGAGCGATACCTATGCATTTCTAAGGCTTACGGTACAAAGCTGAGTAGATTTATGTAATTTGAAGTCTGAATCGGCTTGTAGCAACCTACATTGGCACGCTGAATGCGGAATTACGCCCATTGGGACCTCCTCCATTCATGCTCATAATTCTGTAAAAAGCTGTTTTTTTTAATAATCTGTCTTTGTCATTTTCTTTCATATATTTTACATTAGATATATTCTTATGTCCGATACACACACAAAGCCATTGCTGTTATATGAGCTTGAGTTTTGCCAATCAATGAAATGCGTTTGGGTGAGCACCTACAACAGGGATGTCCAACTCTGGTCTCCCAGATGGTTGGTGAATCTCAACTCCCTTGTCTCACGTCCTGCCATCCTGGGGGGTCTTGGACCGCTCTGGGGGATGCCCGGCACCTGGCAGCACCTTCCGTGCTGTTGGCTGGCCAGGTGCCCGGCGATGCGCCGGCTGGAGGAGGTTGCGCGGCTGATCAGGGGGCGGGGCATGGTGTTATGACGCGGAGTCACCTGGTTTAAATCCAGAAGGCGTGATCTAGTTCTTTGCCCTGTCGTGGAGTTACCTCCCGAGTGCTGAATGATTTGTTCCTCGCAATTCACTGACTCTTTTGTGTTTATCGCTAGTGCCATTGCTTTGTGTATTACCCGGCTTGTGTGAGAACCACCCTTCTTGTACCAGTTTCTGGCTACTCCTGAATACTCTGATTTCTATGCGATTTGGCAATTTGTTTATATTTCAGTTAAGGTTAACCCTGTGTATATCTTATTATCTGATACATATATATATGTGTTTGTGTCCCTAGAAGTAGCCAGATTACCGACCATCTACGGATCGGAGGGATAAGTAGGGACTGTCTAATGGGACCCGCGCCGTTATATCAGGAGGGATTTGTGACACCTTGATTCTTTTGCCATCTATTTTATTTTATTTTATTCAAAGTGTCCTGGGAATTTTAGGTCATTAGCATCTGGGAGGGCTGAGGTTTGACAACCCTGACCTAGAAGATCCATTAATTGGGAGTCATGGTTGAGTGTTTCTCAGAGAATTTATACACTTGTCAGACTTGGTTAGATAGTTACAAGAGGAAACCGACTAATTCTAGACGGAAGATTATATCATTAAAGGGACATTCTATGCAATGTGATCACCCTATGTTGTTTGAGTGGTCACGGTGCCCTGAATGTCTTTGCCCCTCTCTTCCATCTGGAGTGATCCAGCCTTCCTGGTGAACGGACTTAGTTCCACCCAGAACCTGAATGTTGAGCTCTTGTTCCTGGCTGTTGGGACCTTCAGGATGCACTTGGCATCGAGACCTGTTGGATCAGTTGCCTCAACGCGGTCATTCAAAATAGGAGGGAGGGGTTCATCCCATTTCAACCCTATATATTCCCTTTAAGCAGGGGTCTAGTCCTAAAAATTAAGTGCAGGATCACCCCAAGATATCTGCTCCTCATGTAACCATTGACATGTCACACTCAACCCACCACTCCACATTCAAGTTTGATATCAATGTTTAAATATAAAGATAGTTTGGGTTTTAGGGAATCCTTATGATCCTTTGACATATTTCTGGTGACTTAATAAAGAAAGATATAGTAGGAACCTAATATAAATATCAAGGGCTCTATCACCTCCTTAAAGCTAAGGTTAGCGCTCACATAAATGAGCGGTAGTGCTAGGTTAAAGAGGTGATAGCGTGATGCACAGATCACCTCCTAATCGCTAACGTGTTACAAAAACCCAGTAGTGAATCGGTATTAGCGCTTTTTAGCTCCAGCTTACTATACTTTGCACTCCCTATACTTAACATGGGGAGCGCAAAGTGCAAGCAATCAGTAATTAGAGTTAGGATCAAAAAGTCCTAACGATAATTACAAAGAGCTGTCGCTAACTGAAAAGGTTAACACCAGCCCTGAGCTGCTGCAGAATCAGTTAGCAGCAGCTGAAACTCCCCCAAAAAAAACAAATACTCACCTCTCATCCCACGGCAAGAACGGTGGCCTAATCCAACGCTTCTGGCCACCAGTAGCCAAGTAAGATTAGGGGAAAAAGACCCCAGTCTCCCCAAACGATCACTCCACTGACCAGCAGGATCTCGCGAGAGGCGGGATCCTGCCGGTCATGGATCCGGCAGCAGAAGCCTCCATGGAGTCCTATGGACTCCATGGAGGGGATGCTCTGGACGTCGCTTTAGCACTGTACCGAGCATCCGACCAGGACCCTAGCAGCTCCTACGGGGCAGGCTGCTGGACTCAGCAATCCACTGGAAAAATGGGGGCGCTAGGGGGAGGTTAGCGAACGCTAGTTTTTCCCCTTAGCATCCCCGGTTTAGCAGGGTGCAACTGATAGGGCCCTAGGTGTTGTGGGACAGAAGGGAACTCTGGTCTTCCTGGAAAAACAATGAAGGAACTGTGTCCTCAAGCGATCCTGCTTGATTTGAACCCTACCTTTAAGAAATATTAATGTTTAGCTATCTATCCCACTGAAGATTTTATCCTGAAAACACTGTGGGCTCTATTAACTTCTTCATGCAAAAGCGTACGCGCAGGGCTATTTTTTTTGCGCGCAGCGTTAAACGTTAACGCGCGTAAATTAACGCTGGTATTACAATCCAAACTAATTTTTTCATCCGTCAAAAAATAACGCGCGTAAAAAGACACGCAAAAACAAGCATGCATTAATGCTGCGCGCAGAAATTGGTGGGCGGACTGTTTTTTCACGCGATTCAGCCAATCAGAATTAAGAACCACAATTGTCTCACGTTAAGTTTTTGCGCCTGTCAAAATCAATCTATAGCAGCAATAATAAAAACATGCACAACCTCTCCATTTTATTGTTTGGGTATGTGTAGAATGTGTAACTATACTGTGCTGTATTTTTATTTTTGTGCTGGTGTATTTGGTTTCGGCCAGGACGTTCAGATTTGCCATTAACACCAGCTTTTTAAAGATGTTAAAATTATTTGCGCAGACCTTGTCCGTTAAATTTTGCACATAGATTGTAATACCATCCGCGTACCAGCGCGCAAACGCATTTGCGCTCACAATGTTAAGTATAGGATGCGCAACATACATTACGCTCGCGCAGGTTCACCGCAGTAGACGTTAACGCACATTTTTTGCGCGGACATTGTAATACGACGTTCTGCGCAAAGGGTTTTTCCCCTTGCGTTAATGCGTTTTTGCACACGCGTTAACGTTTGCGCGAAGAAGTTAATAGAGCCCTGTATATTCCCGATGTTCCATAAACTTAATTATTCAATGAAATTGGGATTTTAGGAAATTAGGATAGAAATGCAAAATCTAAGGGCAAAAAAAGGCTGAGTTGAAAAAAAATACTTCTAGCAAGTGTTGCCTCAGATTTAATTTCAAAATGCATGATTTAGCTTTGCCAGTTGTTAAAAATGATTGGTTTAGTGAATATCCCCATGGGTGTAAAAGTATAGCAGATACCACTGACTTTCATTTTATAATGGCAGGCTTGGTCCAGTGTAAGAGCTGTCATGCATTTGTTTTTAGATCCAATTTTTGGAGGTTTGGAGTGTGCCTGATATGTAGGCAGCTCTCTTTATTGCAGCAGGAAATTGCCTGTTTGAAGTCTGAGATTTGTAAATTATCTGTTAGACAAACTCAGGCTATGACTGTTACAAAGCCACTTACACAGAGGCCTCCTAGGAGCGGCAGATGGACTACTGTAGGATCTGGTAGACTTAGAGTTGTGGATAGAAGGCATGTCCCACAGTCTGTGGCTCTTCTTAATTCTTTTGAGGCACTTTCAGAGTGTAGTGGTAAGATGGAAGTTGGCTCAGACACCATAGTTGAGGAACCACCATCCCCTATGCCTAAGGTATGCAAGACTGCAACCAAGGACAAAAAGGAAAAGGTGGGACTTGATAGAAGGCAATTGTTGCTGGGTGATTCTATCATAAGAGGTGTTGAGCCGGAGAGTAGTGGTTTAGTGAGATGTCTTCCTGGGGCTACTGCTCGTAGAGACAGGAGACGTATTCTCAATATTGTCAAACAAGCAAAGCAGGAAGGGGAAGTGGACGTTCTAGTCCATCTAGGGACAAATGACTTGGCTAGCAATGAGGTTTCTGAGATTAAGGAAGATTTTTGTGTTCTTGGAGGTGAAATACAGCAGATTGCGTCCACTGTGTCATTCTCTGAAGTTCTGCTTGTGCATAACATTCAGGATAGGCAGATGCGCACTAGGGAATTTAATTTGTGGCTTTGGGAATGGTGTCGGGAGCAAGGATTTGGCTTTGTGTCCCAAGATAGCTCTAATTGGAGCAGAAAGGAACTGTATAAAAAAGATTGTTTGCATCTTACCCATAGGGGAACATATGTTCTCAGTGAGAAGTTCAAAGGTTTCACAAAGGAATATTTAAACTAGGAGGGGGGACAAAAGGGTAAAAAACAATCTGCCCGATTGTCCCCTAAAACTAAATCGGAGGGGGCAAGCAACATGCGGGGTAAAAAATGACAAGCTCAGAGTCGTGTCTATAAATGCTCGCAGTTTAGTCAATAAAATCAATGAACTGGAGGCAATGATGGCAGCTGAAAAAGTAGATTTAGTGGCGGTTACTGAGACATGATTCAGTGAGAAAAATAAGGAAATAACAATACCGGGGTACTCTTTATATAGAAAAGACAGAGAAGGTAGGAAAGGAGGAGGAGTGGCCCTGTATGTGAAAAACAACATAAAAACGAATCAAATAAAAGTGAGCGAGGTGAACATAGAGTCAGTTTGGGTTATGCTAACATTTGGCAATCATACAGTAGCTCGTGTAGGTGTGATCTATACACCACCTGGACAAGTAGAAGAGCTAGATAATCTGCTGTTTGAGGAAATAGCCAAAATGGCAATGAAGGGGGAAGTTATTATCATGGGGGACTTTAATCTTCCTGATGTGAACTGGAAAACCAAAACAGCTGGGTGCACCAGGAGTACAAATATTCTAAACTCCCTACTGGGATTATCTCTAACACAAGTAGTTGAGGAGCCGACCCGTAAATAGACCATATTGGATTTAATACTCACAAATGGAGGTTTGGTATCAGACGTTGTTGTAGGTGAAAATTTGGGATCTAGTGATCACCAGTCAGTGTGGTTTAATATAAGAACAGGGATGGAGCCGCACCACACAAAAACAAAAGATTTAGACTTTAAAAAAACAGATTTTTCTAAAATGGGCTTTTGTGTGAATGAGTCATTATCTGACTGGATGAGTTTAAAGGGAGTCCAGGAGAAATTAGATTATTTAAAGGAGGCATTATTGAAGGCCACAGGCAATTGCATTTGGCTTGTTAGCAAGAACAAAAAAGGGAAGAAACCACTGTGGTACTCTGCAGAAGTGGCCAAAATAGTGAAGAACAAAAAGATAGCATTCAATAATTATAAAAAAACTCAGAGTGAAGAAGATAGGCAAACCTATAAGATTAGGCAGAAAGAGGCAAAGCAATTTATAGGAGCTTCCAAAGCACACGCAAAAGAGAAAATAGCTCTGTCAGTAAAAGAGGGGGACAAAACATTTTTTAGATACATAAACGAGAACAGAAAAGTAAAACAAGGATTAGATAGATTAAAAACAAAGGAAGGAAGGTATGTAGAAGAGGATAAAAGTCTCGCTGACTGCCTCAATGAATATTTTTGTTCAGTCTTTGCAGAAGAAAAGGAAGGAAAGGGACCTCAGTTAGGAGGAAACACTAAAGAGACATTTACATATGAGTTTACAGAGTAGGAGGTTCTACAGCAGCTGTCTAAAGTAAAGACAAATAAGTCAATGGGGCCTGATGGGATCCACCCTAAGTTATTAAAAGAGCTCAGTGGTGTAATAGCAAAACCGTTAACAGATTTATTTAACCAATCCTTGCTAACGGGAGTCGTCCCAGAAGACTGGAAATTAGCAAATGTTGTGCCCATTTACAAGAAGGGTAGCAGGGAGAAATCAGGGAACTATAGGCCAGTTAGTTTTACGTCAGTAGTGTGGAAATTAATGGAAATCATGTTAAAGGAAAGGATTGTTGAACATCTAAAAACACATAGATTACAGGACGACATGGGTTTACCTCAGGGAGATCATGCCAAACTAATCTTATTGATTTTTTTGATTGAGGAACAAAAATAATAGACAAAGGTGGTGCAGTAGACATTGCTTATTTAGATTTCAGTAAGGCTTTTGATACTGTTCCGCATAGAAGGCTTATCAATAAATTGCAATCTTTGAGCTTGGATTCCAATATTGTTGAATGGATTAGGCAGTGGCTGAGTGACTGGCAACAGAGGGTTGTGGTAAATGGAGTTTATTCGGCGCAAGGTCTTGTTACCAGTGGGGTACCTCAGGGGTCAGTACTTGGACCCATTCTCTTTAAAAAATTTATTAGTGATATTGCAGACGGTATTAATGGTAAAGTATGTCTTTTTGCTGATGACACAAAGATTTGCAACAGGGTTGACGTTCCTGGAGGGATCAGCCAAATGACAAATGATTTAGGTAAACTAAAAAAATTGTCGGAGCTGTGGCAATTGAGTTTTAATGTGGATAAGTGCAAGATAATGCACCTGGGACGTAAAAACCCAAGGGCTGAATATAGAATATTTGATACAGTCCTAACCTCAACATCTGAGGGTTGGGATTTAGGGATTATTATTTCAGAGGAACTAAAGGTAAGTAGTCAATGTAATAGAGCAGCAGGAAATGCTGGCAGAATGCTTGGTTGTGTAGGGAGAGGTATTAGCAGTAGGAAAAGGGAAGTGCTCATGCCACTGTACAGAGCACTGGTGAGACCTCACTTGGAGTACTGTGTGCAGTACTGGAGACCGTATCTCCAGAAGGATATAGACATCTTAGAGAGAGTTCAGAGAAGGGCTACTAAAATGGTGTACGGCTTGAAGGAGAAAAGTTACCAGGAAAGGCGTAATGATCTTAACATGTACAGCTTGGAAAACAGACGAGACAGATAGAAACATGATATGATAGAAACATTTAAATACGTAAAGGGAATCCACAAGGTAGAGGAAGGGAGTATATTTAAAAGGAAACAAAATAGCAAAACAAGAGGACATAGTCTTAGGTTAGAGGGGCAAAGGTTTAAAAGTAACATCAGGAAGCATTATTTTACTGAGAGGGTGGTGGATACATGGAACAGCCTTCCAGTAGAAGTGGTAGAGGCCAAAACAGTGATTCAATTTAAGCAGGCATGGGATAGGCATAAGGCTATCCTAAACAAAAGATAAATCCAGGTAAAGTATCCATGTAATTGGGCAGACTAGATGGGCCAAAAGGTTCTTATCTCCCGACATTTTCTATGTTTCTATGTTTCTATATTTCATGTGGCTAATGTAATAACTAACATAATATTTGCATGTATTGCGCTGCAATTTGCTTTATATTTGTTTGACTTCTCCTTATACCATATATAAAGGGAAAATATACTGTATGATTGTTTAAATCAATATAGAACGCATAGTAAAGTGTGTGACAAAAAGAAGATATATTCCATGAAACAGCAGATGTTGCCATGTGAACACGGCAGAGCACAAATTTCAAGCTTTTAAAGATATTTTTTTAAAAAGGAAGCCTGCAAATAAATTCTGCAATGCTAATTAGCTTTATAGCGAAAAATAGTGAACATACTTACAATATGTCCCTTTTATGGGGGTATAATACATAATACTGTGTCTACTTTGCAGAATGTGTGCAATGAGCATAACAATTTAAAAAAAACGCAACGTGATCTTTACACCATAATTAATTGTGCTCTCGTGTCAGAACTCATTCGTAGGATTGAAGCAAGCGACGCAAAATACATTCATAAATAAACGTATGTATTGGCGTAATTACCTCTCAGTGCGTCCCATTGCTCTTTTTTTCTCAAGTTGACAAAGAAATGCAAATAATAAAATATAACAACAGCAATAAGAAAAATCTTCTTTTCTATCTCACTATAACCCCTTCACTACCAAGCGATATTTGTTGAATTTTTTTTTTTCCTAACGTTTATTTGAAATATGAGATGTGAAGCTAACAATTAAATATAGGGTGAAATAGAAGTTTTGCACAGAAATTGTTATTCTGAAATTTAAATAATGCCAATTTTCTCATTTTTAATTTTTCATGTATTCGCTTATTCTTGTCTGCGCTCGTTTCTATGTGTTCCATGTACAACAAAACTGAGGTTTTTGTTTGTTTCAATGGCCATTGCAACGTAAGCTCACTCGCCACTTCACGGCACCTCTTTACAGAGTGAGTACCTGACATGTACCAAAAGGCCGCTCTACTGAGCAGCTCCAAGCCCCTCCTGCTGCTTTTCAGCCAAGCAGAGGCAAAGATATGGTGGGTTTTATTTATACACGCACCAAACACTTCCCATTTGGGATTAAAAACAAAAACATGGAAAGAGGAACAGCTGCAGAATGACGGACTGGTGTTACAAGCATGATATACATAAATACAGAAAAAATGGCGTCGAGCCCATACTCACCAGAGCGGCAGCAACTGCCAGGAGTAGCAGCCCAGTTAATGTATAAAACATAACAAGGAAAAAAGGTGTCATGTGCGCTCGTTTCTATGTGTTCCATGTACAACAAAACTGAGGTTTTTGTTTGTTTCAATGGCCATTGCAACGTAAGCTCACTCGCCACTTCACGGCACCTCTTTACAGAGTGAGTACCTGACATGTACCAAATGGGAAGTGTTTGGTGCGTGTATAAATAAAACCCACCATATCTTTGCCTCTCCTTGGCTCAAAAGCAGCAGGAGGGGCTTGGAGCTGCTCAGTAGAGCGGCCTTTTGGTACATGTCAGGTACTCACTCTGTAAAGAGGTGCCGTGAAGTGGCGAGTGAGCTTACGTTGCAATGGCCATTGAAACAAACAAAAACCTCAGTTTTGTTGTACATGGAACACATAGAAACGAGCGCAGATGACACCTTTTTTCTTTGTTATGTTTTTTACATTAACTGGGCTGTTACTCCTGGCAGTTGCTGCCGCTCCGGTGAGTATGGGCGCGACGCCATTTTTTCTGTATTCGTTTATTCTTTACAGAAATATTGTTGAAATGTAAGATTCTGAGCTCTAGATGGTGTCCTTTATCTTACACAATTTCAAACGGGGTCAGCATTATCATCATACAGGCAGAAAAGACCTTTGTGTCAGATACAGTAACTGTGATAAAGATAAATAGAAAAGAATTGTCAGATCTCCTGTTTATGAGGATTTGTAGTGATTATAATGTGATTTATTAGCAATGCAGCATCCAAAAAATACCAATAGAATATTAAAATAATATTGGTATGTGACATGCCAGTATATAGAGATTACAGTAACACCTTGTAACACCTTCTGTTCTCTCCCTGACAGCTGTAATTCAGCAGTAATCTATATGAACTTTTTGTTACAGTGAGGATGGGGCCATTTGCAAATGGTATTATGTCTCTCCAGGGTGCTTGGAGAGACATAAAACAAAGAATTTTGTTTCTCCCCAGGGGACACACTAATCTTGATTTAAAAATGGTCTTTTATGCTAATGAGTGTTTTTCAATGCATTATTACAACGCGAGATCCAGATAACTTGATTTTGGGAGTGAAGAGGTTAAGGGTTCTGAGAGCTGATATTTTGTACTTTGTTATATTTCTTTCAAATATATATATATCAAAAATTTAAACACTTCATAAATCTCTTTTTTTTTAAATATTATGATTTCACACTGTTTATCGTCTATCAGTGGTTAATAGACTTGTGCACCGATTTTTTTTTCGGTTCGGTTCGTTCGGACTTTGTAAATTTTTGTTTCGGCTCATTTCGGCCGATTTCCGTTTTGGTTCGGTTCGTTTCGTTTCGTTTTTCGTATCGACTTTTTTTTTCGTGATTTCCGAAATTTTCGTGTTTTTCGGAACATCTGTTCTCCTCGTTCGTTCATTTTGACGTAAACTAATGGTTTTTTGGATCCGATATTTCTGTCGATACGATAATTCTGTCGATATGATAATTCTGCTTATACGATAATTCTGCCATTGAGATTTCTCATGTTTTACAAGAAGGATACATTGAGATTTCTCTGGTTTCCCGGGAAGGATACATTGAATTTCTCATGTTTTACAAGAAGGATACATTGAGATTTCTCATGTTTTACAAGAAGGATACATTGAGATTTCTCTGGTTTCCCGGGAAGGATACATTGAGATTTCTCTGGTTTCCCGGGAAGGATACATTGAGATTTCTCTGGTTTTCCAGGAAGGATACATTGAGATGGGAATGATACAAAATTATAGAATCAGCGATATAACCGAAAATTACGATGTCCGAAGTTACTGAAATGGAACCGAAATCAGGAATGGAGCCGAAATTACGAATGGAACGAAAATGAATTTCGATTTTACACATTTCTAGTCCATTTGAAAATTCCGAAAAGTTTTCGTTTCGGCTCGGAAATTAGTTCCGATCTGCCATTTTAGGATCTGAAAATTTTTGGAAAATCGTCCGAATCCGAATGCACGAATCGGGAAATTTCGGGAAAATTCAGAAATTCCGAAACCCGAAACGCACATCCCTAGTGGTTAATACTTAGTGGTAAAATTTTCAGTTACTAATACAAACATAGTTACTATGAGTTACCAATACATCATGACTCTAGTAAACTATAGGGGTTAATCAGAGAGAGCCGATCTGACCCCGAAATGTCACCGAACAGGGAATTTCCCCATACTGTGACATTTTGGATCCATTCGACAAATTTTGGCGAATTGCCTGCACATATGGTGCCTTTTCGAAGGCAGTTAAATCCCCCATAGAGAAGTATGGTTAATCTATTCACAGACACCGAACAGCAGATTTAAGTTGCCGAAGTGCCCTGCTGTTCGGTGGTTTCATTCGGCAGGTTTATTCAGGCAATCCCCATAGGTTTCAATGTTAAAAATATTCCCGTTTTAATGCAATATCTAATAATTACCGTTTATTATTTTATTCTGCAGTAAAATGTCTTTTTATTCATAGATTTTTTAGGATCTTTTAGGCTTTTTCAGCATTTTTTCAGCAAAAAAAAATCCGTTTTTTTTAAAGCACTTTTTCTTTTTTCTGTAACAGACCTTTTTATTATCATTTATTGGATCTTATTTGTAAATTCCAGACATTTTCGTTCAGTAGTTTTTTTACAAACAGCGTTCTAATTTTGACACTTTCAAGCGTATTGTTTTTTGTTGTTGTTATTACGCCGTTCGTCCGCTTGTTGGCTTTTTCCGGTGGCTGGTCTGTGCTGTGATCGGCGGCTCGTCGGCTTTTTATGGCGTGTTCAGCATGTTTTCCTCGGTGGGTTTTCGGTGGTTGTTTGGCGGGATTCCGGCGGGTTTGCATCGGGTTTGCGGCTGTTTTTCCCTGCACTCCGGGGACTCCGCGGTGATTGCTGGATTCAATTTAGGGTGGGAAACTTTGATTCCCTGAAGTGCAGGGAAGTGTAGGGAACAAGAGAGCACCGAAATGTCACTGACATTTCGGTGCTCTCTGAATAACCCCTTTAGTAATAAAATGAAATGAAATAAAATACTTGCAATTAAAAATCTATTATACAATATGAAATAAAGAAAACTGACTGGGTTGCTGTCTACTAATTAATTAATATAATTTTTTTATACTACGTATGAATATACAATAAATATAATTATTCAGATTAAATTAAGTTCTGGAAAATAGAATTACTTTGGGGAATACTTTGACATTCCATGATGTTAACTTGTGTCAATTAATTTCGTGCTTCACATTTGTTCCCTTCTAAATCGCGAATGGTTAATTGATCTATAATTATTTTTTCCGTTTTAGCTGGCCCTGTAATGCTGCTGTGGTTTTGCCTTCCTGACAATGCCCCAGAGTCCTCTGTCAAGCGAGGAGGAGAGGAGGAGCATCTCCGAGTACCCTGGGGAAGAATCGGACTCGGACTGCTCCAGAGAGGGCACCGTCCCAGGAGGGAAAAACAATCCCACTTCTGCCACCAGCAAAATAGGTCCTAACCCTCTTTCATCATCATCTGTGGCTGCGAGAAGGATAAAAGAAAGGTCTATGTCAGTCCCCGACGACTCCAATATCAGCATGATGATCTTTCGCATTGGAATACCTGACCTGCATGACACGGTAAGGGCAATAATGTTTCAAAGTCATGACATTTTTATTTTGCTTTTTTATCTTTTTTTTACCGTGGTTTAAAAGATTATGCCATTAATTGATTTTACCAACCACGCAACCGCTGAATTAATCCCAAGGATTGCTTTATTATCTTTCCACTCACCAACCCAGCTATTATGGATTTACTTTAGCAAAATATTGCTTCATGCACTTAATAACATCTTTCTAAGGATGATTCCTTAATTGCTGCTTTCTGGTTGCTTACTGCCCGTCACAGTCAAGTCTGTAATAGTCTAATCTATCACGCTCACCTCTTCGTGGCAGCAATGTAACACATTAAGGCCAACAAAAGCGCCTTGGAATGACACATAATTTAATATAGGAGTTTACAGGCCGTGGCTGTATTACATTATAATCTTACTTATTTAAACGTCCCACGTACTCAAGTTGACAAGGCTGCAACGTGAAGCTCAGGCTGCTTTGTCTTGGGAGACCTACTTGAGATGGCAGAACGTTTATCAATCACCTTAGTTAGTCCGTCACCTGCAGTGATAAAAAGTGGGCTTCCAGAAAAACAGGATCATAGTCCCATCTGTTTTTTTTATTTCATGACGGGTTTTCCATACACTTTGGGCCTTATTACATTCTTCGCGCACAAAAACGCATTAACGCGAGGGGCAAAACCCTTTGCGCTGAACGTCGTATTACGACGTTCGCGCACAAAATGCGTGTTAACGTCTAACGCGATTGACCCTGCGCGAACCCTTTGCCAGCGCAATTTAGCGCGCGCATCCTATACTTAACATTGTGAGCGGAAATGCGTTCGTGCGCTGGTACGCGGATGGTATTACAATCTTAGCGCAAAATTTAACGGACAACGTTTGCGCGCATATTTTTAACGTCTTTGAGAAGCTGGTGGTAACGGGAAATTGTAACAACCTGACCGTACCAAACTGCGGATTCACAACGGAGAACGTCGATGCGCCCGTTTTTTTTACTAGATCCGTCAAAAATGACGGCCACTGCTTTGTCTTCCGTCAGAACGTACGTCTGTTGGGCGCAGTCTGCACAAAAACGCGTTCGTCTGACGGACTCACGTTAAAAATTACATTGCGCTCATCGATTTCTGCGCGCAACGGTACTTTGCGTGCATTTTTGCGCGTCGGTTTTACGAGCGCAATTTCCCGACGGATGAAGAAATGTGAGAGGAGTATAATTCCAGCGGTGATTTTCGTGCGTTAACGTTTAACGCTTCGTGCAAAAAAACACGCATTTAGCGTGCGTTTTTACGCTAAGAATGTAATAGGGCCCTTACTGTGCGGAAGTATACATTTGTGCATTTATATCATTCATTATCATGTTGGAATGAACCTTAGATCTTTCAGTCCAAAGAGTTTTGACACTATAAATGACCACGCAAGGGATCTAGAAGGCAGAGGATCTTCTTTTCCCCTGTATTCCGTAGAGAGCAAACTTCTGTTTGGATTTGTATCTTTTTGGGCCTTTTATGAATACTGCGCTGACGTCTACACTTATCGCTTGTAAGAGATCTCAGCACCCCAACTGGGTCATATCTGCTAATGCTGCTCCCTTGCTGGACAACCGTCCTCCCACCAGTGATCTTTCATTCCATCTCCAGGCCTTAGCTCAAGCTTAATGACAGGTACAATAAAAGAGCAGTGATAGCATTCCCCAGAAATGAGGCAGTACTCAGAACTTGGGGTAAAACAGGCAGACAGGTCTACTTTCATGAGGAGTCATATGAGTCAAACATATACAGTGCAAGGAGGGACCAGGAGACCAATGGAAGATGACACTCTGGTGTCCCCAGCCATGCCCCACTTTAATCTCCAGACAGGAAACAATAAGGTGCCATGTAATCAAAGCTTGAGCATCAGACTGTCTGAATAAATTAGATATCCGATAAGAGATTGCAAAAGCACACATCTGATAGTGTGCTTGGCAAATAAAGACCGCTCAAAACTTTCACAGGTGTAAAACATATTCTATACAGGGGGGGGTGGAAAGGGCTGCAGTGATATACACATTAGTCGATATTAGAAATAAGAGTACATATAAACATAGACAATAACGATATTAACAAAAACAATATAGGTACATAACACAGACACCCTGATCCCTTGTAGGTAGAGGGCGACTTGGACATAAGAGAGGGTTGGGGAATAAAATGTGGTGTCAGAGCAGCAGTCCCACATCTCGCAACAGTAATGCCAAGTCCAGGTGCCCTGAGTTCAAAGCGACTGTCACATTCCTTAAAACAGGGCTCAAAATTTTTAATCTTCCTCTCGCCCAGGGAGAACAATAATTAAAGCAAGGCTAGTGGGGGTTTGACCCTTTGTAAGTGTGGAATTTGTCGTTGACCACTTCAGAAGTGGTGAGTAACTTTTTAGCCTGGCTTGTACCATAGGAATTCAAATTTTGAGCCCTGGCCTATAATCTTGTATTTTCATGTTGGAATGAAGCTCATGTCTTTCAATCCATAGACTGTTCGTCTTTGTAGATGACTGCACAAGGAATCTCGAAGGTACACTATATTGCCAAAAGTATTCGCTCACCTGCCTTGACTCGCATTTGAATTTAAGTGACATCCCATTCCTAATCCATAGGGTTCAATATGACGTTGGTCCACCCTTTGCAGGTATAACAGCTTCAACTCTTCTGGGAAGGCTGTCCACAAGGTTTAGGAGTGTGTTTATGGGAATTTTTGACCTTTCTTCCAGAAGTGCATTTGTGAGGTCGCACACTGTTGTTGGATGAGAAGGCTGGCTGCTGGCTCTTAGTCTCCACTCTAATTCATGCATGGAATTGTCCAAAATGTCTCGGTATGCTGAAGCATCCAGAGTTCCTTTCACTGGAACTAAGGGGCCAAGCACACCCCCTGAAAAACAACCCCACACCATAATCCCCCCTCCACCAAACTTTACACTTGGCACAATGCAGTCAGACAAGTCCCGTTCTTCTGGCAACCGCCAAACCCAGACTCGTCCATCAGATTGCCAGATGGAGAAGCGCGATTTTTCACTCCAGTTGAATGCGTCTCCACTGCTCTAGAGTCCAGTGGCGGCGTGCTTTACACCACTGCATCTGATGCTTTGCATTGCACTGGGTGATGCATGGCTTGGATGCAGCTGCTCGGCTATGGAAACCCATTCCATGAAGCTCTCTGCGCACTGTTCTTGAGCTAACCTGAAGGCCACATGAAGTTTGGAGGTCTGTAGCGATCGACTCTGCAGAAAGTTGGCGACCTCTTCGCATTATGCACCTCAGCATCCGCTGACCCCGCTCCGTCAATTTATGTGGCCTACCACTTCGTGGCTGAGTTGCTGTCATTCCCAAACACGTCCACGTTCTTATGATACAGCTGACAGTTGACTGTGGAATATTTAGGAGCGAGGAAATTTCACGACTGGATTTGTTGCACAGGTGGCATCCTATCACAGTTCCACGATGGAATTCACTGAGCTCCTGAGAGCGACCCGTTCTTTCACAAATGTTTGTAAAAACAGTCTGCGTGCCTAGGTGCTTGATTTTATACACCTGTGGCCATGGAAGTGATTGGAACACCTGATTCTGATTATTTGGATGGGTGAGCGAATACGTTTGGCAGTATAGTGTACCTTCTGTTCCTCATATGCCTTACAGAGCAAGCTTCTCTTTACGGATTTGTAACTCACTTTTTAGAGCTTTTACACCTAGTGTGCTAAAGTCTACACTTATCACTTATATCTTATTTTCTTGTTGGAATGAACCTCATATCTCTCAGTCTACAGAGTGATTGTTTTTGTAGATGACCACACAACGAATCTCGAAAACAGAGGACCTTCTCTTCCCCATATTCAGTAGAGAGCAAACCTCTGCTCATGAACTTGTAACTTTTTAGCATATCTGATGGATAGTTTGTAGTCCATCTCCATATTTAGAGAAGTGAGTAGGAACAAAGTCACCATATTGGGTTATTTTCCCAATATTAACTTGTCCTAAGGCATAATCATACTGAGGTAATAGGAGTGAATATTCTTGCAAACACTCTTCTATCTGTTTCTAACACTTCATTACAAGTGAGATCTGGTAATGATGACATGTGGGAGTCATATGTTAGTTGTTGACAGGGCTGGTATTTATTATTTTTTTAACAAAAAAAACTGTGCAATTAATTCGATTTTGCTTTTTTTTTTCTCTGAAAGCCATCAAAGCCATTATGCAAAGACAAAAATGTGACATATCAGAGTCTGTACTCCTATGACTGGAACACATGTAAAGTTCAGATGTCTTTAGTTAATATTAATCCACTAAATAAAGACTTGTTTGATCTTTCCGTTTTTCCCACTATGGACCCTATTGCATTCTTCGCGCATAAAAGCTGGCGCAGCACGTTAATTTGTGCGCGACGCGTTAAACGTTAACGCGTGTAAATTAACGCTGGTATTACAATCCGAGCGCGTTTTTTCATCCGTCAAAAAATAACGCACCGTAAAAAAGACGCGCAAAAACGCATGCACATTAACGCTGCGCGCAGAAATCGGTGGGCGGACTTTTTTTCATGCGATTCAGCCAATCAGAATTAAGAACCACAATTATCTCACGTTAAGTTTTTGCGCCTGTCAAAATCAATCTGAGTATATATGCTGCAGCAATAGTAAAAACATGCACAACCTCTCTATTTTATTATTTGGGTATGTGTAGAATGTGTAACTATACTGTGCTGCATTTTTATTTTCAGGCTGGTGTATTTGGGTTCGGCCAGAACGTTCAGATTTGCCGTTACCACCAGCTTTTCAAAGTCGTTAAAATTATGCGCGCAAACGCTGTGCGTTAAATTTTGCGCATAGATTGTAATACCATCCGCGTACCAGCGCACAAACACATTTGCGCTCATAATGTTAAGTATAGGACACGCGCAGTACAGTAAGCTCACAAAGGGTTTGCGCAGGTTCACCCGCGGTAGACGTTAACGCGCATATTTTGCACGGACGTTGTAATACGATGTTCTGTGCCAAAGGTTTTGCCCCTCGCGTTAATGCGTTTTTGCGCACGCGTTAACGTTATGGGAAGAATGTAATAGAGCCCTAGCTGGCTAGAAAAAAAATCACACACTCTAATATTTAACTGGAGCACCTTTTGCTGTGATTCCGTCCCACATTCACCGTGGCCTCCTTTCAATAAGTTCATGCAATGTTACAGCATTTATTCGAGTCCAGAGTGGCATTAATTTGTGGCCAAGATCTTGTATTGATGATGGGAGAGTCACGGCGCTGCGTAAAGTCTTCTCCAGCACATTATCCCAAAGATTCTCAATGGGGTTAAGGTCTGGACTGTGCGGTGGCCAATCCATGTGTGGAAATGATGTCTTATGCTCCCTGAACCACTCTTGCACAATTTGAGCCCAGTGAATCCTGGCATTGCCATCTTGGAATATGCCCGCTGTGCCATCAGGGAGAAAAAACCCATTGATGGAAAAACCTGCTCATTGAGTGTATTCAGGGAGTCACATGACGGCATTTTCAGGGCACATAATGTTGCTGAACCTAGACCTGACCGACTGAAGCAACCCCAGATCACAACAGGCTTGTATGTTGGGTGGAAACTTTTTTTGGCCAGGCAGTGTATACTTATCATACTTCTGTGAGGCTTATTGATTTTAGTTTGCATCATTATAAAACTAGTTTTCACAGAAGTGGCTGAGACTATGGGGGTTATCCAAAGAGATCCGAACGGCTGGAGAAAGGTAACCGAACGCTGAAAATCAGCGCTCAGTTACCTTTCTTGGCCATTTGGCTATCCAGAGAGCAGGTAATACGCCAAAGCTGTGTCGGCCGCGCATGCGTCATGTCTGTTCTACAAGACAGAGTTGAGTAAGTTACACAATACTATGTTCTAGTGCCGCCCCCAGTGAAAATCTGGAGTGTATTGTTAGACTCTCTGTCCTTATCTAACAGGGCGAATGTATAGTTAATGGTGTGCAAGCAAATTGTGTGTATAAAGATGGAGTCTCCCAAATAAATCAAGACTTGACACTGAAAATATGTACAGTATGCTTTGCAAAATAATAGCGAGGCTGGGATACATACAGGGTAATTCAAAGAGATCCGAATTGCTTGAGAAAGGTAACCGAACGCTGAAAATCAGCGTTCGGTTGCCTTTCCTGGCCATTCGGCTATCCAGAGAGCAGGCAATTCGCCAAATCCTGGTGAATTGCCTGAACATTACGGTGCCTGTTCGGTGCCTGTTCGAGAGCAGTGAAATCCCCATGAAAAAGCACTGCTTCGGCTATTCAGAGAACACAAACCAGCAGTGAAAGGTTCCCCTAATGCCCGGCCATTCGGTGGTTTAATTCGGCAGGTTTATTCAGGCGAATCCCATAGGCTTCAATGTTAAAAATATTCCTGTTTTAATTCAATATCAAATAAACCGTTCATTATAAAATTCTGCAGTAAAGAGTCTCTTTATTTATAGATTTTCTAGGATATTTTAAGCATTTTTCTGGATTTTCATTTTTTTTTAAAAAATTCCAATTTTATTTATTTATTTTTTAAAGTTTACTTATTTTTTCTGTAACAGCCCTTTTTATTATCATTCATTGGACCTCATATGTAAATTTTAGACATTTTCGCTCAGTAGTTTCTTTGCAAACAGCGTTTCATTTTTCAAACATTCATGCGAACTGTTTTTTTAATTTATTCACCTCCTTCGTCTGCGGTCTCGGCTTTCTCGGCTTTTTCCGACGGCTTCGCTGCGTGTGATCGGCTCCTGCTCGGGTTTTTCCGGCGTTTTCGGCGGGTTAATCCAGATGTTTTTGCGGGTTTTCGGCGTGCATTCACCGGGTTTTGCGGTTAGTTTTCGTCGGGTTTGCGGCGACCTTTCCCTGCAATTGGTGGACCCTGTGGTGCTTGCTGAATACACCGCAGGGTCGCCGAAATGGGATCGGCAAAACGAACCGAATTGAAGAGAACGAAAAGTCTCCGAACGTGCGGTGACTTTTCGATTCTCTCTGAATTACCCTGTTTCTTTTAGGAGACCCCCCCCCCGACCACCACTGCGTGTGTGTTAGGTCAAATAATGTAAGATGTAGAATGTTGCAGAGCGAGATCTCATGGACCTCTTGTTCCTGTTCCTATGTTTGTCTGTAGTTTCGTCTCAGTTCCCATTGGTTATTGTAAAGTGTCAACGCTATATAAATAATAATAATAATAATAATAATAAAATAAAACACTCTAGCCTTCAATTAATAGAAAATGTAACATTAAATCCGAAGTATCAGCCAAAGAAATTCTGTTTGGAAACTTTTTGAATTTCATCTATGTCTTTTGACCTAAAATCTTGCCACCAGTTCATTGCTGAGTGAATAATAACCCATTGTGTCGACATTTTAATACCTGCTCAGTATATTCATACATTCACATCTGCAACTAATAAGCTGCAATTTGCTTAATAGCATCTTCCTAAGGGTAGCTTGCTCGTTTGGGATGTCCAATATAGTTCCCACTCACTTTTCTCGATTTCTTGTTCTTTTGCTGCTCGGAGGTCTCCTGGGTGGTCATTATACACAAGTTATGATTAATGTCTAACTCAGCACAAACAAAATCAAATAAACACATTTTTTTTTTTCTCCCTTGGACTCCTTCACTCTCTCTGAGCCAACCTCTCATTAAAGCTCACACTTTGCTAACACGTGAAGGACGTCAGGGAGTCAGGGAGTCTAAAGGAACCACTTTCCAGAAGTGACACCGGAATTTGCTAGGTATATCATTTCTGCCACCGAGAAGACAGGGGGGTGAGTGATCTGCTTAATCAGCACATCGTTTTAGCTGATCCTCAAATCTTCCAGCGCTCTTTATTGACTATAAATTGTTGGGATTGGCAGGTCCTGCAGGAGAAATAAATTACGGAAGAAGAAAAATCAGGTTTCTCTAAATGTGATGCCAGATCTTAGATACACAACGGTGAGGATGGAATGTAGGCGCCCTGTTACAGCTGTGTGGGCGTTAACGTTAGGCTATAGCGGGCCGACCATATTACATTCCGGATGCTAACTGGTTAAAAAAGCCGTTAGCGAATCGGAGATTGCGGTCTTCGGCACGAGCTTACTGTACTTTGCGTTCTCTATGTTTAACATGGGAAGCGCAAGGAGTAGATTAGCCTTAGGACTTTGTAATCCGAATGTTAATTACGTCCCGCCGCGGCTAACTCAAAAGTTACTCACAGCTAGGAGCTGGTGCTAATTAATACCGCATCTGCAGAATCAGTCAGCACCAGCTAGAAATCCCCCCAAAAATCACATACTCACCTCTCATCCCATAGCGAGAATGGCGGCTCGATCTGGCCGCTGGGAGCAGAGTGAGACTGGGGGAAAAAAGTCCCCCAGTCTCCCTCCGCAAATCACACATCGACCTGCAAGATCTCGTGAGAGGCGACACCCTGCAGTTCACGTGACCGACAGTCAAAGCCTCAATGGAGTCCTCCATTGGACTCCAAGGAGGGGATGCTCGTGGTGGCGGTTAACGCTACCACGAGCATCCTGAGGCTTAGCGCCGCATTACAAGGCAGGCAGTTGAATTAGGACCTGCAGGAGCAAGTTTTCCTCCTTAGCGTCCCCGTTTTAGCGGGCAGTATGTAATACTGCCCTAAGTTTTTTTACATCCTATTTATTTCCACATGTCTCCAATACTTGACATTATTTCACTATGAATGAAAAACGAAACTAATTGATAATCATTTAATAACCTTACTAATAATATTAAATAATTTACAAATGAACGTGAGATGAACGGTTGTTAAAGATGAGATGAAAGTTTATTCTTCCTTCATTGTGCTAGTGATCAATCAGTGGTTTAGAATGCTAGCCTTGCAAAATCCAGGCATTGACCTATAACTGTATCCCACCTACCATGCAAGATGTCAACATTTTGGATATAGCATTAGCACAGCAGCACCATTGATATTTGGGGTGCAATCAGAGCTGCCTGGGTTTACCTGTAGAGGTGACATCAGAAGAGATGGCATATTGGAGGCAGGCAGTGGCTTCACCAAGAAGGATAGCATGACAGGTTCACGTAAAGTTATATACCTGGGATATGTGTTCCCATTGCATATGGTAACTACTGTATATAACACTGTGTACCACCTATCTATTAATTTATTTATTGTATTTAATATTAAACATGCTACCATGAGTGCATACACCTTCAACGATACGGCAATATGGTCCACGTGAACCCCAACTCCTTGCTGTATCCATAAATGTTTAGGTGCACCGAATTGTGATCAGTGGCAAATGTTACTACGCTGCTCATGATCTAATCGTGAGGACCTCAAGTCTACAGCAAAAGGAGTTGTGAGCAGATCTTCTGGAAGGTCTACTTTAGCCTCCAGTCATTTAATTATCCATGCTGTGTGGTATCACCACTCGGCTTATAATAATTGTAGTATGAGGGCCTTGTGTTCCAGAGACACCAATTGCCCTGTATAGACCAGAGCATTAGCTAAATGTTGACTATTCCAATAAATTTCAATAGAATAGAATACGTGTTAGTATCTAACATCAGGCCTTGGCACAATATTAGAGACACACCAGAGTTACACAATGCCAAGCTAACACCAGGCCTCCATGCAATATTAGAGCCACTCCCAGATACTCACAGTGCCAAGCTAACACCAGGCCTCCATGCAATTTTAGAGCCACACCCAGATACACACAGTGCCTTCTAACACCAGGCCTCCATGTAATATTAGAGCCACTCCCAGATACTCACAGTGCCAAGCTAACACCAGGCCTCTATGCAATATTAGAGCCACTCCCAGATACTCACAGTGCCAAGCTAACACCAGGCCTCTATGCAATATTAGAGCCACTCCCAGATACTCACAGTGCCAAGCTAACACCAGGCCTCTATGCAATATTAGAGCCACACCCAGATACTCACAGTGCCAAGCTAACACCAGGCCTCTATGCAATATTAGAGCCACTCCCAGATACTCACAGTGCCAAGCTAACACCAGGCCTCTATGCAATATTAGAGCCACACCCAGATACTCACAGTGCCAAGCTAACACCAGGCCTCTATGCAATATTAGAGCCACACCCAGATACTTTTCTACACCTGGTGAATCCTAGAAGGTTCACTTTCTTCAATAACTAGCAATATAGAAGTGTATATAGAACCCTGGGGTAAAATGGGCTTTCACTTGCAATCCTAAATACAGCATTATTTCCACCACCTGCTAATATGGGATCAGGGACATTTAGCAATAAGAGAACCTCTAATGCAATAGGGTTCTCTTAAGTGAATGCACTAATAAATACAGGTCCGTTAGTATCTCCGTGTCTTTAGGCAATCCTGACATACGTGTTTGTTTTCATTTCTTTGCATGCTCACACAGGCCAGCTATCAGAAATTTTGGGGCTCCTTACTGACCCTCAGAATGGGCCCCCCTGCCCCGTGATCCCCTCTTCCCATACGGCGCACGCACAAATATTTTAGCAAATGTAATAATTAAAAATGTTACATACCACTGCTGATGGCGCTGTTGATTGAAATGTCACACTTCTGTGTTCTGCTTCCTCGTGCTGCTCTACTGTAATAAGAAATGGTAAAACAATCTATAACTGTCATTGCCATGGATTTTGAAAGCCCTGGGTCTGGCTGGGCCCTGGCTGAGCCTGGGGTCTGGATCTGGCTGAGCCTGGGGTCTGGATCTGGGCCCAGGCTGAGCCTGGACCTGGGTCCTGGCTGAGCCTGGGGCCTGGACCTGGGCCCTGACTGAGCCTGGGGCTTGGACCTGGGCTCTGGCTGAGCCTGGGGCCTGGACCTGGGCCTTGGCTGAGCCTGGACCTGGGCCCTGGCTGAGCCTGGGGCCTGGACCTGGGCCCTGGCTGAGCCTGGGGCCTGGACCTGGCTGAGCCTGGGGCCTGGACCTGCCTGAGCCTGGGGCCTGGACCTGGGCCCTGGCTGGGCCTGGGGTCTGGACCCTGGCTGGGCCTGGGGTCGGTGTCTGGGCATGGGCTCTGGCTTACCACTCCGCCGTCTTCCTTCCCTGTCCTCCTTCTTCTTCTTCTCTTCTCTTCTTCTCTTCTTTTCTTCTCCTTTTCTTCATTTCTTCTCTTCTTTTCTTCTTCTTTTCTTCTCCTTTTCTTCTCTTCTTTTCTTCTCTCTTTGGGGCCTTCTGTCCCAGGCAGCTTCACTGACTGGAGGGGGCGGAGCCGAAGCAGCATGCTTGGGAGGGCACCTGCACGCTGCTTGGCCCCGCCCAGCCAACCAGCGAAGCTGCCAGGGGGAGGGGGAGTGACTGTCGCACACTGTCAGCTCCGGATTCGGACTCATAGAGTCCGATACCTGAGCTGAAGGAGGGCGCCGCTGCTGCCGACGGCGCCTCGGTGGCCTGGGCCCCCCGGGCGCGGGCCCCTTGCGGCAGCATGGGGCGTAATGCCCTGATGGGGGCCCTGAGCTCACACAGAGCTTGATCTTTACTGTTTCTTGTCCTCTGAGGCCCTCTAGTGGTCCAGAATACAAACCTCTATCTGGCTTAATAAAAGTTATGTTTTAACCCTGTATCCTCTACCATTTACTTCAATATTAGAGCCACACCCAGCTACTCACAGTGCCAGGGCAACACCAGGCCTCCATGCAATATTAGAGCCACACCCAGATACTCACAGTGCCAGGGTAACACCATGCTCTGGCCATTACAATGATACCAAACATTAACCCCTAGCTGCCACAGATCAGGAGATAGGTGGTTCATTGAAACCCACTATCTCCACCATTGGTGGCAGCTAGGGGTTAACTCCAGAACTGATGTCATCACGCTATGCGTGATGACGTCAGTCGTCTGGGGGAGATCTCGGAAGCTTGGCCAACATCCAAGATGTCGGCCAGCTCCGGGAGGGGACCGCGATATGGTGCCTGTTGGCGCTGAATCGCGATCCAGCCCCCAAGGGGTTAAAGCCAGCCACCGTTTTGAAGGTCAGGCTGTGCCCTTCCAAGCGATACCTGGCTTTTGATCGTGCCCCTTACAGAAGGGGAGGGAGAGAGGTCCAAAGGACCCCCACTTCAGACACCTTCCCCGTGCACAGTGCCAAGCTAACACCAGGCCTCCATGCAATATTAGAGTCACACCCAGACACACACAGTGCCAGGGTAACAACAGGCCTCCATGCAATATTAAAGAACACCCAGATACACACAGTGCCAGGGTAACAACAGGCCTCCATGCAATATTAGAGACACTCCCCGATTCACACAAAAAGTGTTAACCAGGCCTTTGCAAATGAATAACTAAACTCTACAGCCTGAATTCTGTCTGAAAGGACGTTTCCAGGTCAACTTGGGAGAAAAAGCAGCTACGGAGCAATATTCAGGCTAACGATACACTTGCATTACACATTAGTTAATATTTTATTTAAAAAAATATAAATAATGTAGATTAATAAACCTAAAAAAAAATAGTAAAATGTGATATGTATGTCATAAATAAAAACACGTCTACCAGCCGTCATATAGTGAAATGTTTGTGGTCAATACAGTATAGTATTCAATCCATGTGTGTATATATATATATAGTATCTACAAAGGTTGTGGTGGAGGACAAAAAGTGAAATAAAAGGCCTCCACACTATAATAAGTGTGTTTATTATTGCAGAAGCCACTTGCACATCACAGCAATTCGATGAATTGCATCCCAGAGCTCCTGTGCCACATTCCCCATATGCAGCAAGGAATTCTGGGTAGGATATGCAAATGACATCTGTCTCACTTTTATGCAACCTGGGTCTGTTATTACACAGAGCCCTAAAATCAATGCTATGCCACACTGTGGCTTTGTAGCAGAGATAAGCTATATGCAACTGGTTAAAGCCACTCCTAGGACAGCGCTGTTTCGGGTTTGTTGGACCCTCATCAGCAGGAGCAGAGCTCTGGGATGCAATTCATCGAGTTGCTGTGATGTGCAAGTAGCTTCTGCAATAATAAACACACTTATTATAGTGTGGAGGCTTTTTATCTCACTTTTTGACCTCCACCACAACCCTTGTAGATTAGACTTGTGCACCGATTTTTTTTTCGGTTCGATTCGGTTCGGTTCGTTCGGATTTTGTAAATTTTCGGTACGGCTCGTTTCGGCCGATTTCCATTTTGGTTCGGTTCGTTTCGGTTCGTTTTTCGTATCGACTTTTTTTTCGTGATTTCGGAAATGTTCGTGTTTTTCGGAACATCTGTTCTCCTCGTTTCAAAGTGTCTATTCGTTTTGACGTAAACTAATGGTTTTTTGATCTGATATTTCTGTCGATACGATACGATTTCTCTGGTTCTACAAGAAGGATACATTGAGATTTCTCTGGTTTTCCAAGAAGGATACATTGAGATTTCTCATGTTTTACGAGAAGGATACATTGAGATTTCTCATGTTTTACAAGAAGGATACATTGAGATTTCTCTGGTTTTCCGGGAAGGATACATTGAGATTTCTCATGTTTTACAAGAAGGATACATTGAGATTTCTCATGTTTTACAAGAAGGATACATTGAGATTTCTCTGGTTTTCCAAGAAGGATACATTGAGATTTCTCTAGTTTTCCAAGAAGGATACATTGAGATTTCTCATGTTTTACGAGAAGGATACATTGAGATTTCTCATGTTTTACAAGAAGGATACATTGAGATTTCTCTGGTTTTCCGGGAAGGATACATTGAGATTTCTCATGTTTTACAAGAAGGATACATTGAGAATTCTCATGTTTTCCAAGAAGGATACATTGAGATTTCTCTGGTTTTCCAAGAAGGATACATTGAGATTTCTCTAGTTTTCCAAGAAGGATACATTGAGATTTCTCATGTTTTACGAGAAGGATACATTGAGATTTCTCATGTTTTACAAGAAGGATACATTGAGATTTCTCTGGTTTTCCGGGAAGGATACATTGAGATTTCTCATGTTTTACAAGAAGGATACATTGAGATTTCTCATGTTTTACAAGAAGGATACATTGAGATTTCTCTGGTTTTCCAAGAAGGATACATTGAGATTTCTCATGTTTTACGAGAAGGATACATTGAGATTTCTCATGTTTTTCGGAACATCTGTTCTCCTCGTTTCAAAGGTAAACTAATGGTTTTTTGATCTGATATTTCTGTCGATACGATACGATTTCTCTGGTTCTACAAGAAGGATACATTGAGATTTCTCTGGTTTTCCAAGAAGGATACATTGAGATTTCTCATGTTTTACGAGAAGGATACATTGAGATTTCTCATGTTTTACAAGAAGGATACATTGAGATTTCTCTGGTTTTCCGGGAAGGATACATTGAGATTTCTCATGTTTTACAAGAAGGATACATTGAGATTTCTCATGTTTTACAAGAAGGATACATTGAGATTTCTCTGGTTTTCCAAGAAGGATACATTGACATTTCTCTAGTTTTCCAAGAAGGATACATTGAGATTTCTCATGTTTTACGAGAAGGATACATTGAGATTTCTCATGTTTTACAAGAAGGATACATTGAGATTTCTCTGGTTTTCCGGAAGGATACATTGAGATTTCTCATGTTTTACAAGAAGGATACATTGAGATTTCTCATGTTTTACAAGAAGGATACATTGAGATTTCTCTGGTTTTCCAAGAAGGATACATTGAGATTTCTCTGGTTTTACGAGAAGGATACATTGAGATTTCTCATGTTTTACAAGAAGGATACATTGAGATTTCTCATGTTTTCCAAGAAGGATACATTGAGATTTCTCTGGTTTTACGAGAAGGATACATCGAGATTTCTCATATTTTACAAGAAGGATACATTGAGATTTCTTTGGTTTTCTGGGAAGGATACATTGAGATTTCTCATGTTTTACAAGAAGGATACATTGAGATTTCTCATGTTTTACAAGAAGGATACATTGAGATTTCTCTGGTTTTCCGGGAAGGATACATTGAGATTTCTCATGTTTTACAAGAAGGATACATTGAGATTTCTCATGTTTTACAAGAAGGATACATTGAGATTTCTCTGGTTTTCCGGGAAGGATACATTGAGATTTCTCATGTTTTACAAGAAGGATACATTGAGATTTCTCTGGTTTTCCAAGAAGGATACATTGAGATTTCTCTAGTTTTCCAAGAAGGATACATTGAGATTTCTCATGTTTTACGAGAAGGATACATTGAGATTTCTCATGTTTTACAAGAAGGATACATTGAGATTTCTCTGGTTTTCCAGGAAGGATACATTGAGATTTCTCATGTTTTACAAGAAGGATACATTGAGATTTCTCATGTTTTAGAAGAAGGATACATTGAGATTTCTCTGGTTTTCCAAGAAGGATACATTGAGATTTCTCTGGTTTTACGAGAAGGATACATTGAGATTTCTCATGTTTTACAAGAAGGATACATTGAGATTTCTCTGGTTTTACAAGAAGGATACATTGAGATTTCTCTGGTTTTACGAGAAGGATACATCGAGATTTCTCATATTTTACAAGAAGGATACATTGAGATTTCTTTGGTTTTCTGGGAAGGATACATTGAGATTTCTCATGTTTTACAAGAAGGATATATTGAGATTTCTCTGGTTTCCCGGGAAGGATACATTGAGATTTCTCTGGTTTCCCGGGAAGGATACATTGAGATTTCTCTGGTTTTACGGGAAGGATACATTGAGATGGGAATGATACAAAATTACAGAATCAGCGATATAACCGAAAAATACGATGTCCGAAATTACTGAAATGGAACCGATATCAGGAATGGAGCCGAAATCACGAATTGAACGAAAATGAATTTCGATTTTACACATTTCTAGTCCATTCGAAAACTCCGAAAAGTTTTCATTTCGGCTCGGAAATTTGAATCCGAATGCACCATTGAATTCTGAAACCCAAAACGCACATCCCTATTGTAGATACTGATTGCCCTATTTGTCCCAAGCATCCACTGCAACTGGTCATCATGCCTAGCTCCTGCTGATGAGGGTCCAACAAACCCGAAACAGCGCTGTCCTAGGAGCGGCTTTGACCCTTTGCATAAATCGTATCTCTGCTACAAAGCCACAGTGTGGCATAGCATTGATTTTAGGGTTCTGTGCAATAACAGACCCAGGATGCATAAAAGTGAGACAGATGTCATTTGCATATCTTACCCAGAATTCCTTGCTGCATATGGGGAATGTGGCACAGGAGCTCTGGGATGCAATTCATCGAATTGCTGTGATGTGCAAGTGGCTTCTGTATGTATATATATACTGTATGTATAAATATAAATAATGTGATTTGTGTAATATAATGCTCTCCCCTTGGTATGGTGTGTATATATATACTCTTATAAATCAAACCCAGTATTTGGTAAATACTGATAAATTAGTGCTAACTTAATTGAAACTGCAGAAAAATAAAAGCTTTCAGTCAGACGGATCGATCAAACATCTGAATGGCAGCCGACTGCATTTTCTTGTAAAGGAATGTTTTTGTTTTGAATTATTTATAGAGAACCTTTTTAAAAGGACTTCGCAATACTCGGCTGAGGCTTTGCAAAGCACATTCTCCATTAAAAAAAAAAGAAACAGAAATCAAACCACTGCCCGAGGCATTTACACCACGTGCCATTTTCTATTAATATTTTAACGCCTCAAAATGGAGCAGCGATTCGCTACGTTATTATTATGTTTTTAATTGTTTATCAGTAACGAGTCAGTGCTTTCCTAATCTACTTATTTTACTTTTATTTAAAAATGGTTGAGTGCAAGTGACATACAGGTTTATGCTGGAGATGCGTGACTCGAGCGAGCTCGATTAGTGGAATGGAAAAAAGACAAAAAGACAAAAACATAAAACATAAAAATAGATACCATAATAGATACTCCAGATATTTTCTTTCACAGCTTATTTAGTAATTTATTGATTTATGTAAAGAGGATATACTGACATGTAACCATAACTCTAACACTGTCAGGGTTATCCAAAGAGCTCCGAATTGCTTGAGAAAGGTAACCGAACGCTGAAAATCAGTGTTCGGTTACCTTTCTTGGCCATTCGGCTATCCAGAGAGCAGGCAATACGCCAAATCCTGGCGAATTGCCTGCACATACAGTGCCTGTTCGGTGCCTGTTCGAGGGCAGTGAAATCCCCATAAAAAAGCACTGCTTCGGCTATTCAGAGAACACAAACCAGCAGTGAAAGGTTCCCCTAATGCCCTGCCATTCGGTGGTTTAATTCGGCAGATTTATTCAGGAGAATCCCATAGGCTTCAATGTTAAAAATATTCCCGTTTTAATTAAATATCTAATAAACCGTTCATTATAAAATTCTGCAGTAAAGAGGCTCTTTATTTATAGATTTTTTAGGATATTTTAAGCATTTTTCTGATTTTTTCTTTTTTTAAAAGTCCGATTTTTTTTTTTTTTTTAAGTTTACTTATTTTTTCTGTAACAGCCCTCTTTATTATCATTCCCTGGACCTCATATGCAAATTTCAGACATTTTCGCTCAGTAGTTTCTTTGCAAACAGCTTTTCATTTTCACAGATTCATACAAATGGTTTTGCTAATTTATTCACCTCCCTCGTCTGCGTCTCAGCTGCTTCGGCTGTGTGCAATCGGCTCCTGCTCGGGCTTTTTCCGTGGTTTTCGGCAGGTTAATCCATATGTTTTTGAGGGTTTTCGGCGTGCATTCGCCGGGTTTTGCGGTTCCTTTTCGTCGGGTTTGCGGCAGCCTTTCCCTGCAATTCGGGGACCCTGTGGTGTTTGCTGAATACACCGCAGGGTCGCCGAAATGGGATCGGCAACACGAACCGAATTGAAGAGAACCAAAAGTCACCGAACGTGCGGTGACTTTTCGAATCTCTTTGAATAACCCTGTGTATGGAACAAGGGTGGAACTTAATAATAGTAATAATAATGATTTAGTTAATAAACTAACAGTAGAGAAAGCAGTTAAACAGTAAAATCAGAAGTCAATTTGTGGTCAAGTAGTAATGATCAAGCAAGAAACAGAAGTATTGCAGGTGTCTGATTAATACGTAACTATTAAGTTAATGGATATGTGTATATCTGGCGTCATTCTTTATGGTTGAAGTCTCTACAGTACAGTTTGTTACTGCAGGTGAGCTAATATACTATTAAAATGCAACTACACAATCACACTTTTGCAAACTTTTTTCCAAGCACAATTTTGCCACACATCTCTCAATTTTATTGCTGTGGATCTCTGTGACACCCTGATTCACTATGCACATTCCTGTGTGTTTTATTGCTGTGGAGCTCTGTGATACCCTCATACACACTGCACATTCCTGTGAGTTTCATTCCTGTGGATCTCTGTGATGTCCTCATAGACTCTGCACATTACTGTGAGTTTTATTGCTGAGAAGCTCTGTCATACACTCAATGAAAACACACATTACTCTGAGTTTTATCACTGTGGAGCTCTGTGATACATTCATACACTCTGCACATTACTGTGGCTTTTATTGCTGCGGAGCTATATAATACACTCACACAATACACACATTACTATGAGTTTTATTGCTGTGGAGCTCTGTGATACACTCGTACACTCTGCACATTACTGTGGGTTTTATTGCTGCGGAGCTATGTGTTACATGTTACACACTGCACATTACTGTGAGTTTTATTGCTGTGGAGATCTGCCATACGCTCATATACACTGCACATTACTGTGAGTTTTTTTCGCAGTGAAGCTCTGTAATACACTCATACAATACACACATTACTGTGAGTTATATTGCTGTAGAGCTCTGTGATACACTCACACACTCTGCACATTACTGTGGGTTTTATTGCTGCAGACCTATGTGATACATGATACATGAGTTCTGCCATATGCTCATATACACTGCTCATTGTTGTGAGTTTTTTCGTTGAGGAGCTCTGTGATACACTCATACAATACACACACTACTATGAGTCTTATCGCTGTGGAGATCTGGGATACACTCATATACACCGTACACTACTGCAGGTTTTATTGTCGTGAAGCTCTGTGGTACATTCATACACATGGCACATTATTGCGAGTTTTATTGCTATAAAGCTCTGTCATACACTTATTCACTCTGCACATTACTGTGGTTTTATTGCTGCGGAGCTATGTGATACATGATACACACTGCACATTACTGTAAGTTTTACTGCTGTGGAGCTCTGCCATACGCTCATTCATATACACTGCACATTACTGTGAGTTTTTTGCTGTGGAGCTCTGTGATACACTCATACTCACCGCACATTACTGAGTTTTACTGAGGGACAAGCAATAAATAATCAATTTTCTTGGAATTAGTAGCGCTTTAATACTCCTCTCAAACAGAGGTATGCCAAGGAATCGCATGGGTATTTACTTTTATATACACATTACAAAATGAAACACAATGAGGTTTAATTGCCTGAATTGTTTTTAAGTAAAAATGTTGACAAATTTTGGTTACTGGTCAAAGATACATTTAGTGGTTCACCTAAATTTAAAATTTTCAGTTTGAATTTAGGAAAATCTTCTTTTTGGTTAATGGATTTTAAACTTCCAATTATCAACTCAAGGATTCAGTGACAGATACTTAGGGTCAGGGCTCTTTTTCAGGTAGTACTCGGGGGTACTCAGTAGTTGCACCTCACCACTCAGTACCGGCACCTCACCACCAGCCAGAACTAACAGGAGAGAGCATGATGCTCCTCCCTCCTCCTGCAGTGGCAGGCAGAGAATCGGAAGCACTCGGAAGCTCATGTTGCTCCTGAACGCTTCCGATTGTCAGGAGTGTATATAGGAACTGCCAGAGCTGCGGATTGTCAGGCAAGCGGTGCGATCAGAGGAGCTGGCACTGTAAGGCGGCAGTGAGTTTTATTGCTGTGGAGCTCATACACACTGTGCATTACTGTGAGTTTCATTGCTGTGGAGCTCATGCACACTGCGCATTACTGTGAGTTTTATTGCTGTGGAGTTCATACATACTCAGCAAAACTGAGTTTCATTGCTGTGGTGCTCACAAATGCTAAGGGATTATCCACTCAGTGCCATCGTTGCAAAAAAAAACCCCAAAAAAACCCCAGCTAACTGCCAAGCAATAAATATTTTTGCAACAGAGGCGATTAGTGGATAACCACATAGGGTTACAACAATAGTTGTAGTTCATTTAAAGGAACACAGTATTAAAAATTATGGTTCCCTTTTATAGTGTCTTCCTTTAAGTGAACTACAACTATTGTTTATTAGGACATGAAAATAGTCATAATAATCAGTTTTTCCCCAGGCGTGAGAGTACCCCCACCTATTTTTCTAGCAAAAAAGCACTGGTTAGGGTTGTTTATCGGGATTTGTTAGGTATAGGGCGGAAGTGTAAATCCTATCTGTAATTCCTCTTAAATATAAATTGTAAACTGTTTATTTATTTCACATCTTGGTTCTCTGTATGTGATCCTACAGACCGTGTGCTACTTTCACATTCCCTGTGGTTCCCTCTTGTCTTGACTTTTGCTCTATGCCTTGGGCGTTTGTTACTTGTTGCCCTAATATCCCCAACACTTGCCCTTATAACTTTTTCTTCTCCTGTTCATAATGTCCACATCTCGTTCGGAATGTAAATGTTCTACTTGATTTTCTCATTTCTTCCTTGTTAAATTGCCCCCCCCTGTTTTTCAGCTTTACATTACATTCTCTGTAATAGAAAAAAAATCCAATAACCTTATATTTACCCCTGCTGTCTAAATATATCTTACAACAAGCCAGCATGGATTGTTTTATCCAGCGTTGATTACATACCCCAGTAGGAAGTTTTACTTCTGTTTTTAATATATTTGCTTTCTGCGGTGCGTAAATTAGACCTCTGTTTACACATGTCGCATTTACAAGCTTTTCTCGAAAGTCATTGGATTTAGTGCCGCGAAAGCATGTAAGTGCCTGAAAAAGACCGAAGTGAATGTGCGAAAGCATTACGACAGTTCGAATTAATGGGAAACAACTGGGAAAATCCATGGTATTACATTAGGGAAGAGGAAAAGTCAACCTTTCACTGTGAGCACTAGTTTTGCAGCGTAGACTCTGCAGAAGAAATTTCCACCACTAATGGGGACACTGATACTGTTCCCTCAATGAGAATATCAAAATAAATACTACATTCTTGTCATGCCAGGAGACAGTGTTGACCATTCAGGGCTTGTTATATCATTTAGTAATAAGGCACGTGATCACTTGTGGAGACTGAAATTGGGGTTCCTTCCTTCAAGTCCAACAAATTAATCAGAAAATGCTGTAAAGGGCCGCACACTCCAATGCCGGTTTTATGTATTTGTCCAGATCTCCACCAAGTAGTTTTAATTCACAATTTAAGTGGCTCAGAAAATAGGTTTTAGTGTCTAATGTTGGTCTTCTAAAGCTGATTTAAACATGGGATGAAAATGCAAGTCCACAAGTGAATGCCACAAAATGCATTTTCTGTTGGGAAACCATGACATTATCACATGTACTTCAAGCTGGAAGAGCTTTCAAGCTCTCACATATGGCGCATTGAGACTTCTGGCTCGACTTGAGTTGTAGAACATAAAAAGACCCCATGCGATATTTCTCTGAGTAGGCATAGGGTAGGTATCAAGAGTCTACCTCTCACTATCAACTCATGAAATGGGTCAATGGGTACTCTTCTCCTGCATGCTTTCAATCAATCTGAATCAAAATGTTTACAGCTCATCCCAATGAATAGAACAGGAAATGATATAACCAAAGGTGAAAAACACCTTGGATTAAAATCGGTGGATTGCAAGTCATCCCGAACACCTCATGGTTATTAGAATTGAGATGATATGTATTTTATACTTTACAAGCATCAGATCAACTTGCCTTCAAGTAGACTTTAAGTTGATCTTCCAGAGGGGAAGTCCTGGTTCCACCGGGAAAAGAAGCAGATTGATACACTTCAGTGTCTTCTCTGTCTTCAAGATGGGAATCAGTCAGTGATAGGGTTGGCAGATCATATTAAATTGAGCAAAGACACATGCCCTGGACGACACGTTCCCCTCTCAGGGCCGAGTGTAAAGAGGATGGGGAATGGGGAATCCATTAAAAAACATGATATCTGTAGACCTGTCTTGTGGTGAGTCTACCGTTTTCAATGGAGACAATGGTAGACCAACCGTTTGTGCTCAGGGAATGACAACTCAGGAAGTGCAGGCACAGAATTTGTATGCACAATTCCAGATACTATTTTCTACTCTGGTTTGTGTTCTTAGGTGAGTGATGACCTGTAAGTCATGATATAATTTCAAGGCATACATACTGAACGGTGTTGTTTAAATTCAAAATGACCGCCAGTACACATGGTAGTACTGCATTTGTTTACATTGGATGGATCACTCCGCATGTTGCATTGAGGTCATTTAAAATATGATTATTTTCCAAAATTCCAGGACTTTTCTGAACTATTACCAAGGAAGGATAAACTCAATGGAAAGTTTTTCTCTTGTACCCATTAATGTATAAACAGAGAGCTCAGGCATTTTTCTGGTTACACCCACAAGATACTTTTCTAGCTGATAGTCCTTGTTAATAATTGATAGGTACAGTAGTTTTTATTATATTGCACCTGGCCCTGATTAAAGAAGATTGAGATATGCTCTGATTTTTGTCCCAGACAATTCTCCCTGATCTCCCTGCAACGTTCAATACCATTCCGTTACGGAGGTCACCATTAGCTCACTTTAAACTCACAGTGAGAGGTTTTTGGTGTTCTTAAAATCACTGTGGAAACTGTTGCCATGGTGAGCAAGCTGTCATCTCCATGGAAACAGCGATGGAGAAAATTTTGTGCCGGATGACTGCCGTTTCTTGAAAACTAGAATTAAGTTTAGATAGTAGGACTTTATCCAGTCCGCGGGGGGTGGGGGGTGGGAGGGAATTGGAAGGGCAGCTGCTTCCTAGAGCCACAGTCTTTTTTTAATCACTTATTATTATTATCACTCGCAGTTATTGTACACGATGATGCCAAGGATTGGCAGAGAAAAGTAAAAATAATAAAAATAAAAAAAATCCACCATGTTGTGCCATATGTCATTGGTGAATTAATTGCCTGTTTTCAAATGCAGAATGCAAATGCAAGATTAACAAACACTAAACAGTAAGAAACATCGAATCAAACCCAAGTCATCTGGAAAACAGTGTTCTCCAACTCTATTGCCATAAACTATATACGGGCTCAAAATTTCTAGTTCCAAGCTACCAACCAGGCCATAAGCGTTACTCGCCACCAGTTGCTCCACCTAACCCCTACCCAGCCCTTAACTCTGCCCCTAAATACACACCCTTAAATTATCTTATGAAATTATACTGTTAAGGGTTTTATTTAGAATAAAGTTACAAAAATAACATTAATACCCAGACATCAGACCCCAGATACATGTATAGTCAGTCATCAGACCTCAGCGTGAGCAGAGCAAGGAGGCAGGCAAGCTCCTCTCCACCCCCCTGCCAGTGACAGATGAGCTGGGTCAGGTTAGGCAGCTGACCCCTGCCACCGTGCAGCCTGGAGAAGCGGGGGCTGCACTGTAGCACTGCTGGAATACGCAGCACGAAATAATGTATTGTGCTGCCTGCATGTGCATTTCCACTCGCCCTCGCTCAATTTCCACTCGCCAAATGCGAGTAGGTGAGTGGAAATTTTGAGCCCTGAACTATATTGAGGTCCTGCAGAGAAATAGTTTAAGCAATGTGGTACAGAATCGAGTCTAGAGCCACCTCTGGAGATACCCCCAAAGAGAAAACGAAGAAAGTTTACACATAAGTAAGTGTTTTCAGCATGTTCTCAAGGATGAATATCAAATGAGGTAGCGACAGGGTTCCCCAAAACCCCAAATCTAGAGGACAGGTCAATTAAAGAAACAGATAAAGGAAAACCCTAATCTGGCCCTTAATATGGCAGGGTAAATACTTAAGAACAGAGGACATAGAAAAGAAAGTAGTCAGAGAGCAAGCCAAGGTTGAGGATAATGGAGATCAGACAAGTGGGAAAACAAAGCCGGGTCAGGATAGCAGAGGTACAGACAATGGGCTCTATTCCAACTCTGTTGTAAAGTTAGGCAGAGCAGAGCTGGTGAAAACATTGACAAGCCATTGAAGTCTATGGAGTTGCTTTGTTTACAACAGCTCTGGTTAAGTTTATACCAGGTTTGGAAACAAGGCCAGCCCAAAGTTGGGTCAAGTAGCCAAATAAAGAATGAGTGCGTTGATGGGTCTTGACCAAAACCATAATCGGGCAATGATCTCTGGGCCAAGACAAAATTATATAGTGTGTAAACAATGTGCATAGGTTGTCGTTATTCTCGAGCACCAGAACGTACACGTGCATCGAAAACGTGAACACGACATCCAAGTTGCGTCAATATCATGAAGCACGATGGGAAGTGTATAAGACGTTGTCAGCATAGGGCATTCCGTGCCAATGTTGTTGGAAACATTGCATGCTCTTTCCTTCATCCCCCACATCAAGTCTCTTTCCTCCTCCTGCCGATACCAACTGCGTAATATTTCCAGAATTCGGCCATTTCTTACCACTGTCACCACAAAACAACTCATACACACCCTGGTAATCTCCCGATTCGACTATTGCAATAATCTCTTATCTGGCCTCCCTCTGTCCCGCCTCTCCCCCCTACAATCCATCCTGAACGCCTCCGCCAGGCTAATTCACCTCACCCGCCGCTCTGTCTCTGCCGCTCCCCTCTGCGAGTCCCTTCACTGGCTCCCCATCCACTGCAGAATTAAGTTCAAAATCCTTATCCTTACCTACAAAACCCTCACTAACTCAGCTCCCCACTACCTGTCCTCACTAATCACCAAATACACCCCAGCCCGCTCCCTAAGGTCAAACAGTGACCTGCGCCTAGCTTCTCCCCGCATCACCTCTTCCCATGATAGACTGCAGGATTTCTCACGCGCAGCCCCCACTCTCTGGAACGCTCTCCCTCGTACTGTCAGACTTTCCCCTAACTTCTCTTCCTTCAAACGCTCCCTTTAAACGTTCCTATTTAGGGAAGCCTACCACCCAACTCACTGACGCAACCATCAATCACTCTCACCTTACAGTCCTCTCCTCCTGTTTCCAACCCCAACCCTCCTAGATTGTGAGTTCCTACGGGAATAGGGCCCTCATCTCCTCCTGTACTGTTTGTCAAATGTTGTTCAATGTATTGTAACCCTGTCTATACTGTGCTTATTGTACAGCGCTGCAAAATATGCTGGCGCATTATAAATAAAGAATAATAATAATAAAAATGCTTTTAGACACCAAGGAATGCAAGTGATGTCAGGACGCACGGTCACATAGGGAGACACAGGAGACGGGTAACATGACAAGTAGAAAAGGTTAGTCGATGTTGAAGCTGGTTGTAGTCAGGCATTGATCATCCATGGTTTTGTTTCCATCAACTTTCTCATCTGGGGCTTAGTATTCATTATGGACTTTTATTGGACGGCTGGTACTCTTTTGGGAATTTCAGGAGTTCTTCAAGTACCTGTGATCTTATCTAATTATTTTATTATTTATTTTTTACCTTGTGTGACTTTTTGTGCCCTCAGCCACTGTGCTGGCTCACAGATATTGGCAACAATAAAAACTAATGTAAAACACAATGTCAGATACAAAAACTGACATAACCTTAAAGGAACATGGTCCTGAAACACAACAGGGCACTCACTGCTATGGAATGTATTGTTTGTACAGATATTGAAATTAAGATGCCAACAATTTAGAAGAGATAAAATTGCATTTTTTTTTCTGAAATGTGCATAGGTTGGCATCATATTGACTCTACTTTGTGTTACTAAATCCCCATCGACCAAAATAGTCCAGGTTTTCAGATATAACTACTGGGCTGGGTGGAGTAGACGTAACATCACTGCTCTGCATGGAGAGAGCCTGTGGAGTCATGGGTTCGATCCCAGCGAACAACCTCTCCAGTAAGTGTCCTTGGGTAAGACACCTAATGGTACATACTCGCCACACAGGACATACTTGAAAACGAGAGAAATCTCAATGTATCCTTCCTGGTAAAATCCTTTCTCAAAAAAAAATGACAATTGGTAGCTCTCAAACCTTGGACAAGCTGTGATCTTCAAAGACTCCTTTTGAGGACCACAGAAATGCCTGGAAACTCTGTAATTACCAACATGCTTAATATATGGGTCAGCAATACATTATGAAATTGGTCTTGTTACCTAGATGACTCACGTCAGGCTGATTCTGAATATGCATTTCATACGTATGCATTGTTCTTTTGGATTTTTCAGAAATGCCTCCGGTTCAATCCCGATGCCACCATCTGGGTTGCAAAACAGCAGATACTGTGCACTCTGAACGAGAGTCTGAAAGATGTCCTCAACTACGGGCTCTTCCAACCAGCGACCAATGGAAGAGATGCCAAGTTCCTGGATGAAGAACGTCTCCTACGCGAATATCCACAATCTTTCGATAAAGGAGTCCCGTACTTGGAGGTAATGTTGGTTTATTGATGCAGTCGTTATGAATGGGACGTGAACCAGCAGAGGCTGCAAAACAGAATGAATACCCAGATCTGGAAATGCAAAGTCTATATCAGATGCATAAATACTGTGTGACAAAGGTTTGTAAAATGTATTATCATTCTGTTTTATTGCCAAATGGTCTTTTTCCGGGACCATAGGCCTGGGGCCGGCAATGTTGGTCCTCCAGATGTTTTGCAACTACTTTTCCCATGAGTCTCTCCCAGCCTATTGAGTATCTGAGCATCATGGGAGATGTTCCTAAACATCATGGTCAAGGTTGCTGATCCGTGCTATAAGCATACGGTCACGTAGCAAAGGAACCTTTGTTGTCTTTGTTGCCATTGTGTATCCTCTTTCCGCCACATGACAGAATCAATTGAACAAAAACATCAGTCCACAAGGGTCCAGCTTATCCACGGCCAACTAATAACAAACATGCGCAGATGTGTCTTAGGTTTTTGTCTCAGCTTGCAGGTAGGATGCAGACTTTTAATTGAGAGGGAGCTGCGGTTTCTTCTTTCCTGCTCAGGATTCTCCCTCTCGCCGAATCCTCTGAGTGGGAGCGCTTATCGCCCAGCAGGTGAGCAACTCCCTCGGTGACCCAGAATCCCTAGTCTGGACCATTCACCTGCTGGGTTACATACAAATTATGCACCGACCCACCCTACACTCCAACTGCTCCACCCCAGGAACCCAAATCACCACATATTTATTTGACCTCTTTAATACCAGACATTTTCCTTGGGGAAATCAGACTCCAGTCTGCACTGCAGCACCACTTGGGGAATATAATCACCCCCAGGATTATACTCTGTCTTCTGTCACAGTATATAGAATAGAACACAATAGGTGAATGGTGAAAGATGTTACTTAACTTGAATAAAGTGCTGAGGTATGCTCCCAGGAGATGGTCCACCGCTCCAAACCAGAAAATGGAAAACGACACGGACGGAGGCTTCAGCAACTAGTAGTACCGTCAGCAGACATGAGGAATGTCCCAATAGTGAAGACTTCCTTTCACCAATAGGATTGGAATGATGAGAAAAGATATGAATAAAATAAATCTTTAATTCAAATATAAAATATCATAAAATGATAAAAAGTCCAACGCGTTTCGTCTATTACTAGACATTTTCAAGGGCAATAGTACACAGTGGGTCAAAAGAAAATAAAAATATTTGCTGAAGCTTCTGTCACAGTATAGGTGGTAAAAAAACCAACAAAAAAACACAATATTACTGCATCTCTTAGCAGAGATTGGCAGGTAAATGGCTACATAAAAAGTGTTAAAACACTCCTTGTTAAATACCCTGTGATTTCTACTATATACACATAAATAATAGTGTAGAAATTTTGTTGTAGCTGGTTGCTATCAACGTAGAAGGTTAACCATTAAGCTTTGTAATTGTTTTGCACTCCCTGTAATGTGCCACCCTTACCTGCCAAAACAAACTGAAATCCCAGGCATACGATGTGCTCTGTAAATCAAAGCAATTAAATGAACTTATTCTTAATTACTTTTTTGGCAGCACAAACTGCGTACACTTTATTATTGTCAAAACAGTGAAAAACATTTTTATAATAAATGTCACTGTATATTTGTATACACCGCAACAAATTAATACGCTTTCTGTCCTTTAAACAAAAAAAATGGTATATGACACATGGGGGTGCCGTAAATGAGAAAGATGGAAGTTAAGCATGAACACATAGCAAAAAAATGCCAAAAATGTTTGTACCAAACCAGCAAAATGAAGCTTTGTCATTAAGCAGGGGTAGATAGGAAGCATCTATTGAAAACGTTGCTGAAGCTGCCTTGAATATGCATCGATGCCAGATTTTATGCCATCTGGACACCTCCATTGCCGTCACTCTTTTGAGAATTGTCAGATGCCGATGTATCAAACGCATAACCACTCAAAAGGATGTAATTGTGCACTCGCATTATGCTGAAATGTAATACCAGATAATGCAAATTACAATATGGAATTATTTCTCCTTTACAGAGAAAAACTGCATTTTACTCAATAGGGTAACTATAGGGTTTATCACAATGCTACTGGTATGAGCGGGCAGGGAATACCCCGTACCTATATTTCAGTGATAAAATTGCTCTTGAGATCTTATTTACGACCTAGAAATCTGATACAACGGAGCCATAAATATCTCAATTGCTCAGACTGCTCATGGAAAATTGGCCATTGACAACTATAGTGGTGTCGTTTCTTCATACAGAGCTAGTACAGGACCAATAAAAACATGACTGCCTGTAACACAACATTGCGCGTCTGAAAGTCTTTGCCTAAGCCCTATTACCATCTGTTTACTTTCAGTTCCGCTACAAAACTAGAGTTTACAAGCAGACTAATCTTGACGAGAAGCAACTGGCCAAACTGCACACCAAGGTGAGTCCATGTTTGTAGATGAAGGACAAACTATTACAGAGACAAGTAGGTCAACTATGTATATCATCATAGATACACTAGTGGAATTTCTATTTATCTGTTCTTCCCAAGACTTGGGAACTCAGTTGGACCCATCTCTGAAAGTCAGTCCTTTGTGTTTTTGTTTTTATCACACTATTATTATTATTATTATTATTACTGTATTATCCTTTATTTATATAGCGCCACACATTTCGCAGCCCTTTTCAAGATCAGTGTACAAGGGGTTGATACATTAGAATTTCACACATAAACGATACGACCTGATTCTGAGGGACCCTGTGCCTCAGGGAACTTACAATCAATATGAGAAGTACAAGTATTTTGTGAGGTAGGCACATCGATATCGTTGGGTTTCTTGCCCAAAGACACTTGCTGGTGGTGTCTTCTCAGTGGGATTGGAGTCTGTTTTCCATGATTGTAGATCAGCGAACTGGTGGTTAGGGGGAACCTGCTTCTCGTAAAAGTCAAGACTTGTTCACAACAGTTGTACTGAAGGGATGTGCTGAACAGGATCTGAGTTGCTTCTCCATGGTAGAGGAGCAGAGACGTTACCACTGAGATCCACAGCCGATATTGGGCGATGTTACAATCTTAACGCTAACGTTAGCGCTCGGCTGTGTGAGCGTTAACGTTAGGTTAAGTGACCCTAGCGTTGGCTGCCCATATTACAATCCGAACGCTACCGGGTTAAATAACCTGTTAGCGTATTGGAGATTTCCCTTTTCAGCACGAGCTTACTGTACTTTGCGCTCCCGATACTTAAGGAGCACAAAGAGTTAATTAGCATTAGGATTACAAAATCCTAATGCTAAATACGCCCCGTTGCAGTTAACTGAAAAGTTAACCACAGCTTGAAGCTGGTGCTATCTGATTCCACTTCTGCAGAACCAGTCAGCACCAGTTTTAAAACCTCCAAAAATCAGACACTCACCTCTCATCCTGCGGCGAGAACGGTTGCCCGATCCACCTCTTCATGCTACCGGAGGGAGAGTGAGACTGGGCAAATAGTCCCCAGTCTCCCTCCACGACCACTCCACGGACCTGCAGGATCTCCTGAGAGGCAAAGTCTTGCAGGTCATGTGACCAGGCAGTCGAGGCCTGGAGTCGTATGGAATCCATGAGTGGACGCTCAGGGTGGCGCATTAGCGCTGCATTATGGGGCAGGCTGCTGAATCAGCGCCTGCCCATTAATATGGAGCTAAAACGGGTAAGCTAAGGGGAAATCTGCAGGTGTGCTGTATGTTATACTGCCCATTGTGTGGTAGGCAAGTATGTACCGTTAGGTGTCTTGCCCAAGGATACTTACTGGAGAGGAGCTCTGGATTTGAACGTGGGTCTCCACAGTTATAGTGCAGTGATGTTACCTTTACTCCATCCAGCTGGTAACACAACACACTTTGTTCATATTTAAAGTTGTGGTTGCTTCTCACAAGCTCTGTGTTTTGCATACAGCAAGCATGCAGTTGACAGTTACACAATATTTCAATTAAATTCAAAGAGCTGAATTTATCTTGCCCATTGATACTCATCTCAATTTGATGAGATACCAAACCAATTAAAGTAGAAACTAGAGCCGTTCTATCATTCTGCTGCTCTGTTTCAATTGTTGTGCTGTTAGTTTTGAATTTGTGCACGCCACCACATTGTCTCAGAAGAAGTAATTACTTTGTTATCATTGATTACTAAAAACTTAAGGTTTTAGAAATTTATATTAGATTTTTATTTGGATAATTACAGTTGAGTTGTAGTTTTTTTAAATAGATTTTTATGTGATGGACCTGGCTTACCTCTCCTTGTTAAAGAACGATATCTTACAATATCATTATTTGACCTGGTCAAAAGGTATTATTGTAGAAAGAATGGTCAACAAGCAAGAGGTGAACATTTTAGATGAGTCTAGTGCAGTGTATACTGTAGCTCTGATACATTGGCTTGGCACATTAATTTGTCCAAAATTCATTGCATAAAGCTCCATAATTATTTGTTAGTTGGCACATTTGAAAGAGATGTTACTGGATTGTGCATCATCTCAAATTAAAGAAAAGATGTCTATCAGACCTCAATATGGCTGAGTTGTCAATTTGACCAGATTAAGGCTGAAATGTCCTGTGGACTCAAATGATCCGCAGTCAATTTAGAATACAATGACTTCAAATAAAAGTTTGACAAATACTATTTTCTAAGTGATTAGGGTGAAATTCCATGAACTGTTTGTCAAATGGAACTCTCTAAAAAAAATTAAATGTATCATGTAGGATTATGCAAGATAATCAAAATGTCTATCAGACCAAAATTAACTGAAATGTCCATCAGACCAAGTTACTATAGGATTAGAAAATCCATCAATCCAAATTAGGCTGAAATGTCCATCAAACCAAGTTAAGGAAGTGCTTTTCATTAAATTGTTGAGGTAGAGATGTCCATCAGTCCAAGTTCGAACTACAGTGTTCATTAAACCAAATTAAGGCTGAGATGTCATCAGATCAAGATAAGGCAACGATGTTCATCAATTAACGGTATTACAGAGGTGTCCAACAGACCATGTACAAACTATGATATCCATCAAACCAAGTTAAGACAGGACTGTTCATCAATTCGAGTTGAGGCTGAGATGTCCATCAGACCAAGTTCTAACTACGATGTCCTTCAAATCAAATTAAGGCTTAGATGTCCTCAGATCAAGATAAGGCAGAGATGTTCATCAAATAAAGTTATGGCAGAGGTGTCCATTAGACCAATCTCAAACTATTATGTCCATCACACCAAGTTAAGGTTGAACTACTCAACTTGTTTTGAGGCAGAGATATCCATAAGAACAAATTAGAACTGCAGTGTCCATCAAGTCAAAGGAAGGCAGAGATATCATCAGATCAAGATAAAGCATAGATGTTCATCAAAAAACATTAGAGCAGAGGTGTCCAACAGACCATGTACAAACTATGATATCCATCAAACCAAGTTAAGACAGGACTGTTCATCAATTCGAGTTGAGGCTGAGATGTCCATCAGACCAAGTTCTAACTACGATGTCCTTCAAATCAAATTAAGGCTGAGATGTCCTCAGATCAAGATAAGGCAGAGATGTTCATCAAATAAAGTTATGGCAGAGGTGTCCAAGGAATCGAGTTATGATGTCTATGAATCCAAGTTAAAACAGAAATGTTCATCAAGTCAAGTTGAGTCTGACGTGTCCATCAGACCAAGTTCGAACTACAACATCTTGATCCGACAGACCAAATTAAGGAAGAGATATCTTCAGATCATCATACCATATTTACATCATATCAGAGTTCCTTCATATCCAAGTCAGATTTATGCCTTAGTCCAAGTACCCAGGACATACTTGAAAATGAGAGAAATCTCAATGTATCCTTCCTAGTAGAATACTTTATAGAAAAAAAGTTAAGGCTGAGATATGCATTGATCAAATTAACAAACAATGCAGGAATCTGCACTCTGGCAATGCCTGGGTGCATGATCCAGGGGTCCATCAATTCCTGTGGAATGGATAGATGAATGAAGATCACGCAACGCCAGGCATACAGAAGGAGAGCTTTATTCCAGTCAAGCGGACCAGACAATGTTTAAACTGAGTCTTTCTTAAGGCTGGTCCACTTGGGTGGTATTATGCTCTCCTTTTGTATGCCTGGTGTTCTGTGATCTTCATTTATCTATTGATCTAAGTTGATGCTGAGATATGCAATATTCGCATAAAGGCTGAGATATGCATTGGACCAAGGTAAGGACAATATGTTCACTGTGTCACGTCTCGGCCTTGCCCCTGGTGGTGAAGGGTCTTCATGTTTGTTTTTCCCCTATGGTGTGTCTGGCTGTGCTGTTTAGGGCTGATCTGGGGTTCTGTTGTGATCTCCTGGTCTGGGGTCACATGGCCCAATCACACAGACCCACTCCCTATATATTCCCAGCAGCACAGAGCCTCATTGACTGTTTGTGGAGTTTGATGGTGGTTCTGTCTGGTTCGTGTTTCCTGAGTTGCTGCAAAGCATTCCTGTTCAAGTGTTTTCTGGTTCTGACCTCGGCTTTATTTTTGACTATCCGTTCTACTCCCCCCTGGTACCGTATATTTCTGATCTGTTGCCAACCTCTGCCTGATTGACGATTCTTGTATGTTTCATGTTTTATGTACCTTGTCTGTCTTAGTTTAGTATTATATTCAGAGGCCGCTTATAAGGACCTCTTTTAGTATAGTCTGTCTGTTTTGTTTACTGTCCTGCAGCCTGCTCCCTTCACGGATTGTCAAGTGTATCTTTGTGTTTCTGAGTGTCCTAAATTGTCTGTCAGTCTTGAAGCCTTTGGAGCTTAGTGGCAATTCTGTTCTGTTTTTTGGTGCTCCTTGGTTTTGGAGAAATCCGTCTGTCCTTGTGTCCAGTCAGTTACCCACCTGCCTTAAGGGCTTCATCTCATGTTCCAAGCCACCACGATGGCCCAAGCAGGGGCTAACCGTTACGCACTGACTCCAACTGGAGACCTGTGGCTGTGTTATAGAAGGTGTCTCAGGAACTGGCAGAAAATAAATGTTACAGCCATAAATTCAGCTCGTAAGTGATATTCTCTATTTGACTATGTCCACGTAATCCAACTTTCATGCTTCTCTGGTACAAGGCTCAAATTGCGGCATGCATGTAACAATACAGTAGCCTTTCTTCATGTTTTCCACTGGAGAATACCTGGAAAACCATAAAATTAGCAAAGGCTTCTTTCATACCTTGTTTACACATTGTTCCTCGCCAACCACCCAGACCATAATACCATATATACCCCTACACTAAATATTCGGTTTGAGAAACAATTCCTCTTTTTATGACAAATCCAGGAAAACCTGTAAAAATCATATCGAGAATATAATGTAGACAACTGGTGCTGTAGGTGTTCATACGACTCCACCTATAATATAAAATATATTTAATATCTTGCACAAAATAAATGAGTTGTGAGTAAGACAGCGCACATGTTTTATTGATTTCGTGTTTGTTATGATTTATTTATTTATTTAATGAATTTCATTGTTTTATTTAGGCTAGCCTTAAGAAATTCATAGAGTACATACAGCATGGATCTGCTGAGAAAGTGGCAAGATTATTGGACAGAGGACTAGATTCCAATTATCATGATTCAGAAACCGGAGGTAAGATGGTTAGTACATTGGAAGTGGGGCTCGATTTAAGGTTATCGGACAATTTTTGTAAAAAAAAATTAATATCATATGCTCGTGGACAATATTTTTCCTATTCAGTTGAAAAAATATGTCTGGAGCTGATATTCGAAAAATGCTGCTGGTCCGAAGAAAAAGTTGGCCGGGAAAAGTCCTATAAAGCATATTTTCAGCCAACATAACGTTTGCTTACATACAGCTTTACTTTTATTACGCATTTAATTCAAGTAATGACGTGACACACCATTATTGCCTGCTATGTTAAATTGCATATACAACATTTTTAACCCTTTCACCACTAAGCGATTTTTGTTGACAAGAGATTGTATCATATCATTTATCTGAAACACAAGATGCAAAGCTAACAGTGAAATATAAAGTAAAATAGTTTTTAATTTTTCATGTATTTGTTTTTCATTACATAGGTATTGTTGGGATGAAAGATTCTGAGCTCTAGACGGGGTGCGTTATCTTACACAATTTCACACAGGGTTTGCATTATCAGCATGCAGGCAGAAATGGCCTTTGTGTCAAATACTGTAACTGTGATAAAGATAAATAATAAAATAGTGGGTTCTCCTACTTATGGTGGTTTGTAGTGATCATAATGAGATTATTAGCAATGCAATATCTGTATGTGCTGCATAATCACTCTCACCTTACAGTCCTCTCCTCCTGTTTCCAACCCCAACCCTCCTAGATTGTGAGTTCCTATGGGAATAGGGCCCTCATCTCCTCCTGTACTGTTTGTCAAATGTTGTTCAATGTATTGTAACCCTTCTATACTGTGCCTATTGTACAGCGCTGCGGAATATGCTGGCGCTTTATAAATAAAGAATAATAATAATAATAATGCCTGTGTATGGCAATTACAGCAACACCTTGTATCTGTATGTGCTGCATAATGCCTGTGTATGGTGATTACATTGACACCTTGTATCTGTATGTGCTGCATAATGCCTGTGTATGGCAATTACAGCAACACCTTGTATCTGTATGTGCTGCATAATGCCTGTGTATGGCAATTACAGAAACACCTTGTATCTGTATGTGCTGCATAATGCCTGTGTATGGCAATTACAGCAACACCTTGTATCTGTATGTGCTGCATAATGCCTGTGTATGGCAATTACAGCAACACCTTGTATCTGTACTGTCCAGGGATTTACACTCATTATAACCCTCTGAATCTTATCTCTGTACAGCAGTGACTCACCCCACAGCTCTCCCTGTATTCTGCCCTCTCCCTGGCTGTTGTAATGCAGCAGTAATGTGTTTGAACTTTTTGTTACAATGAGGTTTGGGGGGCTTCTATATGCAGATAGGTTTATCCTCTTCCAGGGTGACTGGAGAGTGATAAGACAGTGGATTTCATTTCTCCACAGGGGTACATTAATACTGATTTTAAAAGATGTGAAACAGGGTTTGATATGCCAATGATTGCTTTTCAATGTACTGCGATGCAAGATCGAGTGAACACGATTTTGTGAGTGAAGGGGTTAAAACCCACAAAATACACAAATCGGTAATCCACAGCCACCGTGCTTTCTTTCTCTGCAACAGGCAAAAAAGATATAGAGATATAAACAGTAAACATATCAGGATTGCGAACGGCGGAAAAAAAACAAAAACACCTTTATCTTTCAGGGACCGCTGAATTCCAATTTACTAAATTACTTTCTGTGAGATTGAAAATAAATAAATAAATAAAAACACAAGAGGAAGAAAACTCTAATTATGAACTAATTAACTGGTTGGTGGGAGACAACGCGCTGGAAAAGACGGTAACTGTTTCAGCGCTGGATGCGCAAAGAATGGGATTTGGGATCGGTGCTCGCCGCTGCCGCTGGGATTTTGATCAATTCAATGGAGGTTTTTTTTTAACAGAAATAGAGGGTCGAGGAATTCGTAAATCAAGAATTATAGAATGTGAAAAATATAAAAAAATAATGTCAAATTAGCATTTTAGTGCTTTGTTTTTTTTAAGTATGGTTCAATAAATCCAGCCTGGTGTGAAGAAGCCTTTCAGGGATTAAAACGATGTACAGGTTGAGTGCCCCTTATCCGGAATGCTTAGACCCCGAGCATTCTAGATTTCGTGTTCTTCTGGATTTCCTGGTCCGGGAGTTTTGGATGTTTTAGAGGAAGGAGATTGCGGTGGGAGAGCTGCTATTGCCTTCCTGCTGAATCCACCAGCGCGTCTACACACTGGGAGTGCTTTGTGGGACGTGAAGGTCAGAGTCAGTGTGACTCCAGGCAGCATGTCACAAACTGGGGCTGCCCAGAGGCTCCCGGAGTCGGGAGAGTACCTGACTGGAGCGCCCTAATTCAGAATTACTAAAATCCGTAATGCTCTGAAAATGTTGGCTTTTGATCTCTTCCAGATCTTAGAATTCAGGATAAGGGGTGCCCGATCTGTACTTATTTTTTTCAGCCTATGAAGAAGTAGTCCCATTTATTCAGAAGCCTTCAGGACACTACAGACTCAGGGCTCTATTACATTCTCTGCGCAAATTCGCACGCCCAGCACAATCTTTTTTGCGCGCAGCGTTATACGTTAACGCGCGTAAATTAACGCTTGTATTACGATCCGAGCGCATTTTTTCATCCGTCAAAAAATATTGCGCGTAAAAAAAGATGCGCAAAAACACTCGCGCATTAACGTTGCGCTCAGAGATCGGTGTGCGGACTGTTTTATCACACGATTCAGCCAATCACAATTAACAACCACAATTGTCTCCTGTTCAGTTTTTGCGCCTGCCAAAATCAATTTGAGTATATATGCTGCAGCAATAATAAAAACACGCACAACTTCTCAATTTTATTGTTTGGGTATGTGTAGAATGTGTAACTATACTGTGCTGTATTATTTTTTTTCTTGCTGGTGTTTTTCGTTTCGGCCAGGACGTTCAGATTTTCCATTAACACCAGCTTTCCAAAGACGTTAAAATTATGCGCGCAAACGTCGTTCTTAAAAATCTGCGCATCGATTGTAATACCATCCGCGTAGCAGCGCACAAACGCATTTGGGCTCACAATGTTAAGTATGGGATGCGCGCACGAACTTGCGCTCGCGCAGGGCAACTCGCGTTAGACATTAACGCGCATCATTTGAGAGAACGTCGTTATACGGTTTTGCCCCTCGCGTTAATGCATTTTTGCGCACGTGCACATTTTTGCGCGAAGAGTGTAATAGTGCCCTCCGTTTCTTGATCCTTATCTTCCTCATTCACTGCAGATGATGGGAATTACTCCTGCTTAGTTCAGTGTTGAGGAGGAAAGGGGATTTGAGATCAGGTTACACAGGGATAGAGAGCTGATAGCAGAAAACATGCATAAACTACACTGTTACTCAACCTAAAAAGGCTAAATAGAGATCATTATTTGGAAAGCTTCTTCAAAGCTTTATGTCAAGGTGGTGGCTGCTGTTACCTATTCCTCAATCAATAAATTTAACATTTAAAGCTCTTCAAAACACTGCATTGAACCAATGGTGAGCTTTCAGCAGAGGTCCGATATAAGACCCTCTACTATTACTACAAACTGTTTTACGAGGATTAACGTTTGGGATACAAAGTATTTCTGTCTGTTTCCCCAATACCTAAACCACCAGCTATAAAATGAAGTGGCTGAGTTTGGGAGTGTCTTTTTGCACAAGGGTCGAAGGTCTGCTACCCTACATCTTTTAAACACTGTTTAAATTGACCCTAATTTAAATTCTCCCAGCTCGACCAATTACCTTTCTTTGTCCAGTTGGCTATGGTGTGTTGTTTTTGGGTGTTTTAGGAGCTCCGTACACTCCAATCCAAATCATGACACTTTATTCAGGTAGCAGCAACGTTTCGGATGTGGAAGAGGCTATCTCAAGCTTTCAGATGGCTTCCCTACAGACAAGATGTTGCAGATACCGATTAAAGTGTCTTGTTTTTGGATCGGAATGCCTGAAGGTCCATTCTTGAATTCTATTGAATTTATGGAGATTGGCATCTCATGGACCCAAGAGCACCTGGATTTAAGATTTTAGTTTGAATTGTATGAGACTGCTGAGTGCAAACTGTCTAATTTTTGCCCATTGTTCTTTTCTAGAGACACCACTAACCCTTGCCTCGCAACTTGAGGGAACCGTAGATGTCATTAGGATGTTGTGTCTTGGAGGGGCCCACATTGACTTCCGCGCAAGGGATGGAATGACAGCTCTACATAAAGCTGTTTGTGCCCGAAACTACAACGCCTTAATGGTACGGCATACTTCTACACAGAATACTATGTTGTCTCAACCAAACTATCATATGTCTACACCTGTTTTCACTCACACTTTATGACAACTTTTGTTTTCGTTCCAACTTTCCAGTTTTCTTTCATTTTCGATCTTCCTCCATGTTAACTTTCCATTTTCTCTATAACCTCATCATATCCACTTTTTTATTCCTACTTCATATGATCTCACTTACACTTTTATTCCAAATCCATTGGTTCTCCTCTTCCTCCGTCGTTTCTACTGGTTCTATCACACTTTATGGTGTCTCGTCTTTGGTTTCCTCACTCCCCTTTCCCCGGTTCATAGCTTTTCCACTTTTTTCTCCCACTTCCTCTTCATTACGTCTACTTTACTTTCATGTCTTAATTGCCCTTCCTTAAGTATTCCATTGCTTTTGCATAAATTCCTATTATGTTTTCAGCTGCTCCAGTGTTCAGTAGAGTTACCTTGGCATACTTGGTTTCCAGTTGAAGCAACTTGTGCTGAAACCCATTGTTTCCAATACAGTTCCATTTCTTATGTCCTTCCTCTTAAAGGGAAACTACAATAAAACATATAATTTGATTGAGATATTGTAACATATTGGTACCCGCCAATTTGCATGGTTAGAACAGCCACAGCCATTTTTTTACCTCTATCCCCTTCCTCACTGTTGGCTCTAGAGATAGCGAGGCCCGTCATGTTAAGTTGACCTGATCCTGATAAGTTTCACAATAGAAAACGTATACTTTAATGTTAACATACTCCCACAGTTTTTTGGTGACTAGGTGTATGTGAATGTAGGACTGTACTTGTATGATCATCCCAACGTACATTAATGCAGTGTGTGTGAATTGACAATTCTCACACATTCCATCATACGAGTTCCCCTTTTAGTGAATCAACCACCTTTGCTATCCATTTACATAATGGCCTTATCTCTCGCCTTCAACAAAATCTCAAGGAACGCAGGTCCCTATTTCTCCGCTAAGCAGCACATATCAGGCTACTGGCACTGATTCACTCACTTTGACAGATGTATACTTTCGCAGCGATACTCAGAAAGCAACGCAGCTTGTAGAGGAAATAATTAGCCAGGATCAAATATTCTACTAATTTTCAAGTTGAATGTCAACTCTGCAGAGTAACTCCTCAATCTCCGGTCTGTATCACAGATGAACGATGAACCTACACATCTCATGGACCATATATTAAATGTGATACTTAGTCAGTAATACTGCATGCTGGGCATATTCAAATACCTTCAAAAATGTTCGCTTTCACCACTTGGCCATTGAGGTGGTGCCACTTCCACCACTATCCATCATATATCTAGGCTGACCATAGTGCCATGGAGTTTTGTTGTGGTTGATAAACGAACGGACATACAAAGTGCAAAACATGTTTACAATGGAAGCATTGAAGATGCTGCCATTGATAGTACTGTTGTCTGGATCATATTGTATTTTGGCTCCTTGTATCCCAGAACACCAACTATTCCACTTATGGACCTTGTTTGTCTTGGAACACATCATTTAATTTTTATATTTTGGTCACCAACGTTTTCTGGAGACATGCGGTTTTATTTGCATCAAGCAAAGAGTGTTAAAGTGACACTACTGCTAACAAAGGTGTAACTAGATTACTTGTGCATTACAAACAAAAACACATTATGAAACACCTTGAAAAACACACACACTACTGTTTTTTTTCTTTGTTTGAAGTAATTGCATGTAAAAATTTAGCTTTTTATCTCCTTTTTCCATTTTGTGGATTTTTCCCTATGATGCAACATTTACCAAAATCTGTGCAAAGGTTTTACTTTACAGCTGCGGTTTATCTGCTACAGTATTTAACAGTTAATGAGGTGGAGGAGGGAATGTTTGAATAAGGCTGCAGGAGGTCTGTTGTCCTGTCTCTGCTACCCGAGATAAGTGATGACAGCTGAATGAGAAATGACAGGGAGTGTAAAAGATTTCTAATCTACCCCCTGGTGATGTCCTTTGAATACATCCCACACAATACAATAATGTGAGTCAGTGACTGACCCATAGTCTACATTCATTGCTCATTGCCACAGAGTGAGGAGCACGTGATGGAAAGATACTGTGGGGGGCATTTTACAACACAGAAGATCCCACAATGGATGCACCCAGTAACACGTACAGAGAAAAATATTTTCTTAACTAAACAAGAGAAAAACAAAGCACATGTAAGATATCAGCAACATAAAATAAACACAATAAGGAGTGACATTTCATTTTTTGATGGTGGTGTCTCCTTAAACTTTGATATTTCCTTGTCCGACACAATAGAGCAAAGTACTGCTAAAACCAACTTTAATTGGGAAAACCCTTGGTTTTTGAATGTCAATAGGTCATTATGTATCAAACTGTACATTGTGAAAGTGTTGCACAAATTCTATTAGAAAACCACAAGTTTTTCAAATGAAGTTATTATAAATTATTTTGGTTGTCATTATGCCTCTGTATCTCCTGTATACATAGGGTAGGAAAATAAATAAATAAAGCAACGTGAAAGTCGGGATCGAGCTGCTATGGTGGGTTTTCGAGAGTCATGTCCACAAGATAAATTTATGCAAACAGTCATTAAAATGTAATCATTAATCAGCCCTCAAGAAGCTATGATATTCACAGCGTTGTTTGCAATCAGGATAATAAGCTCCTGTCTTAGCAATATCAAGTTGAAGAGACCTATATACTGCGTGTCAGGAAGGTCTCCAAATCCATTTAAGTATATCAATAAGTAAATATGGGCTCATGGAAAAACTGACTCATTAATGTCACGGCTCCCGCGATCCCTAGTGCCCGGTGGCTGGCAGCAAGGTCCTGCCTGCTTGCTGGATGGTCGCTGAGTGAAATAACTGCGGGTCAGTGACGCAGGTGGGGCGTGGTGTGATGATGTGACGCCCACCAGATTTAAAAACCAAGCAGTGAGTTGAGCTCACTGCCCTGTCGTCAATTTTCCTTTCAGTGCGATACCTATATCTTTTGATTACTACTATTCAGTGTATGAACCCTGGCTTGTTTCCTGTCTATTCTATTGTATTAACCATTACGCTCTCTGCTTCTACTATGTACTGAATCCTGGCATTTTATGATTACCCGTTATGGCTCTGCCTACTGGCATTGTATGATTACCTGCTCTGACTCTGGCTCCTGGCATTGTATGATGGATTACCTGTTCTGGCTCTGCCTCCTTGCATTGTATGATTATCCGCTCTGGCTCTGTCTCCTGGCATTGTATGATTGATTACCCCTTCTGGCTCTGACTCCGGGCATTGTACGATAACCTGCTCTGATCTAATTCCTGGCCTTGTCTGATTATTACGCTCCAGTGCCTAACTTTGGCTTGTTCTGACTTTGTTTATTCTGTGTGTCTGTCCTGTGTTTAGCAATCTGGCTATCCTAAAGACCAGCAATGTAGGTAGATAGTGTCTACTTGTAAGGATCATAGGTATATGTGACAATTAACAAGTTCTAGATAAAGCGGATGAGACACTGACTTTACATCGAGTGAATCCTGGAGATTATCCATGTCTCATCTCTGATGTTCTCTGTTTTTTTGTGTCATTTGACCCTCCGCCTATCGGAGATTGATTTAGATGATGGCTTTAGGATAAGACCTCGGGATTGATGATCATAGCGTGAGGTGATGGATCTAAGACATGTCTCTCACTTTGATTTGTGTTTCAAGCAGAGACACCAAACCTGTCCTTTAAATATTAATTGATGACTCTTTTAATATTAACAAGAAGGTAAAAGCAATTTGTTAGACGCTCTTTACTATACTTCATTTAACTACATTATAGCACTTGTTTGATATTCCAAGTCATCTCGACTGCCTGTATCACTAAAACAGTAGTCGCTCCGTTAAGTATATCACAAAGCATCTCTCTTCTTCTTTCTCATTGTTATCGCTGCTGCCCCATTCATCATGCTTTTTGCCTTCCAGTACACTGCACGCTGTTGCTCTTCCATCATTCCTCTTACTCATTTCTTCATAATTCCTACAATTTCCACTTTATTCCTACAGAATGACTATAGGGGTTATTCAGAGAGAGCTGATCTGGCCCAGAAATGGCACGGAACAGTTAATTTCCCCGTACGGTGACATTTCGGGGCCATTCGTCTATTCAGAGAGCAGGCAGTTCCCCAAATTTTGGCGAACTGCCAGTAAGTACATGGCCTGGTCGACGGCAGTGAAATACCCCATAGAGAAGCAATGGTTAGAATATTCAGAGAACACCGAACAACAGAGAAAAGTTGCCGAAGTGCCCTGCTGTTTGGTGTTTTTATTCGTCAGGTTTATTCAGGTGAATCCCATAGGCTTCAATGTTAAAAATATTCCCATATTATTTTAATCTGCAGCAAAAGTCTCTTTATTTATTGATTTTTCTAGGATCTTTTAGGCATTTTTCAGCATTTTTTTCCCTGTTATTTTTAATAGCGGATTTTCTTTTTTCTTATCATTCAAAGGATTCAAAGGATCTTATATGTAAATTTTGAGACATTTTCGTTCAGTAGTTTTTTTGCAAACAGCGTTACAATTTTGAGATTTTCAATCATATTGTTTTTTTTTTTCCTCGTCTGGTGGCTTTTTTTTGCGGCTGGTCGGCGCTTTGCTCGTCGACTGCGTTTGGCAGCCCTCGGGTTTCCAGTGGATGTCTGGCGGATTATATGTCTTTCCCTATAGTATCCATCAACATTCTATGATGGACGCCACAATGTGCATTACAATGGATGCATATAGTTCACTCATGTGGCCCCAGTCTTAACCAACTTTCCCACTTTGTATCTCTTTTTTCCCCAATCTTTGTTCTCTAATGTCCTACATCTGTTCTTCCATCATTTCTACTTTGTGCCCATCATTAGTCCATTTTGTCCATTCATCATTTCTCCTTATTCTTCATCTTTATACAGTCAATCAAGCCATCCATCAATTCTCCCCACCTAACCCAACTTCCTGCCCCTTGGTGCTTCCATTAGCTTCTCCCGCTTTTCAACCGATCGCATTTCACATTGATTGCGTTCCGTATCTTATGTTTTCTTCACTCATTTCCACCTTCTGTCCTCCCTTTACTAATGTTCTGCCATCATTCTTCCAACTTGTTCTTCGTTGATTCCTCTCGCCACACTCATACCTTATCCACCACACAGCCCTCCCATTATTCCTGTTGCCTGTCCATACACAACTTCAACGGACTTTCCATATTTATCATTGCTTGCCCCTTTTAGTTGTACGGACTTTCATCTCCTCTTACATGTGATTCTTCTTTACTACCCACCATTCCAGCTCTACTTTTGTCCAGTCTTTACTGAAATTTCCTCTCTAGACAGCTGGGATGTTCATCTGAATGTCACTTTAATGTTGCCTATACTATTGACATAAATGCCCTGTACTTCTCCATTACTCTTTCTTTTACATCCTTTGTTCATTCCATTGGCCATTCCATTAAACCTTCTGCTCCTGAAAAAAATAGCTAGAACCAATACCAAAAAATATGGGCAAAGACACAGGTTGGGTATAATATCCCAACCTCCACTATATCCCAGACTCAACATCTACTTCACTGTCCCACATTCTACTGACTCACCAAGCTTCGAGTCGTATGGAAGGAAATACATCTTGGATAAACAAAATGGACATGGTCTTGTTTCCACTTAACAACAGACTGACAGGGTTATCCAAAGAGATTCGAAAAGTCACCGCACGTTCGGTGACTTTTCGTTCTCTTCAATTCGGTTCCTTTTGCCGATTGCATTTCGGTGACCCTGCGGTGTATTCAGCAAACAGCACAGGGTCCCCGAATTGCAGGGAAAAGCTGCCGTAAACTCACCGAAAACTAACCGAATGCACGCTGAAAACAAGCAAAAACATCTGGATTAACCTTCGAAGAGGAGCCGAACAGGAGCCGAAAAGGAGCCGAATCACACAGAGCCGAAGCAGCTGTGACGTAGAGGAGGCAGTGAATAAATTAGAAAAACCATTTGTATGAATCTGGGAAAAAGAAACGCTGTTTGCAAAGAAACTACTGAGCGAAAATGTCTGAAATTTTCACAGGAGGTCCAGGGAATGATAATAAAGAGGGCTGTTACAAAAAAAATAAGCAAACTGAAAAAAAAAAAAAAAAAAAATCGGACTTTTATTTTTTTTTTTAAAAATTCAGAAAAATGCTTAAAGTATCCTAAAAAATCTATAAATAAAGAGACTTTTTGCTGCAGAATTTTATAATGAACGGTTTATTAGATATTGAATTAAAACGGGAATATTTTTAACATTGAAGCCTATGGGATTCTCCTGAATAAATTTGCCGAATTAAACCACCGAATGGCAGGGCATTAGGGGAACCTTTCACTGCTGGTTTGTGTTCTCTGAATAGCCGAAGCAGTGCTTTTTGATGGGGATTTCACTGCCCTCGAACAGGGACCGAACAGGCACCGTATGGGCAGGCAATTCGCCAGGATTTGGAGAATTGCCTGCTCTCTGGGTAGCCGAATGGCCAGGAAAGGTAACCGAACGCTGATTTTCAGCGTTCGGTTACCTTTCTCAAGCAATTCGAATCTCTTTGGATAACCCTGAAAGACTCTCACATCCCCATGAAATTTCCATCATCTGGTACCTCGGAGTCAGGAAAATGTATCTTTCACTAATGCAAACATGAAATATATAACATAGCTCTCAAGTGGTAGAAGACTATCAGGGTTATTCAGAGAGCGTGAAAAACAAGAGAATGACTGGAGAAGGACTGGAGAATGAAAAATTCTAGGTCAAATTAGCCAAACCAGAAAAATTCTCCCTTTCATCTCACTTTTTCGAAATCGTCTATTTTGACCTAGAATTTTTCATTCTCCAGTTATTCTCCTGCTTTTCACGCTCTCTGAATAACCCTGTATATGTTCATCGAGGTTGTTGTATGTGCATGATTATGGTCCCTACGAGAATCTGCCCTCTCCTAACTGCTTCGCGCAAAAGCGCACGCGCAGGTCAATTTTTTTTGTGCTCAGCGTTAAACGTTAACGCGCGTAAATTAATGCTGGTATTAAAATCCGAGTGCATTTTTTCATCCGTCAAAAAATAACGCACGGAAAAAAGACGCGCAGAAACGCGCGCGCATTAACGCTGCGTGCAGAAATCGGTGGGCGGACTGTTTTTTCTCGCGACTCAGCCAATCAGAATTAAGAACCGCAATTGTCTACCGTTAAGTTTTTGCACCTGCCAAAATCAATCTGCGCATATATGCTGCAGCAATAATAAAAACACGCACAACCTCTCAATTTTATTGTTTGGGTATGCGTAGAATGTGTAACTATACGTTGCTGCGTATTTTTTTTCCGCCTGGTGTATATGGTTTCGGCCAGGACGTTCAGATTTGCCGTTACCACCAGCTTTTAAAAAATAAAATTATGCACGCAGATATTGTCCATTAAGTTTTGCACATCGATTGTAATACCATCCGCATACCAACGCACAAACGCATTTGCGCTCACAATGTTAAGTATAGGATGAGCAACGTACATTACGCTCGCAAAGGGTCCGCACAGGTTCACCCGCGGTAGACGTTAACGAGCATTTTTTGCACGGACTTTGTAATACGACGTTCTGCGCAAAGGGTTTTGCCCCTCCGCGTTAATGCGTTTTTGCGCGAGCGTTAACGTTTGCGCGAAGAAGTTAATAGAGCCCTTACTGGGGCCACCGAGCGTTGGATTAAAGTTGGATGTAGCATGTGATCAAGCTCCTGGTAGACCCTACTGAATAAAAAGTAACTATGGCATCCCAACCGAAGGAAACGGCTGTCGATAAATGACATGAACTGGCTCGAGCTTCCAGCCAGACGCCTCCATATTCATCCTAAATTTTTATTAGTCGTTGACAGCCTGCTGAGTAGGGACGCTAGAAACAAGTCACCTACGTTCATAAAATTCAGATTATGTTCTTTTTCTATCACGGAGGGGGCTGCAAACCTCACATATCCCGATTTCTCTTTGTTCAAACCAACGTTTTCAATCTGAATCCTCAGCAGTCCTCGTATTAGGGAGCATCTCGAAACACGGGAAGATTTCTATGTAGCGTATTTGAATAAAATCCCAGAATCAGCCGGTGCTGCTGCAGGGGTTAATTACCGGCGGGAGTAATTCCGTTTCCTTGGAAACGATGCGAGGATAAAATGCCCTCCTCTTTTTTTTTTCCAGAAGAAATTATATAATATAGTTAGCTAGACGATTAAGAGACAAATGTGTGGAGGAGAAGAAAAAAAAATACAGAATTTGTATTCTGCAATCCACCCCCTTTCCCCATTAAATAGTATCGGTATCTTATCTTTCCAGTTGCCATAGGAGCAAATGAGTATAAAGAACGTAGAGGTTAATAGGAAGATAGTATAGTAACCTACTATGCTACAGAGGGATGCGCCACGTGTTCCCGTGTCCCTATTGTCTCGGTCACCCGAGAGATTTATTTTGATGTAATTCTGAATGACTGGCCCTTTGTTAACCTCTTCTGCTCTGCAGATGCTTTGAATGTGCTAGGCAGACTGGATGATGTTTGCATTGCGGTAAAATGGGGCATTATGCTAAGGAATGCAAAACTAGGCGATTACAAACCACTATAGTTTCTTTATTGAATGAAATTATCTAACACGGGTAAAAATAGCTGAATTTCCTGGACTTATTTAGGTCCCCCCCATCCTATATTGCTGTGAACCTCGCATGTTCTTTTACAAACATGCAGAGATATCTGTGATTTAACCCCTTCAAGACAGAGATTTGACAAATCCCATTAGAAATCAATGGTAATGTGTCATCTCCCACCCTGAAAGGGTAAAGTATAGAATGTGCAATGATAATGTATCATCTCCCATCCTGAAAGGGTTAGAGTGTACAATGGTAATGGTTTATCTCCCATCCTGAAAGGGTTAAAGTATAGATAGACAATGGATCATCTCCCATCTTGAAAGGGCTAGAGTGTACAATGGTAATGTATCATCTCCCATACTGAAAGGGTTAGAGTGTACAATGGTAATGGTTTATCTCCCATCCTGAAAGGGTTAAAGTATAGATAGACAATGGATCATCTCCCATCTTGAAAGGGCTAGAGTGTACAATGGTAATGTATCATCTCCCATACTGAAAGGTTAGAGTGTACAATGGTAATGGACTATCTCCCATCCTGAAAGGGTTAAAGTATAGATAGACAATCGATCATCTCCCATCCTGAAAGGGTTAAAGTATAGATAGACAATGGATCATCTCCCATCTTGAAAGGGCTAGAGTGTACAATGGTAATGTATCATCTCCCATACTGAAAGGGTTAGAGTGTACAATGGTAATGGACTATCTCCCATCCTGAAAGGGTTAAAGTATAGATAGACAATCGATCATCTCCCATCCTGAAAGGGTTAAAGTATAGATAGACAATGGATCATCTCCCATACTGAAAGGGTTAGAGCGTACAATGGAAATGGATCATCTCCCATCCTGAAAGGGTTAGAGTGTACAATGGTAATGGATCATCTCCCATCCTGAAAGGGTTAAAGTATAGATAGACAATGGATCATCTCCCATACTGAAAGGGTTAGAGCGTACAATGGAAATGGATCATCTCCCATCCTGAAAGGGTTAGAGTGTACAATGGTAATGGATCATCTCCCATACTGAATGGGTTAAAGTATAGATAGATAATGGATCATCTCCCATACTGAAAGGGTTAGAGTGTACAATGGCAATGTATAATCTCCCATTCTGAAAGGGTTAGAGTTTACAATGGTACAATGGTTAAGGATCATCTCCCATACTAAATGGGTTGAAATATAGATAGATAATGGATCATCTCCCATACTGAAAGGGTTAGTGTACAATGGCAATGTATCATCTCCCATTCTGAAAGGGTTAGAGTGTACAATGGTAATGGATCATCTCCTGTCGTGAAAGGGTTAGAGTACAGATAGATAATGGATCATCTCCCATACTGAAAGGGTTAGAGTGTACAATGGCAATGTATCATCTCCCATTCTAAAAGGGTTAGAGTGTACAATGGCAATGTATCATCTCCCATTCTGAAAGGGTTAGAGTGTACAATGGCAATGTATCATCTCCCATTCTGAAAGGGTTAGAGTGTACAATGGTAATGGATCATCTCCTGTCGTGAAAGGGTTAGAGTACAGATAGATAATGGATCATCTCCCATACTGAAAGGGTTAGAGTGTACAATGGCAATGTATCATCTCCCATTCTAAAAGGGTTAGAGTGTACAATGGCAATGTATCATCTCCCATTCTTAAAGGGTTAGAGTGTACAATGGCAATGTATCATCTCCCATTCTGAAAGGGTTAGAGTGTACAATAGTAATGGATCATCTCTCGTCATGGAAGGGTTAGAGTGTACAATGATAATGGATCATCTCCCATCGTGAAAGGGTTAGAGTGTACAATGATAATGGATCATCTCCCATCGTGAAAGGGTTAGAGTGTACAATAATAATGGATCATATGCCATACTGAAAGGGTTAGAGTGTACAATGATAATGGATCATCTGCCATCCTGAAAGGGTTAAAGTATAGATTGCCTGTGAATCTTTTAATCATTAGAAGGGAATCTTCGTGGGTGTGTAGGAGATTGATAGAGACAAAGTATCTTATTTATTCAGCTAATAATCCGCATTCACATTCTTTGGCCATTTTTTGACGTATATGCCACATTGGACAAACATGTCCTTCGATACTCTACTCTGACATGTAATGTGCTACTCGTTTTGTGTCAGTTCAGGCTTCATGGAGGCACGAATAGTAAATAATTTGGCCATTCCAAATTCTCCATAAAATCCATTTTTAGTGTATATGTTACGGTTAAAGCTCGAAGTGCGGTTAATCCTAGGAGTAACCGGGTAATCCTGACATTACCCAGGCGTCATTAGCAAAAGTCCGAAGTGAAATGAAATTTCAGACTTTACCCAGGTAACCTGCAAAGTATCCAGAGGCCTCTGGGTACTCCAGTTTTCTGCTCTGTTTTAACCGGGTAATTCGCACATTACCCTAGTAGTGTTGGATAAAGCGTGATGTGCAACGAAACATCAGACTTTATCCGGGTAATCTGCTAAGTATCCAAACGCCTCTGGGTTCTCCGCTTTTCCTGGGTTTTCAGCAGGTTACAGTTGACTGAATTCCGAGGATTACCCGGGTAAAGCTGCAAACTGTCATCTGACTGATAAGAAAATTTTGTTTTTTTGTTATTTTTAATGAAATTGTATCCACAGTCACAAACCACTAAATAACCGTCATGTTACTCTGTGCGTTAATTGTCAGAAAATTAATTTATGAAGATAAAGATATTATATAAAGAGTAACCTGACGGTTATTATGTTTACTAAATGATATATAAGCACATATGACACATAATAAAGATCATGTAATTCTTTCACATTCATATAAGAAACATATCCTGTTACTCTGTATATTCATTATATCCGCAACACATTTTAATGTTTGTCTTTTGCCATTTTCATTGATAATATCCATAGATAATAGTAAAATTCACTGTTACCCAAGCGGGGTTGGATGCTCTGCAGATTACCCAGGTGAAGCTTCAGACTTGCACATTATCCGGATAAAGTGAGAATGTTTCAGCTCTTCCAGACTGTTACCCAAGGGCAATTGGTTAGTCCTAAAATTACCTGGGTAAAGTCTGAAATTTTCATTTTTTTGCAGCTTTACCCAGCGGTTTTGGGTAATGTCAGGAATCTTACCCGGGTAATCCTAGGATTAACCACACTTCGGGCTTTACCCGTAACATATAAACCTCTATGTGATCTACAGGTAGGAGAGGATGTGTTATAGGCTGACCAGAAGATATTGAGAATTCCGTAAAACGTACAGTTTTCTCACTACTTTCCATCTTTAGGTATCGGAAGGTGCAGTGAGTGACTGAGCATCGTTGGAATTGTAGTTGTAAGTCACATAGGGGCGCTGATATTGCTGACACCTGCTCTGTACTGTAGCCTCTTCGTGATGGACAAGAGGAGGGTTAATGTTTTGAAAGATGTCATCTCATTTAGAAATTTCCCAAGTATGCAAATGGTTACCATAGCTCTCCAGAGCCGTAATCCTCCCGAGCGCAGGATAACTGGATTCCACAGCTATGAATAAGTCATATACAGCATCAGCGGAGACTTCTAGAGATATATTATTTATACATTGACATCCCACCAGATATTTAATGCCCGTATACATATTCATGTAAATGTGCATTTTATACCCCTTCATGAAATTTCCCATGCGTCGATTTTCACGGGATTTAATAACTGTGAAAATTCTTATTTTCATATTAAAGTTACTTTCTGGATTTCCATTTTTCCTCTCGGTTTGAAACATACTTGAAAGGGAGACGTAGCAATTTCAAAGGAGCGTCCAAAGTTCCGAAAAATCCCAAACAACTTGTTTTTGCATATTGTGAAGGCAATAGAACTTAGAATGTGTGTGTGTATACAATGTATCAATGTCTTCTTTTACTCTTTTTTTTTTGCAGACGCTTTTGGACCTTGGAGGATCGCCAAATTACAAGGATCGACGAGGGCTGACTCCTCTATATCACACTGCCATGGTGGGCGGTGATCCTCGCTGCTGTGAGCTCCTTCTGTACAATCGAGCGCTTATAGGCACTTTGGATGAAAACGGGTGGCAAGAAATCCACCAGGTAATGGGAAAAGTATATGTAAGGATTTTTTTTTGTTCTTTTTTGTTTTACTAAACTTCCTAAATCAAGGGTAGGAAAGTGCACCTGTGAGTCCAGTACAATAGAGAGTAATCTATCAAAGGCCACTCGAACGGTGATTAAACGTTACCTAAATGCAATGTCTTGAAACAAGCAATTACTTAACCCATTCACTTCCAAGTAATTTTCAAAAAAACATTGTCAGGAACCAATAGTTTTTTGAAAAATCATTTTTAATTAATTATACAGTAAGAAATATTTGGGCATATTCCCATTGTATTTCTTACTCTAATAATGTATTTAACCAGTAGATGGTGCCATCTACTGGCCAAAAGGAGTTACACCTGTTACAGTTGCAGCTCGTCTTCCCTGCATCAGCAGTTGAATGTCTGATGTCTAGGGATGTGCGTTTTGGGTTTTCGGAATTTCCACAAAATTTCTCAATTCGTGCATTCGGATTCAGCCGAATTGCGCCGATAACTGCCGAATTACGTTGAATTCCACTGAACTGAAAAAAAAGGAAGTGTTCTATTCTCCTAATAGGAGCTTAAATTAACAAAAATGTATTAAAAATACATCCAAATAATAAAAAAATTATAAAAATTATAAAAAGGTCTGTTACAGAATTAAAGCCTAACTTCCACACTTACTACACAATAAAGGCCTAACTTCCATACTTACTACACAATAAAGGCCTAACTTCCACACTTACTACACAATAAAGGCCTAACTTCCACACTTACTACACAATAAAGGCCTAACTTCCACACTTACTACACAATAAAGGCCTAACTTCCACACTTACTACACAATAAAGGCCTAACTTCCACACTTACTACGCAATAAAGGCCTAACTTCCAAACTTACTACACAATAAAGGCCTAACTTCCAAACTTACTACACAATAAAGGCCTAACTTCCACACTTACTACACAATAAAGGCCTAACTTCCACACTTACTACACAATAAAGGCCTAACTTCCAAACTTACTACACAATAAAGGCCTAACTTCCACACTTACTACACAATAAAGGCCTAACTTCCACACTTACTACACAATAAAGGCCTAACTTCCAAACTTACTACACAATAAAGGCCTAACTTCCACACTTACTACACAATAAAGGCCTAACTTCCAAACTTAACTCTAAAATGGGGACTCTAACGGGGAAATCCCGCGCCTGCAGGTTTCCCCGTAGTGTCCCCATTTTAGCGTTTAATTTCTGGGGCCAGCCAGTGCTGGATTAAGGCATTCATGGGCCTGGAGCAGAAGAGTTGGGTGTGCCTCAGTCTCTTGTTGTCACCTACCAATGTGCCATTATCGAGGGCTGACAGAAAACTTTGGCAAGTACAGCGCGTGAGCCCCATAGCGTCAGCCTCACATCTCTGCTCTTACTTGCGGCCTCTTGGCCGACATGGGAAATGAGATGTGAGTTAGTGCATCGTCATTGTTCACTTTATAACTGCAAACTATAAAAAGAAAGAAAATAAATTTACTTTTTTTAATTCTTACATAAAACCTGGTCACACTTTTCCCTTTCCAATGATATTTCATATGACCTTGTAGCTGATGCAGTTCCAGAGATACGGGGGTCCAAATGACCATCAGTGATGACATAGTTATCCTTACTCTGGGCCTATTATGGGGCATGGGCCTGGAGCGGCAACTCCAATAGCTCATATGTTAATCGGGCCCTGGGGCAGGCACTACCTCAGCATCTTGCCCCGGAACGCAGCGATACCCTCAGTGATACTAGCTGTAGCGATTCCCCGCCGCCACAAGTGTCACCTTTTGGAGTCCATAGGACTCCATCATCAAGGATAGCGCTTGGTTCCGGGGCAAGGTGCCAAGGTAGCACCAGCCCTGGAATCTAACGCTAAAACGTAAATGCTACGGGGTAACTCTGGAAACTGTGTTCCCTCTGAGAAAAGAGAAGAGGAACTACATTGCCAATAGTTCCTGCTTGAATCTTTGCAGCTTATGGAGTCGCCAAAAAATATTTTGAGACCCAAAATGAGTGTACAACAAAATAACTTCCCACTCTTTGATTATGCTGGAATTTATTTGTCATTATCCTTTTTTATAATTATTTTTAATTTATTTTGTGGTTCTGTCTTCTTTCTAGGCTTGTCAGCATGGACACTCGCAGCATTTAGAGCATCTACTCTTCTACGGCGCGGATCCTGCTGTCCAGAATGCTTCAGGGAACACGGCGCTGCATATCTGTGCCCTATACAACAAGGTTAGCCCAGGAGGAGCGCACTGTCAGACATTATTACCCAACCGCCATGATGCCGCCGGACACGTGTTCTCGGTCTCAGGCAATGCTCTTGTTGTCCGCTTTGTCTCTTTCCGGACTCAGCTTATGTTTCTGTAGGTTGTTCGGGAACCTGAGGCCTGCAAACGCGAGATTCTTTCCAAGCTGACGCCGTTGCAACCTTCATCATGTTGCACCACGTTAATTGTTATATTCGATTTTTCGCAGCTGCGCCGACATTTAGCGCCTCAGCTCCGTCGTACCAAATAAATAACCTTAGGCAGCCAGCGCTGCTCCAGATGCCGAGCATTACATTTCACGGTCTGATCGAGCTGGTAGCTACATCGTGGGGAATGTAAAAGTCTGCGATGCACCATCAGGGTTCTTGGTGCCTGAATTTCCCCTTGTCCAGCTAAATCTGCACTTCCAAATGATTGGAGAGGGCCAGACATGTTTTGTTTATTTAACTGATGGGGCCAAACTAGACGCCCAATGGAATTCCATACATACATTTTGGGAGCACATTGTTTGTGGAGTGATGTGTATTTCATAGGATGGGGGATCTTCATGGGATAGATTAAGATTTTGATGGCTTCTGCCACATCTCTTTCACCACTGTTGTGCTTCTACCCAACCCCTCTCTTCTATTGTGTTTCTACCCCGTCTCTCCCATCCCCTCATGTTTCTCCTGTCCCATTCTTTTTAGCATTGTGCCTCTCAACTTCCTCTTTTGCTCCGATTTATCCCTTGCTCCCACTCCTCATTTTGCCTCAATCCCATCCCTCTCATCTCCCATTATGTCCCATACCAGTTACCCTACTGTACCTCTCACTGCCCTATTTTTTCTATGCCACATCACACTGTACCCCAATTTTCCCCATACTCCATCCATCTAATACTCATTTTATCCAAATCCTTCTCACCCAACTTTTGTCTCTGCCCCAACCCTCTCACCTCTATTTTTACGCAGATATGGTTTATTCACCCCATTGTGCGTCTGCCCCATTCCTCTCACCCTCGTTGTGCCTCTGCCCAATCCCTCTCACCCTAATTGCGTGTCTGTCCCATCCCTCTCATCCTCATTGTGTGTCCCATCCCTCACACCCTCATTGTGTGTCTGTCCCATCCTTCTCACCCTCATTGTCTGTCTGTCCCATCACTCTCACCCTCATTGTGCCTCTTTCCCATCCCTCTCACCCTCATTGTGTGTCTGCCCCATCCCTCTCACCCTCATTGTGTGCCTGTCCCATCCCTCTCACCCTCATTGTGCCTCTGCCCCATCCCTCTCACCCTCATTGTGTGTCTGTCCCATCCCTTTCACCCTCATTGTGCCTCTGCCCATCCCTCTAACCCTCATTGTGTGTCTGCCCCATCCCTCTCACCCTCATTGTGCCTCTTTCCCATCCCTCTCACCCTCACTGTGTGTCTGCCCCATCCCTCTCACCCTCATTGTGCATCTGTCTCATCCCTCTCACCCTCATTGTGCCCCTGCCCCATCCCTCTCATCCTTATTGTGCCTTTGCCACATCCCTTTCACCCTCATTGTGCCTCTGCTCTGCCCATCCCTCTCACCCTCATTGTGCCTCTTTCCCTTCCCTCTCACCCTCATTGTGCCTCTGCCCCATCCCTCTCATCCTCATTGAGCCTTTGCCACATCCCTTTCACCCTCATTGTGCCTCTGCTCTGCCCATCCCTTTCACCCTCATTGTGCCTCTGCCCAATCCCTTTCACCCTCACTGTTCCACTGCCCCATCCTTTTCACCCTCCTCTGTCTCATCCCTCTCACCCTCATTGTGCATCTGCCCCATGCCTCTCATCCTCATTGTGCCTTTGCCACATCCCTTTCACCCTCATTGTGCCTCTGCTCTGCCCCATCCTTTTCACCCTCATTGTGCCTCTGCCCAATCCCTTTCACCCTCATTGTTCCACTGCCCCATCCCTTTCAACCTCATTGTTCCACTGCCCCATCCCTTTCACCCTCATTGTTCCACTGCCCCATCCCTTTCACCCTCATTGTACCTCTGCTCTGCCCCATCCCTTTCACCCTCATTGTGCCTCTGCCCCATCCCTTTCACCCTCATTGCGCCTCTGTCCAATCCCTTTCACCCTCATTGTTCCACTGCCAAATCCCTTTCACCCTCATTGTTCCACTGCCCCATCCCTTTCACCCTCATTGTACCTCTGCTCTGCCCAATCCCTTTCACCCTCATTGTGCCTCTGCTCTGCCCCATCCCTTTCACCCTCATTGTGCCTCTGCCCCATCCCTTTCACCCTCATTGTGCCTCTGCCCCATCCCTTTCATCCTCATTGTGCCTCTGCCCAATCCCTTTCACAGTCAATGTGCCTCTGCCCAATCCCTTTCACCCTCATTGTTCCACTGCCCAATCCCTTTCACCCTCATTGTTCCACTACCCCATCCCTTTCACCCTCATTGTTCCACTGCCCAATCCCTTTCACCCTCATTGTGCCTCTGCCCCATCCCTTTCATCCTCATTGTGCCTCTGCCCAATCCCTTTCACAGTCAATGTGCCTCTGCCCAATCCCTTTCACCCTCATTGTTCCACTGCCCAATCCCTTTCACCCTCATTGTTCCACTACCCCATCCCTTTCACCCTCATTGTTACACTGCCCAATCCCTTTAACCCTCATTGTGCCTCTGCCCCATCCCTTTCACCCTCATTGTTCCACTGCCCCATCACTTTCACCCTCATTGTACCTCTGCTCTGCCCAATCCCTTTCACCCTCATTGTGCCTCTGCTCTGCCCCATCCGTTTCACACTCATTGTTCCTCTGCCCAATTCCTTTCACCCTCATTGTTCCTCTGCCCAATTTCTTTCACCCTAATTTTTCCACTGCCCCATCCCTTTCACCCTCATTTTCCCACTGCCCCATCCCTTTCACCCTCACTGTTCCTCTGCCCAATCCCTGTCACCCTCATTGTTCCTCTGCCCCATCCCTTTCACCCTCATTGTTCCACTTCCCCATCTCTTTCACCCTCATTGTGCCTCTGCCCCATCCCTCTCACCCTCATTGTACCTCTGAGCCATCACTCTCACCCTCATTGTGTGTCCTGTCCCATCCCTTTCACCCTCATTGTGCCTCTGCCCCATCCCTCTAACCCTCATTGTTGTCTGCCCAATCCCTCTCACCCTCATTGTGCATCTGTCTCATCCCTCTCACCCTCATTGTGCCTCTGCCCCATCCCTCTCATCCTCATTGTGCCTTTGCCACATCCCTTTCACCCTCATGTGCCTCTGCTCTGCCCATCCCTTTCACCCTCATTGTGCCTTTTTCCCATCCCTCTCACCCTCATTGTGCCTCTGCCCCATCCCTCTCATCCTCATTGTGCCTTTGCCACATCCCTTTCACCCTCATTGTGCCTCTGCTCTGTCCATCCCTTTCACACTCATTGTGCCTCTGCCCAATCCCTTTCACCCTCATTGTTCCACTGCCCCATCCTTTTCAACCTCATTGTTCCACTGCCCCATCCCTTTCACCCTCATTGTCCACTGCCCCATCCTTTCACCCTCATTGTACCTCTGCTCTGCCCCATGCCTTTCACCCTCATTGTGCCTCTGCCCCATCCCTTTCACCCTCATTGTGCCTCTGCCCCATCCCTTTCACCCTCATTGTGCCTCTGCCCAATCCCTTTCACCCTCATTGTTCCACTGCCCAATCCCTTTAACCCTCATTGTGCCTCTGCCCCATCCCTTTCACCCTCATTGTGCCTCTGCCCATCCCTTTCACCCTCATTGTGCCTCTGCCCAATCCTTTCACCCTCATTGTTCCGCCCCATCCCTTTCACCCTCATTGTGTTCCACTTCAATCCCTTTAACCCTCATTGTGCCTCTGCCCCATCCCTTTCACCCTCATTGTTCCACTGCCCCATCCCTTTCACCCTCATTGTACCTCTGCTCTGCCAAATCCCGTTCACCCTCATTGTTCCTCTGCTCTGCCCATCCCTTTCACCCTCATTGTGCCTCTGCCCCATCCCTTCCCTCATTGTTCCTCTGCCCCATCCCTTCACCCTCATTGTGCCTCTGCCCCAACCCTTTCATCCTCATTGTGCCTCTGCCCAATCCCTTTCACCCTCAATGTGCCTCTGCCCAATCCCTTTCACCCTCATTGTTCCACTGCCAATTCCTTTCACCCTCATTGTTCCACTACCCCATCCCTTTCACCCTCATTGTTCCTCTGCCCCATCCCTTTCACCCTCATTGTGCCTCTGCCCCATCCCTTTCATCCTCATTGTGCCTCTGCCCAATCCCTTTCACCCTCATTGTTCCACTACCCCATCCCTTTCACCCCCATTGTTCCACTGCCCAATCCCTTTCACCCTCATTGTGCCTCTGCCCCATCCCTTTCATCCTCATTGTGCCTCTGCCCCATCCCTTTCACAGTCAATGTGCCTCTGCCCAATCCCTTTCACCCACATTGTTCCACTGCCCAATCCCTTTCACCCTCATTGTTCCACTACCCCATCCCTTTCACCCTCATTGTTCCACTGCCCAATCCCTTTAACCCTCATTGTGCCTCTGCCCCATCCCTTTCACCCTCATTGTTGCACTGCCCCATCACTTTCACCCTCATTGTACCTCTGCTCTGCCCAATCCCTTTCACCCTCATTGTGCCTCTGCTCTGCCCCATCCCTTTCACTCTCAATGTGCCTCTGCCCCATCCCTTTCACACTCATTGTTCCTCTGCCCAATTCCTTTGACCCTCATTGTGCCTCTGCCCCATCCCTTTCACCCTCATTGTTCCACTGCCCCATCCCTTTCACCCTCATTGTACCTCTGCTCTGCCCAATCCCTTTCACCCTCATTGTGCCTCTGCTCTGCCCCATCCGTTTCACACTCATTGTTCCTCTGCCCAATTCCTTTCACCCTCATTGTTCCTCTGCCCAATCCCTTTCACCCTCATTTTTCCACTGCCCCATCCCTTTCACCCTCACTGTTCCTCTGCCCAATCCCTTTCACCCTCATTGTGCCTCTGCCCCATCCCTTTCACCCTCATTGTTCCACTTCCCCATCTCTTTCACCCTCATTGTGTCTCTGCCCCATTCCCTTCACCTCATTGTTCCTCTGCCCAATCCCTTTCACTCTCATTGTTCCACTGCCCCATCCCTTTCACCCTCATTTTTCCACTGCCCCATCCCTTTCACCCTCATTGTTCCTCTGCCCCATCCCTTTCACCCTCATTGTTCCACTTCCCCATCTCTTTCACCCTCATTGTGCCTCCGCCCCATCCCTCTCACCCTCATTGTACCTCTGAGCCATCACTCTCACCCTCATTGTGTGTCTGTCCCATCCCTTTCACCCTCATTGTGCCTCTGCCCCATCCCTCTAACCCTCATTGTGTGTCTGCCCAATCCCTCTCACCCTCATTGTGCCTCTTTCCCATCCCTCTCACCCTCATTGTGTGTCTGCCCCATCCCTCTCACCCTCATTGTGCATCTGTCTCATCCCTCTCACCCTCATTGTGCCTCTGCCCCATCCCTCTCATCCTCATTGTGCCTTTGCCACATCCCTTTCACCCTCATGTGCCTCTGCTCTGCCCATCCCTTTCACCTCATTGTTCCTCTGCCCCATCCCTTTCACCCTCATTGTTCCACTTCCCCATCTCTTTCACCCTCATTGTGCCTCTGCCCCATCCCTCTCACCCTCATTGTACCTCTGAGCCATCACTCTCACCCTCATTGTGTGTCTGTCCCATCCCTTTCACCCTCATTGTGCCTCTGCCCCATCCCTCTAACCCTCATTGTGTGTCTGCCCAATCCTCTCACCCTCATTGTGCCTCTTTCCATCCCTCTCACCCTCATTGTGTGTCTGCCCCATCCTCTCACCCTCATTGTGCATCTGTCTCATCCCTCTCACCCTCATTGTGCCTCTGCCCCATCCCTCTCATCCTCATTGTGCCTTTTTCCCATCCCTCTCACCCTCATTGTGCCTCTGCCCCATCTCTCTCATCCTCATTGTGCTTTTGCCACATCCCTTTCACCCTCATTGTGCCTCTGCTCTGCCCATCCCTTTCACACTCATTGTGCCTCTGCCCAATCCCTTTCACCCTCATTGTTCCACTGCCCCATCCTTTTCAACCTCATTGTTCCACTGCCCCATCCCTTTCACCCTCATTGTTCCACTGCCCCATCCCTTTCACCCTCATTGTACCTCTGCTCTGCCCCATGCCTTTCACCCTCATTGTGCCTCTGCCTCATCCCTTTCACCCTCATTGTGCCTCTGCCCCATCCCTTTCACCCTCATTGTGCCTCTGCCCAATCCCTTTCACCCTCATTGTTCCACTGCCCAATCCCTTTAACCCTCATTGTGCCTCTGCCCAATCCCTTTCACCCTCATTGTGCCTCTGCCCCTTCCCTGTCACCTCTGCCCCAATCCCTTCTCACCCTCATTGTCCCTGCCCCATCCCTTTCACCCTCATTGTTCCACTTCCCAATCCCTTTAACCCTCATTGTGCCTCTGCCCCATCCCTTTCACCCTCATTGTTCCACTGCCCCATCCCTTTCACCCTCATTGTACCTCTGCTCTGCAAATCCCGTTCACCCTCATCTTGTTCCTCTCTCTGCTCTGCCCCATCCCTTTCACCCTCATTGTGCCTCTGCCCCATCCCTTTTACCCTCATTGTTCCTCTGCCCCATCCCTTTCACCCTCATTGTGCCTCTGCCCCAACCCTTTCATCCTCATTGTGCCTCTGCCCAATCCCTTTCACCCTCAATGTGCCTCTGCCCAATCCCTTTCACCCTCATTGTTCCACTGCCCAATTCCTTTCACCCTCATTATTCCACTGCCCCATCCCTTTCACCCTCATTGTTCCACTGCCCCATCCCTTTCACCCTCATTGTACCTCTGCTCTGCCCAATCCCTTTCACCCTCATTGTGCCTCTGCTCTGCCCCATCCCTTTCACCCTCATTGTGCCTCTGCCCCATCCCTTTCACCCTCATTGTTCCTCTGCCCCATCCCTTTCACCCTCATTGTTCCACTGCCCAATCCCTTTCACCCTCATTGTTCCACTGCCCAATCCCTTTAACCCTCAATGTGCCTCTGCTCTGCCCAATCCCTTTCACCTTCATTGTGCCTCTGCTCTGCCCCATCCCTTTCACCCTCATTGTTCCACTGCCCCATCCCTTTCACCCTCATTGTACCTCTGCTCTGCCCAATCCCGTTCACCCTCATTGTTCCTCTGCTCTGCCCCATCCCTTTCACCCTCGTTGTGCCTCTGCCCCATCCCTTTTACCCTCATTGTTCCTCTGCCCCATCCCTTTCACCCTCATTGTGCCTCTGCCCCAACCCTTTCATCCTCATTGTGCCTCTGCCCAACCCCTTTCACCCTCAATGTGCCTCTGCCCAATCCCTTTCACCCTCATTGTTCCACTGCCCAATCCCTTTCACCTTCATTGTGCCTCTGCTCTGCCCCATCCCTTTCACCCTCATTGTTCCTCTGCTCTGCCCCATCCCTTTCACCCTCATTGTGCCTCTGCCCCATCCCTTTTACCCTCATTGTTCCTCTGCCCCATCCCTTTCACCCTCATTGTGCCTCTGCCCCAACCCTTTCATCCTCATTGTGCCTCTGCTCAATCCCTTTCACCCTCAATGTGCCTCTGCCCAATCCCTTTCACCCTCATTGTTCCACTGCCCAATCCCTTTCACCCTCATTGTTCCTCTGCCCCATCCCTTTCACCCTCATTGTGCCTCTGCCCCAACCCTTTCATCCTCATTGTGCCTCTGCTCAATCCCTTTCACCCTCAATGTGCCTCTGCCCAATCCCTTTCACCTCATTGTTCCACTGCCCAATCCCTTTCACCCTCATTGTTCTCTGCCCCATCCCTTTCACCCTCATTGTGCCTCTGCCCCATCCCTTTCATCCTCATTGTGCCTCTGCCCAATCCCTTTCACCCTCAATGTGCCTCTGCCCCATCCCTTTCACCCTCATTGTGCCTCTGCCCCATCCCTTTCACCCTCATTGTTCCTCTGCCCCATCCCTTTCACCCTCATTGTGCCTCTGCCCCAACCCTTTCACCCTCATTGTTCCACTGCCCAATCCATTTCACCCTCATTGTTCCACTGCCCAATCCCTTTCACCCTCAATGTGCCTCTGCTCTGCCCAATCCCTTTCATCCTCATTGTGCCTCTGCCCCATCCCTTTCACCCTCACTGTTCCTCTGCCCCATCCCTTTCACCCTCATTGTGCCTCTGCCCCAACCCTTTCACCCTCAATGTTCCACTGCCCAATCCCTTTCACCCTCAATGTGCCTCTGCTCTGCCCAATCCCTTTCACCCTCATTGTGCCTCTGCCCCATCTTTTTCACCCTCACTGTTCCTCTGCCCCATCCCTTTCACCCTCATTGTTCCTCTGCCCCATCCCTTTCACCCTCATTGTGCCTCTGCCCCAACCCTTTCACCCTCATTGTTCCACTGCCCAATCCCTTTCACCCTCATTGTTCCACTGCCCAATCCCTTTCACCCTCAATGTGCCTCTGCTCTGCCCAATCCTTTTCACCCTCATTGTGCCTCTGCCCCATCCCTTTCACCCTCATTGTTCCACTGCCCCATCCCTTTCACCTTCATTGTGCCTCTGCCCCATCCCTTTCACCCTCATTGTTCCACTGCCCCATCCCTTTCACCCTCATTGTGCCTCTGCCCCAACCCTTTCACCCTCATTGTTCCACTGCCCAATCCCTTTCACCCTCATTGTTCCACTGCCCAATCCCTTTCACCCTCAATGTGCCTCTGCTCTGCCCAATCCTTTTCACCCTCATTGTGCCTCTGCCCCATCCCTTTCACCCTCATTGTGCCTCTGCCCAATCCCTTTCACCCTCATTGTTCCACTGCCCCATCCCTTTCACCCTCATTGTTCCACTTCCCAATCCCTTTAACCCTCATTGTGCCTCTGCCCCATCCCTTTCACCCTCATTGTTCCACTGCCCCATCCCTTTCACCCTCATTGTACCTCTGCTCTGCCAAATCCCGTTCACCCTCATTGTTCCTCTGCTCTGCCCCATCCCTTTCACCCTCATTGTGCCTCTGCCCCATCCCTTTTACCCTCATTGTTCCTCTGCCCCATCCCTTTCACCCTCATTGTGCCTCTGCCCCAACCCTTTCATCCTCATTGTGCCTCTGCCCAATCCCTTTCACCCTCAATGTGCCTCTGCCCAATCCCTTTCACCCTCATTGTTCCACTGCCCAATTCCTTTCACCCTCATTATTCCACTGCCCCATCCCTTTCACCCTCATTGTTCCACTGCCCCATCCCTTTCACCTCATTGTACCTCTGCTTCTGCCCAATCCCTTTCACCCTCATTGTGCCTCTTGCTCTGCCCCATCCTTTCACCCTCATTGTGGCCTCTGCCCCATCCCTTTCACCCTCATTGTGTCTCTGCCCCATCCCTTTCACCCTCATTGTTCCATGCCCAATCCCTTTCACCCTCATTGTTGTTCCACTGCCCAATCCCTTTAACCTCATTGTGCCTCTGCCCCATCCCTTTCACCTTCATTGTGCCTCTGCTCTGCCCCATCCCTTTCACCCTCATTGTTCCACTGCCCCATCCCTTTCACCCTCATTGTGCCTCTGCTCTGCCCAATCCCTTTCACCCTCATTTTCCTCTGCTCTGCCCCATCCCTTTCACCCTCATTGTGCCTCTGCCCCATCCCTTTCACCCTCATTGTCCTCTGCCCCATCCCTTTCACCCTCATTGTGCCTCTTGCCCCATCCCTTTCACCCTCATTGTGCCTCTGCCCATCCCTTTCACCCTCAATGTGCCTCTGCCCATCCCTTTCACCCTCATTGTTCCACTGCCCAATCCCTTTCACCCTCATTGTGCCTTCTGCTCTGCCCCATCCCTTTCACCCTCATTGTTCCTCTGCTCTGCCCCATCCTTTCACCCTCATTGTGCCTCTGCCCCATCCCTTTCACCCTCATTGTTCTCTGCCCCAATCCCTTTCACCCTCATTGTGCCTCTGCCCATCCCTTTCACCCTCATTGTGCCTCTGCTCAATCCCTTTCACCTCAATGTGCCTCTGCCCAATCCTTTCACCCTCATTGTTCCACTGCCCAATCCCTTTCACCCTCATTGTTCCTCTGCCCCATCCCTTTCACCCTCATTGTGCCTCTGCCCCAACCCTTTCATCCTCATTGTGCCTCTGCCCAATCCCTTTCACCCTCAATGTGCTCTGCCCAATCCCTTTCACCCTCATTGTTCCACTGCCCAATCCCTTTCACCCTCATTGTTCCTCTGCCCCATCCCTTTCACCCTCATTGTTGCCTCTGCCCCATCCCTTTCACCCTCATTGTGCCTCTGCCCAATCCCTTTCACCCTCAATGTGCCTCTGCCCCATCCCTTTCACCCTCATTGTGCCTCTGCCCATCCCTTTCACCCTCATTGTTCCTCTGCCCATCCCTTTCACCCTCATTGTGCCTCTGCCCCATCCCTTTCACCCTCATTGTTCCACTGCCCAATCCCTTTCACCCTCATTGTTCCTCTGCCCAATCCCTTTCACCCTCATTGTGCCTCTGCTCTGCCCCATCCCTTTCACCCTCATTGTGCCTCTGCCCATCCCTTTCACCCTCATTGTTCCTCTGCCCATCCCTTCACCCTCATTGTGCCTCTGCCCAACCCTTTCACCCTCATTGTTCCACTGCCCAATCCCTTTCACCCTCAATGTGCCTCTGCTCTGCCCAATCCCTTTCACCCTCATTGTGCCTCTGCCCCATCTTTTTCACCCTCATTGTTCCTCTGGCCCATCCCTTTCACCCTCATTGTGCCTCTGCCCAATCCCTTTCACCCTCATTGTGCCTCTGCCCTATTCCTTTCACCCTCATTGTTCCTCTGCCCCAACCCTTTCACCCTCATTGTTCCACTGCCCAATCCCTTTCACCCTCATTGTGCCTCTGCCCCAACCCTTTCACCCTCATTGTTCCACTGCCCAATCCCTTTCACCCTCATTGTTCCACTGCCCAATCCCTTTCACCTCAATGTGCCTCTGCTCTGCCCAATCCCTTTCACCCTCATTGTGCCTCTGCCCCATCCCTTTGACCCTCACTGTTCCTCTGCCCCATCCCTTTCACCCTCATTGTTCCACTGCCCCATCCCTTTCAACCTAAAATAATTGAATTTTACCTTCTTTAACGACACCAACAGACTCTATGGTAATCTGAGACAGTGTGCCCAACCCTGGTCCTCAGGTCCCCCAAAGAGGCCAGGTTTTAAGGATCACCTTGGGGAAATGCAGACTGAATCCTGTAATCACTGAGCAGTGAATCATATCACCTGTGCTGTGCTTCACATATCCTGCAAACCTGGCCTGTTGGGGGGGGGGGGGGGCTGAGGACCAGGGTTGGGAATTATTGGTGTATACAATCAGCTGAAACAGTATAGTAATAACACACGCCAGTGTCCTCCCTGGCAGTAGTTTTCCTGGATTGGTTCTTGACTACAAAATGTCAATAAATTACTGGAAAAATACAAATGTTAGGCCAAAAGAAATGTTACATTTGAAAAATAAATATAATATAAGTGCATCATTTTATTTTCCAGATAGACCAATCATCTTGTCATAAGGTTTACATTTTCTATTGTCACCTAAGGTTCAGAACTTCCTGAATAAGCCTACAGAGTTTATTGAAGGATTTCAGGCTGAAATAACTGAGCTTTTTTTTTCCCCAAATCTGCTGCTCGTGGCCTGAAGTTTGAATTGCAATTTTTAAATGAACTGATTAGCCAAAAAATCCCTATATCATATAATTAAGTGTACTATGTTGCCCTCTGCTGGCTATTTTGTGGAACTACTCTGCATGTACATATATAATTAAAAATTAAATGATAAAAAAGCCTACTTGATAAAGCAGCACAATTATATAAACAACACAAAAAAGACAATTAAAAAGTAAGAATAAAATTTGAAGATAATGTAATTTAACTTAATATTATAATTTGAAAAAAACTGTAAAAATCCAGTTTTCACATTAATAATAAATATTACTAATAATTATTATTATTAATAAAAAATATTTTAGGTTAGGTTGCAAGATCCAGTTTTCACAATAATAATATAATAATTATTATTATTATTAATAAAAAAATATATTTTAGGGTTAGGTTGCAAGATTCAGTTTTCACAATAATATTATTAATAATAATAATTATTATTATTAATAATAAAAAAATATTTTAGGGTTAGGCTGCAAGATCCAATTTTCACAATAATAATATTATTAATAAAAATAATTATTATTAATAACAAAATATTTTAGGTTAGGTTGCAAGAGCCAGTTTTCACAATAATATTATTATTAATAATAATTATTATTAATAATAAAAAATATTTTAGGGTTAGGTTGCAAGATCCAGTTTTCACAAAAATAATATTATTAATTAAAATAATAATTCTTATTATTAATAACAAAATATTTTAGGGTTAGGTTGCAAGATCCAGTTTTCACAAAAATAATATTATTAATTAAAATAATAATTCTTATTATTAATAACAAAATATTTTAGGTTAGGTTGCAAGATCCAGTTATAATAATAATAATAATAATGATTTTTTTATCTGCTGGCCAAAAGGAGTTACTGCAGCTCTGGGTTCTGTGCAGGGTCAGCCGGGTGAGATGTCATGCAGACACATTCATAGCTGGTTTTAAAAAGCGTTAGCCCCTTGCACGTTATGCCCACGGTGCTAAAACTTTAGGGGCACCTTCTGGAGACCAAATGCAAACAAAAATTCCTTTGCGTTGCTACTTTGGAACACCATGTCAACTATACTCAATACTGTGGCATCAGGAGGTGCTTTGCAGAGCGAGTATTGTCAATCCTGGTAGTGAAGGCGTTAAATCAAGCCATATAGTAGATAAATGGGCTAAAATGTGATGGTTTCATTTTCTTTTCTATTAATTATTATTCTCTGTCATTATTCAGGAAAGCAGTGCACGGATTCTACTATACCGAGGAGCAAGGAAAGACATAAAGAACCACAGCGGGCAGACACCATTCCAGGTAAATTCGAGCTGGTTTATAGTAAGCTTTAATAAATCCAGTCTGGTAAAAGAAGCATTTTAGCAATTTTAAACAAATTTTCTGTCTCCAAGGAGTTAATCCTAACTCCTAGGGCGCATCTCTGTGAGCCTTACCATTCTAGTTCAGCAAGGGAGGCGTGTGTGTTGTGTGCAGGTAGGTGGACGAGGAGGAGGAGGGAGGGGGAGAGAAAGAACAGGATCAGGTTACAGAGGGACAGAGGAAGGAAGTTATGCGGGAAAGCAGCATCAGCTAGACGTTACTCAATTCAAAAGTTAATGTTAATTGGAAATCATTTTCAAAATGTAGCGATCGCTGCTTTAAAAAAAAAATGTGCTGAGTCAGCGACTTGGGCCCTCCAAATGTTTTGGAACTACATCTCCCACGATGCTCCTCCACTCATTAGATTGGCTGAGCTTCACGGAGATGTAGTTCCAAAACATATGGGGCCCTATTACATTTTTCGCGCAAACGTTAACGCGTGCGCAAAAACACATTGACGAGAGGGGCAAAAACCCTTTGCGCAGAACGTCGTATTACAATGTCATGCAAAAAATGCATGTTAAGGTCTACCGCGGGTGAACCTGCGCGAACCCTGCGCGAGCGTAATGTACTGCGCGCGTCCTATACTTAACACTGTGAGCACAAATGCGTTTGTGCGCCGGTACGCGCATGGTATTACAATCTTAGCGCAAAATTTAACAGACAAGGTTTGCGCGCATAATTTTAACGTCTTTGAAAAGCAGGTGGTAACGTCGAATTGTAACAACCTGACCGTACCAAACTGCCGATTCACAACGGAGAACGTTGATGCGCATGTTTTTTTTTACTAGATCTGTCAAAAATGACGGCCACTACCTTGTCTTCCGTCAGAACGTACGTCTGTTGTGCGCAGTCCGAACAAAAATGACGGACTTGCGTTAAAAATGACATTGCGCTCACTGATTTCTGCGCGCAACGGTACTTTGCGCGCATTCTTGCGCATCAGTTTTACGAGCGAAATTTCCCGACGGATGAAAAAATGCGCGAGGAATGTAATTCCAGCGGTGATTTTCGTGCTTTAACGTTTAACGCTTCGCGCAAAAAAGCATGCGTTTAACGTGCGTTTTTGCGTTGAGAATGTAATAGGGCCCATGGAGGGACAAGGTTGCTGACCCCTGGACTGCAGAGTGGTTCCAAGTTGCAGTGACCTGCGATGGTCCAGGTTACCGGATATTTTCTTCACACCGTTATTCTGGCGCTCGTTAAGGCTGTAATTAATTATATTAGTTACAGTGTCTATCGCAGCTGTATGTGAGGTGTATACCAGGCGCTGCAGGGTTTGCGCGTGCACGTGAGAAGCCGTAATACCTCCTATACCACGAGAACGTTGGCCGGCGATACAGTGTATATATTCCATCAAACACATTGCCGGAGTCTCGGCGAGTTATTGAAAGCTAACATCCCGCAGGAGACCTGACTATGAAATAAATCACGTTTGCAGAGCTGTATGTGCCTTGCTTTGCTCTGCTCCTACAGGCTTGTTTTGGCCACGGGGAAAAAATAGGTATCTGCTCGGGATACGAGCGCGCCCTGGGGACCACAGCTAACCTTTCTTGTCCGCTGCCTGTCACACATACTTAATAGAGATATGAAGGGATACCGGTATACTATGCCAAGAGCAGGCTGTGCAAAGCTTGCCGGTCGGCTTTACTAGCACCGCCTGATCTGCAGAGCTTGCACTCTATTATGGAGGGACTGCCAACCTATAGTACCTTATTGTAGTTCTGCTATTGTATTAGCCTGACTGATTAAAGTAACTAGAGCGGCCACCCAAGACTCCATGTGTCAAGCATTCCCGCGTGGACCTGACCTGCTGCAGGAGACGAAGACAACTGGTATTTGGTATCATCAACTCACCACATGGACCACTGGGCATTCCCTTGACTGGTTGACCCAGAAAACATGTGCAGTCTCACTTGTCCCCAGTGGTCTGGCAAGCGTAGAGGGAGAGTTTTGAGCCCATCGTGGTAACTTTAGAAGCAGGATTGAGTGAGCTATGAGGCCTAGTTCTCTTTCAACACGTCTAGTTACCAGGAAAGAGGAGGTTATCGTAGACCAGGGATGTCCGATCTGCGGCCCCCCAGATGTCCATGAACTACAATTCCCATGCTTCTCCATCCATCTAATGCAGTCAGAGATTTCTGGGAGTTGTAGTTCAGGAACATATAGGGGGCCGGAGTTTGGACATCCCTGTCATAGACCATCACCAGTATGGGTGAATCAATAGACTCTGATGTCATACTGGGGGATTTATATGAACCCAAGCCCACAGTTTTCATTATAGATCGTAAACGAATACAAGGTCATTAATGAGGGTTTCAGGACATATACCTCCTCTTATGTTGAGCACATCCCATCACAGCAAGTGCTATAAGCGACTGCTAGGTGGCAGCTCAGCCATGACAACAGCACATCCATGAGAATAGCATTCCCATGCAACAAAGGGTCTAACTCTTTGGAAGAGCACAGGGTTACTTCCAGCAAGATGGTGTGACATGACACACATCACTGGGGTGAATGGCCACAATCCAGAGTTTTTTAGAGGAACATGTCACGTCGAAAAGTCTATGGCCACCACATTCTCCGGACCTAATCAGCATGAATTGCACACGCTACAGCGGGCATGCTGCAGACGATCTGAAAGCCTCCCCATTGAAGCGCTACGATGCGTGTTCGACGGGTCTGCAAAGCTCCTCCTCCATAGGAGGATCGAGCCTTGCAGCGCTGAGCGCACTAACTGTGCTCACTCAGCAAGGTGGCCACACGAACGTCAGAGTGGAAGGAACGTCCACTCACACGGGCGTCAGAGTGGAAGGAACGTCCACTCTCACGGACGTTCCTTATGCTCTGCAAAACGCTCGTCTGAGCCCGGCCTTATACTGCACAACTTTAGCATCAAGCAGACAAGTGCTATTCTGTCCCTGGTTGACTTTGACATTTGGTTCCATCCCGTAAGGATATGTTATCGCGTTTATGTTTTAATTTGCTTCTATACCTCCTGGCTATGAGAATGTGTGTATAGTCTAGAATGATTGGCCACCAACCAGTACATGCTTCTATTTTGGTTCATCTATACTTTACCCAAAAAACGTCTATTGAAGGACTTGGAGAAAAAAATTAACACTTTTTCCCCATTGTTTTATCTTTATTGTCAATTCTCATTGTTCTATTTCTTTTCAACTCATCCATGTGTTTTTATTACAAAGCCTTGAACTTTGATATTTTGTTACTTTCTCGTCAAGCTCTCAGATTCGGGTTTTATACGTCTTATTGTTCTTCTCACAGGTAGCAGTTATATCAGGAAATTTCGAGCTGGGGGAATTGATAAAGAGTCACAGAGACTCCGATGTCGGTGAGTATAAGTATCTTGGCCCATCCCCTACGGATTTAAAGCCACCATATGTGAGCCATTGTTTTTTGTTTACGTTGAACATCCGATTGACCTAACAACCTCATGGCGAGCCTTGAATGGACGTTCAACGTGGACGAAGACCTCTGTGTTTTTGTATAGCATGCGATATATGGGATTTAAAGCACAGGTGAAATTTTTTTGATAGTCACAGAGACTCAGATGTCGGTGAGTATAAGTATCTAGGCCCATCCCCAACTGATTTGAAGCCACCATATATGAGCCATTGTTTTTCATTTCTGTTGAACATCCGATTGACCTAACAACCTCATGGCGAGCCTTGAATGGATGTTCAACATAGACGAAGACCTCTGTATTTTTGTCTAGCATGCGATATATGGGATTTAAATCACATGTGTTATTTTTTTGATAAAGAGTCACAGAGACAGGTGTTGATGAGTATAATGTCTCGTGACCTCCTCGACGGATTTGAAGCCATCATATCCAAGCCGTGGTTTTTCGTTTACTTTTAATGCCGCTTTGACCTACCAAATTCATGGTGAACCTTGAATGGACGTTGAACGGAAACAAAGACCTCTCTGGTTTTTGTAGCATGGGATATATGGGATTTAAAGTGTCTGTGACTTTTTTTTGTTGGTTGGCTCTTTGAATGAAGTGGTGCCTAGTTTGAGCCTGAGACTTTTTTCCTTCATGTAGACCCAAAGAGGTTCCATTAAATGCACCGCTACCTTCCCTGATTCCAGATTAGCTTTTAGGAAGATATAGTGCAATCTGCTGCTATAGGTCACCAGATCCAAGGTAGCAAATCGGGGGAGATTTGCAAGGAAATGCCATATTTTAGGCCAAGTCCAACTTTGGCTTTCCATTGCAATGCTCCACCTATTTACAGCCTAGTGAACAACCCTTGAATGTTTGCACCCAACAATAATTTGCTGGAAAGAAAAAAAAGCCCAAAGACTCAGCCTTATGAGATCATTACAGGGGATGGGAGCTTCTGCTTCTTTGTTCATTGTTGAGAAGGCTAGGGGAGGGAGTTGGGAATTTACAGTGACAGAGGGTGGGAAGAAATAAGCTGAAAGTGCAGATTGTTCAACTAGGAAGATAATAAACTGAATTTCCTTGACAAGTTGTTTCAAAGATTTAAAGAGAATCATAACGCAGTCAGTAGAGGAAATGCAAGAGGACTACATCGACCGGGATCAGGTTACAGAGGGATAGAAGAGGACAGGAGTTAAGTAGAAAGAAGGCATCGGGTAGACTTTATTCATCATAAAAGGTAATAAGCATCATTATTTGGGAAGCCTGTTCACAGCTTTAAAGGGACTCCTCAGTCAGTTGGTAGAGGAGGAGATGCAGGAGGAGTAGAGTTGCCAGGATCAGGTTACAGAGGGATAGAAGAGGACATGAGTTCAGTAGAAAAGAAGCATCAAATAGACTTTTATTGAGGGTAAAGGCCAATAAGAATGATTTGGCCAGTCTGCCCACAGATTTAGCAGTGGCAGATAGAATATATTTGTGATACAACCAAACACTACAGGAATATTCCTTTTAACATTTTATGGTAGCCAACTAGTATGTGTCCTTTTTTGATAGTAGCAAGCCGATTACAGATACAGACGTTTCATGTAGCTTCATTATTTTGTTCTCCAGTACCCTTCCAGGAATCCCCTACCTATGCGGTTCATCGTAGGGAAGGAGGGAAGGCTCTCTCTGTGCCCCATGTTCTCCTACGCGCCAACAGCGACAACAGCCTGTCACTGCCCGACTGGATGGTCTTCTCATCTTCCACTGCCAACACCGTCACTCTGCAGGGACAAAAAGCCTCAGGGGGAACTCTACGCAGCTCCAGTAGCCCGCGTGGGGCGAGGAGCCGATCACCTTCGAGAGGACGACACACGGAGGAATCCAAGAAGCAGCCACGCGGACGTCCTAGGTATGCTTTTTTGAAGTCATGGCCAACAATGCCCTCAAGCCATTCCTGGTAGTGGCCCCCATCAGTAGGAAGGTTAAAGGGATTATCTAAGGTTGAAATAGGAGGGAGGCAGAAAATGGAACATTCTGACCCGCCACATACACCCAACCCCTATTTTAGATCTAGAGTTAATGCAAAAACTCACCTTTAATACATCGCCTGGTTCCCACGGCGATCCTCCTGATGTAACTTGCTGCTGGGGAGGCTGGCTGGATGCTTAAGTGAGTGTCTTGCAAACTCAATAACACTCAATAAGAGTGCATTGAGCGCCACTGGCTGGAATAAGACAGGAAGCGTCCCACTTCCTTGCCGATAACCAGAAACCAAAGTTCAATGATTACTATGCAATCCCCCACATTTGAAGGTCAGTCATCCCTCTGAGACCTCAACAGGAGTGGGGGTGAGGACACTCAGGCCACTGTGACCACTCAGTCAACATTATGGGGTCTCATTGCCTAGAGTTATCAATAGCAAGAGGGTATGCATCCCACAGAGTTACTTCCAGTGAAGGTGCTTCTAGGTGCTGGGAGGGTCCTCTACTGTTAGCAATGCAAAAAACATAATATATATATATATACATACGGTATATAGAATCTGGGTACTCTTGCAGTCATAAATGGTAATTTTATGGAACACCATGAAACGTTTTGGCTGTCGCACAGCTTGACATGGTATATGGGATTATGTGATGCAAGCAGGAGCCATTATTTCGGGATCCCTCCATGGCTTCCCTTATGTCCCGGTGTTTCTTGAATCCCACACTCCTGCACTGGCAGCGGAGATTCCATTAGCTTCTTCTTGCCGAATGAAACAGTTGCCACATGAGAGCTCTTGAAGTAAAGTGTGCATGTGCGAGCGCTTTAATGTGACTGGATAATTCCATGCATCTGTAGGGTACATTATGTTGAAATTACCATGCTTTTTTTCTCTCTCTCGCTCCGACTTCTCTGTTCAGTTCCAGTGGTTCCACCAAAGAGCCTTCGGCCGGCGGAACCGTGAACCACCGCATGAAACGGAAACTGTATTCGGCAGTGCCCGGGCGCACGTTCGTGGCGATAAAGCCCTATCAGTCGCAAGCTGACGGAGAAATATCCCTCAGCAAGGGAGAAAAAGTCAAAGGTAACTAAAAGTGCTGGGTGGGAAGCAGATCTTTAAAGGAACGAATAATTCATACGTAGATAAACCAACCAGTATTATTTTATTATTATTTTCTTTTCCACCTGCCTCAGTTCTGTTATTTTTAAGGGACAAAAATCAACACATCCTGAACACTTTATCTTTCTAGCTGTGTGTAGTGCTCCCCTCTTGCTGCATCCATTGGCAGGAAGCTCTGTGTGAAGTAGAAAAGTTTTCTCCGTCCACACGTGCTTTCACGGACTTATTTTTTAAAACCTTGTCACACTTACCATATCGAACATTAGGAGCCCATTTCCCCATGGGTTGCTAAAGTTTGTAAGTGAGCCGATAACTCTTAAAGCACCACCAATAAAAGGCTCCTTTTCTATTCCAAGTCAACTCCTGTTGTGGCTCGTCTGGTGCAGCATTAATTGTACGTTTACACTTCCTGTAATGGCCACCACCCCACTCAACCTCTGCAGGAGCTCACACCACCGGGATCACGGTTGAACAGCGTAAGGATATGCAGAAGAACAAAACCGCATAGGGGGAGAGGAAGCGACGGATCGTGCCACTATGCACCGAGGTATCTAAGGTAAGTTTTGGATTTTTCACTGGGTTTTACATTAATGTGTTAAGTGATTGCACTTTCACAAAATCACTTAACACCAGGGTTTAGGAGTCGTTATTCATTGCTGAATAGTGGCTGTCGCAAATGAAGAACGAGCAAGGTTGGAATAGCTTGTATGACATCTTCTAGCTCCATATTAATGGCTCCTATATAAAATATAAGATGCATTAATTTACAGTAATCCTGAAACCAATTAATGTTTATACTGTACATTATCAAATCTTATATTTTACATAGGAGCCATTAATTTTGAGCTATCAGATGACGTACAAGTTATTCCAACCTTGCTTGTTCTTCATTTGCAACAGCCATTATTCAGTAACGAATAGCGACTCCTAAAACCTGGTGTTAAGTGATTTTGTGAAAGTGCAATCACTTAACACATTAATGTAAAACCCAGCGAAAAATCCGAAACTTACCTAAGATCCCTCGGTGCAGAGTGGCGTGATCCGCCACTTCCTCTCTCCCTGTGCAGTTCTGTTCTTCCGCATATCCTTATGCTGTCCCTACCGTGACCCTGCTCGTTTGAGCTCCTGCAGAGGTCGAGTGGGGTCGTGCCTGGCTCCATGGAATCCTATGGACTCCGGAGGTGATGTCAGTGGTGGCAGACAGCACCGTTACCGTTATCCTTCCGTGGATAGAACTCGAGCTCCCGTGACTGCGGCTCAGAATACAGATGTTAATGGCGAGCTACAAATGGAAAACGACTCAAACACAATTTTTCCATTTGCGGCTGTCCATTAACATCATTGGTGGACCAGGGCCCTGGGTTTGTAATGAACCCAGATGTCGTCTTGAATTTTTGCTGTTTGCCGCCAAACATCGTCCAAATGGAAAGCAATAAAAAATCGGGACCATACTTCTAATTTCTTATATGCTTTTTTTTGTTGTTCTTTTTTTCCCCACTTTGAAGTGATGACGCAAAAGAGGAGAGAATTCATCGCTTGAAAATATATTTGATTAAACGTCTATTGGGAAAGCTGCCTAATATATCATTGTTTTTTTTTTTCCAATCCTAAAACCAATTATTGTTTATAAATCTCGGGTATATTTATAGCCATTGAAAGCGGTGGCAATCTATTGTAAAAATAATGGAAGGTAAGCGAGCGCGATGCACCTGAATGCACTTGAATTCCGACGCGTGCGCTAATCTCTGCGATGCCTTGAAAAAGAGTTCTGCAACACTGACCCCTTGTGGCCAACCTTTGTAATACACATCCTCCAAAAATCGACAGGAAATGTGAAAACGAATCGGTCTGACGGCACCATTGTATGAGCGAGTATTTGCATTTTAATGAACAGCAGTCTCTGCGATCAGGACACGCAGCATGTGTTCTTCATATTTAAAGAGTGCTTTGGGGAAATCAGGGAAATGCATCTGGCTGCTGTTGGTATCTCTTGCTAGGAACAGAGCGGAATCGTGCATGGATTACAGACCGGCGCAGCTTTAAAAACAGACTGCGCTAGTTTCAAGTCAATGTATGATTGTTGATGTTTTCAGCAGTGCATATTTGTTATATTTACATTACACACATATGGCTGTAGCCTGTAATTATCATTCCGTCATTCCATATCTAAAGTAGGAACAGAAATCATGGCGCCCCTTACTGAGCCATCGGTCAGGACCCTCCTTCCTTAAAATGCTCATTTCAGTAAACTAATTTAACCTGCTTGACGGTTTTGCCGAGTTTGGCTCAGGGTTAAATTTCTATGCCTTACGCAGTAACCCCGAGCCACACTCGGACTGTATACATACCTATCTCTGCGCTCCCTCGTTGACCTCCGGCGATCGTGGCGTTCTGCTTCCTGGTTCCCTTCTCGCGGAGTAGGATGTGGCGATTGCCAGAGAATGCGGGGGACTGCGAGGGAGCGCAGGGACAGGTATGAATGCAGCGGCAGAGTGTGGCTCGGGGTTACCGCTTTCGGCAATGAATTTAACCCCGAGCCACACGCGAATACTGCTAGGGGCCAAATAAATTGTTCCGATTCTGACATAGAAAATATGTCAGAATCGGAACGCTGGGGAGATTAATATAAAATATTTTTACTCCTCTTATGCTTAACTTATTTTACAGGTAGTGGGCTAAAACGCTGAAGGTCCTGCAAGGGCATGAAAAGTGGTCCCTGGTAGTAAAGCATTCACTCTGCACATCTACCTGGCGCAGACCATACTAAACGCTCCCTCAGTGATGAGTCAGGGTGCTCTTACTGGCCTTAGATGCTGCGGCCCGCCGGGAAACTTCTTGGTATCTTGGTGGGCCTATGCTGGGTGGCATGGAGGGACCTTACATAGAGTATGTGGCACTTAGACAAGCTGCACAAGGTTTGACAAGGGCCTGGGCTCCCTGAACATATCAAGGGCTGTCAACACCTTGAGGGCGACCCTGATTAGGATTACCTGAATTCTAAAATAAAAAGGAAAAAGAGAGAGATACAAATCTAATATCTCAAGGCTTTCTGTGTATCTGGTCAGTGCCTCAACATTATGAGCCTTGCGGCTACCCTGCTGTATCTCCCCTCTCCTCTGGCTTCAGAATCCTGGCTGGATTCCGAGAACTGGAAAGCGCCGAAATCTGGAATGCTCAGGTAACTGAGCATTCCATCTAAGAGGTGTCCAACATCATAGATACATTTTCACCCATATGTACACAAGCATAGCCATAGTCATACATACACTTATACCCATACACATACATACATACATACACATATACCTATATACATATACAGTACATGCATATACCCAAATACATTCATATATACCTCTATATCCCTATAATACATAAATACACATAAACCCCAATAAATACATACAGTGTATACTGTATATACATAAATTCACATACTTGCACACATACTACCATATGCACATACATCCTCCCGTACCCTAAAAAGATTCACCACATCATATTAAGTACTGGAGCGAGACCCCTGGAAATATGGTGTCCGAGGATTCTTTCTGAGAAGTCCTCACTATATCATTGAGGCAACTTGGAGCACAGGCTGGGATTAATTTCCCACTCCAAAGTGTCTGTTATTGGATCGACACTGCACCTACAGTCAGGTCCAGAAATATTGGGACATCGGCACAATTCTAACATCTTTGGCTCTATACACCACCACAATGGAGTTGGAATGAAACAAACACAATGTGCTTTAACTGCAGACTGTCAGCTTTAATTTGAGGGTATGTAAATCCAACTCAGGTGAACGTGTAGGATTTACAGCAGTTTGCAGATGTGCCTCCCACTTGTTAAGGGACCAAAAGTAATGGGACAATTGGCTTCTCAGCTGTTCCATGGCCAGGTGTGTCATATTCCCTCATTACCCCAATTACAATGTGCAGATAAAAGGCCCAGAGTTCATTTCAAGTGTGCTATTTGCACTTGGAATTTGTTGCTGTCAACTCTCAAGATGAGATCCAAAGAGCTGTCACTATCAGTGAAGCAAGCCATCATTAGGCTGAAGAAACAAAACAAACCCATCAGAGAGATAGCAAGAACATTAGGTGTGGCCAAAACAACTGTTTGGAACATTCTCAAAAAGAAGGAACTCACCGGTGAGCTCAGCAACACCAAAAGACCCGGGAGACCACAGAGAACAACTGTGGTGGATGACCAAAGAATTCTTTCCCTGGTGAAGAAAATACCCTTCACAACAGTTGGCCAGATCAAGAACACTCTCCAGGAGGTAGGTGTATGTGTGTCAAAGTCAACAATCAAGAGAAGACTTCACCAGAGTGAATACAGAGGGTTCACCACAAGATGTAAACCCTTTGTGAGCCTCAAAAATAGGAAGGCCAGATTAGAGTTTGCCAAACAACACCTAACAAAGCCTTCACAGTTCTGGAACAAGATCCTATGGACAGATGAGACCAAGATCAACTTGTACCAGAGTGATGGGAAGAGAAGAGTATGGAGAAGAAAAGGAACTGCTCATGATCCTAAGCATACCACCTCATCAGTGATGCATGGTGGTGCTAGTGTCATGGCGTGGGCATGTATGGCTGCCAATGGAACTGGTTCTCTTGTATTTATTGATGATGTGACTGCTGACAAAAGCAGCAGGATGAATTCTGAAGTGTTTCGGGCAATATTATCTGCTCACGTTCAGCCAAATGCTGCAGAACTCATTGGATGGCGCTTCACAGTGCAGATGGACAATGACCCAAAGCATACTGCAAAAGCAACCAAAGAGTTTTTGAAGGGACAGAAGTTGAATGTTATACAATGGCCAAGTCAATCACCTGACCTGAATCCCATTGAGCATGCATTTCACTTGCTGAAGACAAAACTGAAGGGAAAATGCCCCAAGAACAAGCAGGAACTGAAGACATTTGCAGTAGAGGCCTGGCAGAGCATCACCAGGAATGAAACCCAGCGTCTGGTGATGTCTATGCGTTCCAGACTTCAGGCTGTGATTGACTGCAAAGGATTTGCAACCAAGTATTAAGACGGGAAAGTTTGATTAATCATTATTATTCTGTCCCATTACTTTTGGTCCCTTAACAAGTGGGAGGCACATCTGCAAACTGCTGTAAGTCCTACACCGTTCACCTGAGTTGGATGTACATACCCTCAAATTAAAGCTGACAGTCTGCAGTTAAAGCACATTGTGTTTGTTTCATTCCAACTCCATTGTGGTGGTGTATAGAGCCAAAGATGTTACAATTGTGTCGATGTCCCAATATTTCTGGACCTGACTGTATCTAATTCGTGACTTCTGCACCTTCTGTGTTCCTTATCATGGAGGGAAATGTCACCACACTGAATCAATATATCACGTTGAGCCATACCAATATTGCACAACACGCAGATATACTGTTATTTCCCCAGATTTTATTCTACCGGGAGAGTTCAGTCCAATGGCTTGGCCGATCGGGCTCAGGTGGTTATCCCATTGATGCCTAAGGACCAATGCAAAGGTGGCGGCGGCAGTAAAGCTAAGATAAGACATGGTTTGCATTATCTGATCACGTGATAAAGTATTTCCTTAATCTTTAGGATAAATATCAAATCCATCATGTGTTTAGATATCATAGGAAGTGCACTTGTCAATGGCTGTTCCCTGTAAGCAAGGGGCCGAAAGCCGACAAGCATTAGGCTAAGCTCGTTTAACGGATGGCATTCATATTACATTCCTAACGCTACACTGGGGTGAAATCAGTTTGCGCCTCACAGCTTGCGCGAGATTACTATACTTTACGCATCGTATACCTAACATGGGGAGCTCATCATTAATTAGCATTTTGTTTAGTAAGGTATAACCAGTGGCGTCACTAGGGTTGGTGTCACCCGGTGCGGTAACTCATGGTGTCACCCCCTCAAGCGCCCCCCGAGTTTTACACAAAATAATTTAAACTATTGTTACTCATATGTAGCACTCTCATATAATGCTAAATGTAAGACAATAGTAGAGACATTAATTCCCAGCAAAATTGCACCATAATATTACCAGATCATATGAATACAAAGGAATTCAAATTTAAAACATTTAACACACATGGATATATATTGCCCCAGCAGCTCACATATGGATATATTGCCCCAGCTCACAATTATATATTGCCCCCAGCAGCTCACTCACACATGGATATATATTGCCCCAGCAGCTCACACATGGATATATATTGCCCCCAGCAGCTCACCCATAGATATATATTGCCCCAGCAGCTCACACATGGATATATATTGCCCCAGCTCACATACGGGTATATTACCCCAACTCACAATTATATATTGCCCCCAGCAGCTCACCCATGGATATATATTGCCCCCAGCAGCTCACACATGGATATATATTGCCCTCAGCAGCTCACCCATAGATATATATTGCCCCAGCAGCTCACACTTGGATATATATTGCCCCAGCTCACATACGGGTATATTACCCCAACTCACATATGGATATATTGCCCCAGCACACAATTATCTATTGGCCCCAGCAGCTCACCCATGGACATATATTGGCCCCAGCTCACTTGATCCTCTGCTAGGCGCCTCACAGCATGCTTCTTCCTCCCAGCACGCACCGCCAAAGGATGTTGCCCGGCCCCTCGTTGAGATCCACCAGCTGTGAGATCTCACGAGATCGCGGCTGGTGGACCTCAACGAGCGGCCGGGCAGCATCATTTGCCAGCGCGCACTGGGAGGAAAAAGCATGTGCGGCAGTGAGGCAAGCCTATGGCTCACATGCCGACACTGTCGGTCCTGCGTGCCATAGGTTCGCCATCACTGCCGTAGGGTGACACCCGTCCTTAGGGTGACACCAAAGACTTTGATTTTTGAACCGGCCGCCGCGGTTAGCAACCTGCAGTGCGGCTGCGGCGGCTGGTTCAAAAATCAAAGTCTTTGGTGTCACCCTAAGGGCGGCTGTCCGCAGTGACCGTACCCCCCCCCCCCACCTAGCGATGCCTCTGGGTATAGAAACATAGAAAAATGTCAGCAGATAAGAACCTTTCGGCCCACCTAGTCTGCCCAATTACATGGATACTTGACCTGGATTTATCTTTTGTTTAGGATAGCCTTATGCCTATCCCATGCTAAATTCAATTACTGTTTTGGCCTCTACCACTTCTACTGGAAGACTGTTCCATGTATCCACCACCCGCTCAGTAAAATAATGCTTCCTGATGTTACTTTTAAACCTTTGCCCCTCTAATCTAAGACTATGTCCTCTTGTTTTGCTATTTTGTTTCCTTTTAAATATACTCCCTTCCTCTACCTTGTAGATTCCCTTTACGTATTTAAATGTTTCTATCATATCTCCTCTGTCTCGTCTTTTTTCCAAGCTGTACATAAGATCATTAAGCCTTTCCTGGTAACTTTTCTCCTTCAAGCCGTACACCATTTTAGTAGCCCTTCTCTGAACTCTCTCTAAGATGTCTATATCCTTCTGGAGATACGGTCTCCAGTACTGCACACAGTACTCCAAGTGAGGTCTCACCAGTGCTCTGTACAGTGGCATGAGCACTTCCCTTTTCCTACTGCTAATACCTCTCCCTACACAACCAAGCATTCTGCCAGCATTTCCTGCTGCTCTATTACATTGACTACATACCCTTAGATCCTCTGAAATAATGACCCCTAAATCCCTTTCCTCAGATGTTGAGGTTAGGACTGTATCAAATATTCTATATTCAGCCCTTGGGTTTTTACGTCCCAGGTGCATTATCTTGCACTTATCCACATTAAAACTCAATTGCCACAACTCCGACCATTTTTTTAGTTTACCTAAATCATTTGTCATTTGGCTGATCCCTCCAGGAACGTCAACCCTGTTGCAAATTTTTGTGTCATCAGCAAAAAGACATACTTTTCCATTAATACCTTCTGCAATATCACTAATAAAAATATTAAAGAGAATGGGTCCAAGTACTGACCCCTGAGGTACCCCACTGGTAACAAGACCTTGCGCCGAATAAACTCCATTTACCACAACCCTCTGTTGTCTGTCACTCAGCCACTGCCTAATCCATTCAACAATATTGGAATCCAAGCTCAAAGATTGCAATTTATTGATAAGCCTTCTATGCGGAACAGTATCAAAAGCCTTACTGAAATCTAAATAAGCAATGTCTACTGCACCACCTGTGTCTATTATTTTTGTTACCCAATCAAAAAAATCAATAAGATTAGTTTGGCATGATCTCCCTGAGGTAAACCCATGTTGTTTCTGATCCTGTAATCTATGTGTTTTTAGATGTTCAACAATCCTTTCCATTAACATGGTTTCCATTAATTTCCCCACTACTGACGTAAGACTAACTGGCCTATAGTTCCCCGATTCCTCCCTACTACCCTTCTTGTAAATGGGCACAACATTTGCTAATTTCCAGTCTTGTGGGACGACTCCTGTTAACAAGGATTGGCTAAATAAATCTGTTAACGGTTTTGCTATTACATCACTGAGCTCTTTTAATAATTTATGATGGATCCCATCAGGCCCCATTGACTTATTTGTCTTTACTTTAGACAGCTGCTCTAGAACCTCCTCCTCTGTAAACTCATATGTAAATGTCTCTTTAGTGTTCTCTCCTAACTGAGGTCCCTTTCCTTCCTTTTCTTCTGCAAAGACTGAACAAAAATATTCATTGAGGCAGTCAGCGAGACTTTTATCCTCTTCTACATACCTTCCTTCCTTTGTTTTTAATCTAACTAATCCTTGTTGTATAACAAAGTGCAGGCGAAATTGAGAGCCAAAAGTTAGTACCTCCTAAAAGCAGGTGTTATATGATTCTGCAATCGCAAAATCATTTAACACTCCCTAACCCCCCCCCCCATTAAATCCCATACTCACCTCTCACCCCACGGCGAGAAGGTTGGCCCGATTCCCCCGCTTCTTCTGGCCAGGAGCAGAGTGAGATTGGGAACGAATAGTTCCTAGTCTCCCTCCACAATCACTCTGCAGGTCTGCGTGATCTCATGAGAGTGAGGTCACGCAGGGCTCGTGGCCCTGAAGCGCAACCCGCCATAAAGTCCTATGGCTTTTAACCCCGAATATGGGCCCCACCATGGCTCACTCCAGGTGCCCTTGTGACACCCTGCAGTATGTAGAATCCATATACGGTCAGAGGCAAATAAAAGAGAAATGCCAACTGAACTGCATCAATTAGATAATGTGTTTCCCACTAGGAACATTTGGACTCTACATGATGCAGGGCAGCATCTTCCCTGTTCTTGCCATCTGCACAAAATAGTAGTATGTGTCCAGGATAGACATGGGCAGCGCTGAAAAATTTGGCTTGGTTCAGGTTGGATTGTTTCAGAGTCTGAAAATATCGGATACGGAAATCATCAGTATTGGCCAATTCGGAATATTCAAAGCTTCTGATATTTCAGTATCAGACCGATTCGGAACATCGGAGACATCAGCCGTTTCCGATATTCAGAACCTTTATGTATAATATGTAAAAAAAAATAGTGGGGCTAGTGTCAGGGGTTGGGCAAGGGTTAAGGTTAGTTTTGGGAAGGGACTAGGTTTAGGGTCAGGGCTATGGTTAGGTTAGGTTTACAGTTTCTGACTTTTTATACGATTAGCGTTAGGGTTAGGTGTAGGGTTAGGTTTAGGCTAGGATTTGGGTTACTGTTTTTTTTTTCTATTTCTTTATCATTCTGGTTAAATACAGATTTTTCTGATTATATTTGGACCTGGCATATTTTAATCAGAAAAAATAGGATTGATTTTATATTTTTGTTATTCGGAAAATGATTTGGTTCAGACATTGTCATTTCTGAGTTTGGATCGATCCGAATTGTCGATATTTCTGAGCATTTCCGAATAGGTTTGAACCGAACCGCACATGTCTAGTCCAGGAAAACATGGCCAATCTGGAAAGCCTACTTCTGACTAGGGATGAGCTGTTCGAGTTCAGATCGCGAACCCCGAACATTTCCGGGTGTTCGCCGCATGTTCGACCACAACGGACCACAATGCATTTTCCCACTGCCTGAAGCTCGTAATTGGCTACAGCCTTGCACCTGACCACAGGTCTGGTGCAAGACTGGTTGAACACTATGCCAATCACCGCTCAGAGTCCTGATTGGGCAAATTTTGCCCAATCATGGGCTCACAGAGCTAAGTCCCGCAGCACACTATATAAGGTTTCCACGCAGCGCTTCTGCACGCATTTCAGAGGAGATTTCAAAGGAGATGGTTGTGTGTGTTGTTACTGACGGTCTGTCACGCTACTGGGGGGGTCTGGGGGGTCTCATTTCGACCAAATATCAGGGAATTTAGGTGATGTGTGTCTTGTCACTGTGCCAGCAAGTTTTTTGGGGGTTTACAACTTTATTTAAAACATTTGTGTATTGAGGTGATTTTCTGGGTCTTGTCACACTGTGCCAGCAAGTCTTTTTGGGTCTCATTTATACCAAATATCAGGGAATTTAGGCGATGTGTGTCTTGTCACTGTGCCAGCAAGTTTTTTTGGGGTTTACAACTTTATTTAAAACATTTGTGAATTGAGGTGATTTTCTGGGTCTTGTCACTGCGCCAGCAAATCTTTTTGGGGCTCACTAATTTCTTTAAAGCACTTGTGAATTAAGGTGATCTGTGTCTCGTCATACAAACAGTACCACGCTGTATTTTGGGGCTCACTAATTTCTTTAAAACACTTGGGAATTAAGGTGATCTTCTGTGTCTCGTCACACAGCCAGCAATTTTTTTTGGGGCTCACTAATTTCTTTAAAACACTTGGGAATTAAGGTGATCTGTGTCTCCTCATACAAACAGTACCACGCTGTATTTTGGGGCTCACTAATTTCTTTAAAACACTTGGGAATTAAGGTGATCTGTGTCTCGTCATACAAAAAGTACCACGCTGTATTTTGGGGCTCACTAATTTCTTTAAAACACTTGGGAATTAAGGTGATCTGTGTCTCGTCATACAAAAAGTACCACGCTGTATTTTGGGGCTCACAAATTTCTTTAAATCACTTGGGAATTAAGGTGATCTGTGTCTCGTCATACAAAAAGTACCACGCTGTATTTTGGGGCTCACTAATTTCTTTAAAACACTTGGGAATTAAGGTGATCTGTGTCTCGTCATACAAACAGTACCATGCTGTATTTTGGGGCTCACTAATTTCTTTAAAACACTTGGGAATTAAGGTGATCTGTGTCTCGTCATACAAAAAGTACCACGCTGTATTTTGGGGCTCACTAATTTCTTTAAAACACTTGGGAATTAAGGTGATCTGTGTCTCGTCATACATACAGTTGTTTGTGAGACCTGAGCGGGCACCCACCGTAGAGCAGGCCATTGTGCTGTTGCTCGTTCTCAGGACCCTCACAAACACCCCCCTTGTTACATACAGTACCATGCTGTATTTTGGGGCTCACTAATTTATTTAAAACATTTGTGAATTAAGGTGATCTGTCTCTTGTCACTGGCTGCCAGCTATCAATGTGTCTCACTGAGTTATAGCAGAGTTATTTAAATCTTTATACCAGAGTTGAATCAGAGTTCTGTATATATTAATCTATATAACACTCACCATGTCTGAAAGAACAAAAAGGACAGGCAGACACTCCCAGCCACAGATAAGAGGGCAAGCAGCCCCTGTGTCGGGAGGCTGTGCCTCTGGTCGTGGTGGACGTGGTGCATCCTCTGCAGGGGCACGCTTGTCCTTTCTAACTGGTGCTGGCCGTCTTAAGCAGCAGCAGCAACATACAGAGGACTTGGTGGATTGGCTAACCAGGCCATCCTCATCCTCCGAGTCCTCTGCCAGCCAGGCTTCTAGTGCTTTACAGTCCACATCAGCTGCCAAAGCATCTAATGCAGCCTCCATGTCCACAGCTACTCCTGCCGTAGCCTCGCTATCACACACGGAGGAGTCAGCTGAATTGTTTGACTACAATGAGAGTGACATGCTGCTTGAGGATGCGCAGCAAGTACAGTGCTCTGATTCAATCTCTGAGGTTGAGCAAGGGAGTATAATCAACCTAGAGGAAGGGGGTGCCAGTGATGACACACAAATAACTGGCACTCATGTTGCCCCAGCAGCTGCAGCATACTGCCAAGTTGGCTCCAGTGACAAGGAGATAGGGGGTGAAGATGACATTGATGATGATAAGATCACTGACTCCACCTGGGTGCCAGATCGAACTGAGGAATCAAGTGAGGAGGAGGGGGAGGAGGAGGAGGAGGAGGCACAGCAAACACGAGGCACAACATCCTCTGTGACCAACCGTAGCACTAGCCAGTCCAAGGCATCGCATGTCAGAGCTGCTCCGGTGCAGAGCGCTGTTGTCTCAAAGAACACATGCAGGAACTCTGCTGTCTGGGAGTTCTTTAAGAAATGTGCAGCAGACCCCACCGTTGCTATTTGTAATCTATGTCAGAGGAGGCTGAAGCGTGGGATAAACACCAGACACTTGGGTACCACGTGCTTGAGGCGACATATGAACAAGTGCCACACATCCCGTTGGGGCAAAACTTTGCGTAGGTCCTCCTCCTCCTCATCTGTCTCTACCCACACTGTATGTCCTTCCATGCAATTGCCTACAACCTCCACTGACAGGGATGATGCTATCGTAATGGATGTAACATCAGGTCCTTCCTCACAATGTGACATCATCCCAGTAGCTGAAGATTTACGCAGTCAGATTACGTTACCGCAGCTGCTGCAGCGAAAGAAAAAATATAGTCCCAACCATCCCAAGCACAACGTCTAAATGCCAGTTTAGCAAAATTACTCGCATTGCAGCTGCTGCCTTTCCAGCTGGTGGACTCTGCTCCCTTCCGTGAATTTGCTGAATGTGCTGTACCACAGTGGCAGGTTCCAAAACGCCATTACTTTTCACACAAGGCCATTCCAGCACTATACCAGCATGTGGAAGACAATGTTATCCAGTCATTGGGAAAGGCAGTCAGCAGCAAGGTGCATGTGACTTTAGACACGTGGTCCAGCAAGCATAGACAGGGTCGTTACATTTCCTTCACGGCACACTGGGTAACACTGATTGCAGCTGGGAGGGATCCAAGACGGGGCTCTGTGCTGGAGCGTGTTCATCCACCACACCTCCAGAAATCTGCTTGTATGAGGTCTGTCTGCTCCACCACCACCACCTCTTCCTCCTCCTCCTCCTCCTTCTCTGTCTCTGGCGAAGTGGCAGCTAAACCGAAGCCTGACTGGGTGTACGCAATGGCTCAAGCAAAAAGATGCCATACTGTGCTTGAGCTGGTTTGTTTAGGGGACAGGAGCCACACCGGGTCAGAAATTTTGTCAGCTCTGCAGGGGCAGGTGCAGAGATGGTTAACACCACGCCAGCTTGAGCTGGGAATGATCGTCTGCGATAATGGCAGCAACCTTCTCTCTGCCCTACGCAAGGGTAAATTGACGCATGTACCATGCCTAGCACACGTCCTAAATCTGGTTGCCAACCCTTCTTGATCCACGATTTAAGGGGAAAGTTGCAGAGCTCATCCTGCCCGCACAGAGGGAGCACAGGATGACAAAACTGGAGGACGCTCTAAAGCGAAACTTGTGTAACACCTTTCCAGGCACTGTTAGATTACCAAGTGCTGACACACGTGCTTCTGAGGCTGCAGATGATCAGAGGAATAGCGTTGAAGGCTAGGGCCGCTTGACTGATGCATTTTTAAATTTTTTTAGTCCTCGACGCCCAGGGACATCAAATGTAGGCACCCATTGCCAGCGTCTTCACCATATGGTGCAGGACTACCTAGGGGCAAAGGCAGACCTGGATACCTTTCCAGCAGATGATCCACTGGCTTACTGGGTGTTGAGATTGGATCACTGGCCAGAACTTAGCCAATATGCTATGCAGCTACTAGGTTGCCCTTCATCTAGCGTGCTTTCCGAAAGGACGTTCAGTGCCGCTGGAGGTTTTGTCACAGACAAAAGAGTGCGTCTGTCCACTGACTCTGTAGACTGGCTGACATTTATAAAAATGAATCAGTCCTGTATCAGCAGCTATCACTCTCCTGATGCTGAAGTAATGGAATAGATAGGGGATGTCCTCTTCTGCATTCACAAAACCTCCAGCACTGAACTCTTCCACAATACCACAAAAGGGTTACGGTGTGAAGGCACTTGCTGCCATGAAAGGCACAATATCTGGCTGCACTGACGCCCATTAAAAAAAAAAACAAAAAACTTTTCAATATAGGACCACATGGTCCACCCCTGCACTCTTCCACAATACCACAGAGGGGTTACTGTATGATGATACTTGATGGCCTGGCATTAAAGGCACAATATCTGGGTGCACTGACACCCATTACCACCAGATCAAAAACTTTTCAATATAGGACCACACATGGTCCACCCCTGCACTCTTCCACAATACCACAGAGGGGTTACTGTATGATGATACTTGATGGCCTGGCATTAAAGGCACAATATCTGGGTGCACTGACGCCCATTACCACCAGATCAAAAACTTTTCAATATAGGACCACATGGTCCACCCCTGCACTCTTCCACAATACCACAGAGGGGTTACTGTATGATGATACTTGCTGGCCTGGCATTAAAGGCACAATATCTGGGTGCACTGACGCCCATTCCCAGATTCATATCTTTTTAATATAGAACCGCATGGTCCACCCCTGCACTCTTCCACAATACCACAGAGGGGTTACTGTACGATAGTACTTGCATGCCTGGCACTAAAGGCACAATATCTGGGTGCACTGCCATTGACGCCTGTATCAGATTCATATCCTCAGAGGGGTTACGGTGTGACGGCACTGTTGCCGACGCTAAAAGCCCAATTTTAAAGCACCTATTGTTACTTTCATCCAAAGCCTGCATAAGTTTCACAATAATTTAGCCAAAAAAAACACTAAACTTTTTCTGCGCGTCCTAAAATGTCTTTTCATACAGGCTGCCGCCCCAAGCAGTTGTTTATGGATAGATTAAAGGAAAAGCATTTACCGTCATATGAAACGTCATTTTTTTGTTTTTAAGTGTTTCTATACATCCTAGAAATCCGCCACTTCACGGGCAGGTTATGGGGACCTCCTAGGCACGACATTTGAAGGAATTTTTCGTTTTTATTTTTAACCCTTATTTCATGGAAAACTTACTGTCCCTTTAAAAAATTTTTTTTAAAACTTTTGTCCTTGTTTCCTGTACCCCAGGGCACTACCCGGACCCCCATACAACTTTTATGGAAAATATGTAGCATATATGCCCTCTTGGAGGGCACTCTAAAAAAACTAATTTTCAGCCCCATTGACTTGCATGGGGGTTCGGGTTCGGTCCCGAACAAATGGGAAGTTCGGGTTCGGGCTCGAACCGAACACGGGGAGTGTTCAGCTCATCCCTACTTCTGACAGCCCTCCATTTGGTTAATAGGGTGCCGGCTAAACAGATGATTGTGAAATGATACTATACATATCCATTGGCCAAGAAAATCGCTTTATCTAGATTACGGCATGTCAAAGAGATTTGGGGGACATTGTGATTGTAAAGCTCCTTTTAGGTTAATTTTCCAGGTGAAAACCCTTTGGAGAGAGTGAAATTATAGATCAGATTCCGTCCAACAATTCTGGAACATAAATTGAATTGATCCTCAACCGAGCAGCAAGCTTAAACATGGAGTTTGAGAGCACAGCTGACTTTTGCATCACAAGTAAAATAATCTCAGATGAAATGATTAATTCCCTGTAAAGCGATGTTCTGGCAAATAATAATGAAGCACAGATTTTAAGACAGCCTTGGGAGACGCAAACTTGAATTAGTTCTATCCCCTCAGGGCGGAAGATGTTCCTACGCTCATGGATGTCTTATCAGTCTAGCGTGCATTTCCACAGATGCTCCTCGTGGTATTGCTTTGAACGAGGCAATATCAGGCTTCGGTAGGAATCATAAACATTTTGTTCTTGCCAAAAAGGATTTAGGCTCCTCAGCGAGTCCAGATGGATCTCTCCTAGATTAAGAATTTGTTAGGATTGTCTTCTGATTTTGGTGGGTGCACAACCGTCGTCCGATTTGGCTTTTGATGTGACTTTGTCGAAAAATGTCCCCTAGACAATGGTGGGGGAGGCATTCGGAATGACCAAGCAGGAAATACAACACTCATACTCAATTTCCTATGCCTTGTTTGCCTTCAGCCTTGACATGACACCCAGTGCATATTTTGTTTACTCCTTACTCCTTGTAGACCAGTGGTCGGCAACCTTTGCTTCCCAGATATTTTTTATCCACATCGACAATGATGTTTAGCTACTTGTTACATTGGCTGAGCCTCATGAGAAATGGAGCTCCATAACATCTGGAGAGTAAACATTGCTGACCTCATTTGCAGAGGATCGGACAAGAGCAAAAATGGTTATACAACTGTTTAAGAACTTTTTGGAATTGTAATGTGCTCTTTGTTGTATGTGCCCTGTAACACCAAAATAGATGCAAAATCAAGTCATATGAGGTATTCTAGATATTATCCAAAATAATCAAACAGTGAAAATCACTCAAGGCGACATTCAAGTACATAATGGGGGGGGGGCAGGTGTATTTGGGAGGTATGGGTATTGTACAATGTATGGTTTAATAAAGAAAACAACTGATTATACCTGTAAAGATATCTCCATAGTATGACAATTAAGCTTTCCTCTGTGGCCTTTTATAAAAATCTGTTGGTTTGCAAGAAAACTGTAAATGATCCCATGCAGAGGTTAGAACGCTTTATGGATGGTGGAGAATAATATCTAAATCATTTAGAAGCAAACCATTTTTTTTGCTCATGCATAATGAACAGAGCAGTTCAGACGTGGACCCCTTGCGCGAGGTGCCTAGAGGGGTGTCAGATATACCCTCCTGGTAAGGTCTTACAAGGCCCAAAAGATCACCAGGGGTTGCTGTATCTCATGCAGAGAGGACTGCCTTGGCATTTCAGTTCTGGCCTTCCTTTTTGGGTGATATCAGTCTGATTTGCACATGGTTTAGTCTTTTCTGTAATGGCACCATTGAGCTAAATCCTTGTGTGATCATAGGGCAGGCCACTTGTGCTGTTGCCCGTTCACAGGACCCTCACAAACCTCAGGGCCTTCAGAAAACCATGCTATTGGTCAGTCATTTAGAAAAACCTAAAATTATGCTGTACATAAATATAGTTTGACTGGAGATTTTTAAGGGAAACACACACCACTCACTGGGCATGATTCGCTAAGCTTCGAGAACGGAGCGATGGGCCTCTTCGCACTTTACCCTGAACTGGGCTGCCAGATACTGTGCCTATACTTTACACAACAAGAAGATTGTGGCTTCACTGTGAAGCCACTGATCTTCATGAATATCGGGTTTTTCAAGGTGCAATCAACATACGGGAAACCACAGCTTGCCAATAAATCCACCTTTGATCAACAGTGAAGCTATCCCAATATTGAGTATTGTTCTTAGGTGTTACGTAATATAACAGACCACTAGCTGGGTGATTAAATAATCACTATTCTTTCATTGAAAGAATGATAGTCTAAATTTGGCAAACTATTGGTTGACAAAGTGTGGAATAACTATGGTGAAGCTCTATTTAGGGAGCTGTTGTACTTTCCATTGTTCTTTCCAAGGTTGTGTCTGTCCAAGTTGTCCAACGTTGTTCTCAGCATAGGTTTCGATGAGGTCATCACTGTAGTTTTTGTTGTGGTAGTTAAGTGTAATTTCACCCTATTTTCTACAGTTGATTCGGTCAAAGTTGTCTACTATTGTTTCCACGGTCGTACTCACCATAGTTTGTATGGGGGTCTATGAGGATTGCCACTCTATAATTGCTGAAGTATATTTATCACCCTTGCAAAGAACAACGTGCCCTATTCACCTCTTGCCATTAAGATGTTGGCTATAGCAAATAAAAAGGTCAGTTCCAGTCGATATCCTAATGGCTGGACCAGCCATTCCACTCGTGACGCAAGCCATGGATTCGGTTAGGACATAGTGCATCCTTACTGTTAATTGACGACTCCTATACCTTGTATAGGAGGTGTTAATTTGCATCTGAGAGAAGAACGAGCTGTTTCATGATGGCTCATTCTTCTATTTTGGAGCCGGTATGACTAAAAGAAATACGGACACCAAGAACCCGGCATTACGGGATTTTGCGTTTGTAACATCACAAAGCACAGTAGGTTAACCCCCCACAAATCCCTTACTTACCTCTCCTATCACGGTGGAGAGGGTGTGTGATCCAATAGTTCCTGAAGAGTGGGAACAAATAGTTTCCGGTATCCCTCCATGGCTCATGCATGGCTCCTGCGCGATCCCAAGAGTGCAAGCTCATGCAGAGCTCATGGCTGGGATGTGCAGGGCTTCATGGAGTCCTATATACCTTAAATGAAGGTATTGAGTGATTTTGTAAAAGCAACATCACTTAACTCCAGGCTTTAGAGGTCTGTATTCAATCACTGAATACAGTTTCCTTTAGAGGAGGATGAGCTTGGTTGGAATAGCTCGTTCTTATCTAATGAAGTGCAAATTCACTTCTCCAATACAAAGTATAGGAGACATGTGTTTACAGGTAAGATCACACAATGACTGAGGCACAAGCAGGGCTTGCTTCTTGGTTGTAATAGATGATTTTAAGCTAACGTCTGGGGCAATTTCCATTCATCGCATCAGACATTAGCTTATCTTCCCAGTTGGAATCGCGTCCCAAGTGTGTGCTGTTAAAGGGACATTACCACTTACATAAACTGTAACTAGATTACTTGTGCAGTATAAATAAAATAGATTATAAACCACATTATATAACACATGCTGCTGTTGTTTGTTTTTCTTTGTTTGAAGTAATTGCATGTAAAAAGGAAATATACAGTATTTTTTAATCTCCTGTTTCCATTTTGTGGATTTCTCCCATGATGTAGCAAATACTAAAATCTGTGAAAAAGTTTTACTTTGTGGCTGTGTTTTATCTCATACTGTATTTAACAGTTAATGAGGTGGAGGAGGGAATGTTTAGATAAGGCTGCAGGGGGTGTATTGTGTGTCAGGGCTACTCAAGCTAAGAGATGGCAGCTATGAGAATAAGATAGGGATCTTAAAAGACTTCTAATCTAAACCCCCTGGTTATATCCTTTGAATACATCCCACACAATACAATGATGTGAATCAGTGATCGACCAATAGATTCCATTCCATGGCCAAAGCCACACAGTGAGGAGCAAGTGATGTAAATATACTGTGGGGGGAGGCAGTTTACACCTCAAAAGATCACACAATGGATGCACCCAGTGACACATATAGAGGAAAATATCACACAATGGATGCATCCAGTGACACATATAGAGGAAAATATCACACAATGGATGCACCCAGTGCCACATATAGAGGAAAATATCACACAATGGATGCATCCAGTGACACATATATAGGAAAATATCACGCAATGAATGCACCCAGTGCCACATATAGAGGAAAATATCACACAATGGATGCACCCAGTGCCACATATAGAGGAAAATATCACACAATGGATGCATCCAGTGACACATATATAGGAAAATATCACACAATGGATGCGCCCAGTGACACATATAGAGAAAATATCACGCAATGAATGCACCCAGTGCCACATATAGAGGAAAATATTACACAAATGGATGCACCCAGTGCACATATAGAGGAAAATATCACACAATGGATGCATCCAGTGACATATATAGGAAAATATCACACAATGGATGCGCCCAGTGACACATATAGAGGAAAATATCACACAATGGATGCCGCCCAGTGACACATATAGAGAAAATATCACACAATGGATGCACCCAGTGACCACATATAGAGGAAAATATCAACACAATGGATGCACCCAGTGACACATATAGAGGAAAATATCACACAATGGATGCACCCGGTGAAACATAAAGAGGAAAATATTTTCTTAACTAAACATACAAGAGAAAAACAAAACACATGTAAGATATCAGCCACATCAAATAAACACAATAAGGACATTTCATTTTTTGGTGGTACTGGCCCTTTAATGATACTTTTGTTTCATTTTTAGAATACAATGTACATTTGGATAGAATATTTTGTATAAACCTCCAACAATCCAGCGCTATTAACCTCTATGTTCTGAAAACATTTGCTGGGACTTTTCGCTTACTAATATAAATGCATATATACTATAGGGTTTTTTTTTAATGCGATTTCTTATAAAAACAAATATGTATTATGTTACAATCTTATAATATTATTCCCTTTTATTATATTCTCCTAAACTGTAACTTCTGTGTTCGGCAGTTTTAAGCGTGGGGGAAGGAGGATTCTGGGAAGGAAATGCTAAAGGTCGCACAGGATGGTTTCCCTCAGACTGCGTGGAAGAAATAGCCACAAAACCCCAGGATGGAAAACAAGGTACCATGTACAGTCATTCTCATTACAGACATATTACCCTTTGATGTGAGTTATTAAGTAGCTAATGGTCTGGAGTCAGCGAACGCTGGGAACATTTCGCTGCTTCTCTAAGAGATTCGCAACAGGACACATTCGAGACAAAGAACCTCTGTTCAAAAACCAAGAAAACAAACAAATGAACGACACTGTGAGGTTTTTAATACTCCGGAAACCAAAATGTTTTCCTATGCCAGGAACTCCTTAATGCAAACAGCCGTAAAATGGAATTATTGCCCCAATAATAAGTAATTCCATTTGGTCCCATTGTTGGACTAAGGACCAATACCTAGGATGCTACATAGTTAGGTGGTGCTTTGGTTTTCTTGGTGCTTGTTTTTTCTTTCTCTATTAGTATTTTTTGGGTGCCGGACAAGATCCCTACAGCCAGGTTCCCTAATGCCAACATCCCGATGGCCAACTTCCAGACAGAACAACTGCTGGACATCCCAACTTCCCTACACGGCCAACTTCCAGACATCCATAATCCCAGCGGCTAACCCTAAAACTAACACCCTAACCCTAGGTTTAGGGGGGTTAGGGCTAGGTTTAGAGGGGTTAGGGCTCGGGTTAGGTTTAGGGGGTTAGGGCTAGGTTTAGGGGGTTAGGGTTAGGGCTAGGTTTAGGGGGTTAGGGCTAGATATAGGGGGTTAGTGTTAGGGCTAGGTTTAGGGGGTTAGGGTTAGGTTTAGGGGGTTAGAGTTAGGGGGTTAGGGCTAGGGCTAGGTTTAGGGGTTAGGGGTTAGGACTAGGTTTAGTGGGTTAGGGATAGGTTTAGGGGGCTTATTTTAGGGGGTTAGGGTTAGGGCTAGGTTTAGGGGGGTTAGGTTTAGGGCTAGGTTTAGGAGGTAAAGGGTTAGGGTTAGGGCTAGGTTTAGGGGGTTAGGGTTAGGGCTAGGTTTAGGGGGTTAGGGAGTAGGGTTAGTGTTAGCCGCTGGGATTTTGGTTGTCTGGAAGTTGCCAGTCAGGGAGTTGTCTGTGTAGGGAAGTTGGCCGTCAGGGAGTTGTCTGTGTAGGGAAGTTGGCCGTCAGGGAGTTGTCTGTGTAGGGAAGTTGGCCGTCAGGGAGTTGTCTGTGTAGGGAAGTTGGCCGTCAGGGAGTTGTCTGTGTAGGGAATTTGGCCGTGTAGGGAAGTTGGCCGTCAGGGAGTTGTCTGTGTAGGGAAGTTGGCCGTCAGGGAGTTGTCTGTGTAGGGAAGTTGGCCGTCAGGGAGTTGTCTGTGTAGGGAAGTTGGTCGTCAGGGAGTTGTCTGTGTAGGGAAGTTGCCCATCGGGATTTTGGCATTAGGGAACCTGGTTGTAGGGATTTTAACCCAAACCTGTATTTTTTCAATTATTTTCAGTTTTTTTACATTTATTTATTTATTTTTTTGAGAAAGGATTTTACCAGGATGGATACATTGAGATTTCTCTCATTTTCAAGTATGTCCTGGGTGGCGAGTATGTACCGTTAGGTGTCTTGCCCAAGGACACTTACTGGAGAGGTGCTCTTGCCAAGATTTGAACCTGTGTCTTCACAGTCGTAGATGAACAGTGATGCCACCTCTACTCCACCCATCCGGTACTTGTATTGATAAATAAAGCTTAGGCTAGGGTTTATTAACTATGGCAAAGGTTGTCCTATAAAAAAAACACCCATCCATCATCATTATAAAGGAATCCTTGGTGCTTCCCAATTATTTGCACTTTAAGTAAATGCCTGGGTAACGTGTGGCCCAGTTCCCACGCACAGAATGCTTCCCTCGTCGTCAGTATCACACAGGAGTACTGAATTTTTGGGCAAAATACAGTCAATAATCGGAGATCCTTGCAGGGTGAAAAACAAACTGGGAATAACTTTATTTACAGGTTTTACAGTTACAGACACACACAGGGGAATGTACAGAAAAACAATGGAAAACACGCCCCAGCGTTTCCATGCTGCAGAGCCTCCCCCCTCCTACACACACGCCCTGGTGAAACAAAGTCTAAAGCAACGGGGCAAGGAGAACTAGTTTAAGCCAGTTCCTGGAGGGGGGGTTGACGGAAGCAGGGAACGATAAAGGAATCCATTACTTACAGATTACACATAGGGAAAACAGCACAGTATATAACACGCACCACTCGATAACGATTGCAGAAGGTAATAATAATATAACACATAGATCAGGGAATAGGGCACACAAAACACAAACACTCTGCACCTAGAACCGCAGTCCACAGGGTGACTCCAACATAGGAGAGGACTGGGAAACAATATAAAACACAAGGCTCGCACCCCCCAAAAGCATCTCTAGGACCATGTACCTCAAGCCCAAAGTGACTACCGTCGCAGCCTGTTGTCATTGTGGAGTTGCCCTTTTTTTGGTTTGTATGAGTACTCCTAGGTTGGTCACTTACTTCCATGTAGTTCTATGCAATGCACTCCTTATCAAAGGGACACTTTATTTAGAAACAACCACGTTTTGGTACGATTTCGGTTTCTTAAGGCTTGAAGAAGGCTGCATCGCAGCTGAAATGCTGTTGTTGTATCCTAATAAAATGTCGCTTTGCCTGGTCCCTCTACTCTGTTTTTCTGCTGAATTTAGAAACATAGAAACATAGAAAGTGTCGGCAGATAAGAACCTTTCGGCCCATCTAGTCTGACTATGACCTGGTTACTCTAGAGCAGTGGTTCCCAACCGTGGTCCTCAAGTCCCCCTAACAGGTCAGGTTTTAAGGATTACCTTGTGGAAATGCAGACTGAATCCTGCAATCACTGAGCAGAAAATCATATCACCTGTGCTGTGCTTCACATATCCTGCAAACCTGACCTGTTAGGGGGACCTAAGGACCGTGGCTGGGAACCTCTGGTCTAGAGCAGTGTTGCTCAAACCTCTCCTCTGGACCCCCAACCAGGCCAGATTTTGCAGATATCTGAAGCACAGCACAGGTGATATGATTTGCTGCTCAGTGATTGCAGGATTCAGTCTGAATTTCCCCAAATTGACCTGCAAAATATGGCCTGGTTGAGGGTCCTGAGAACAGGTTTGAGAAACACTGCTCTAGACGACTATTGAGCACCCGCTGCTTGGCACAGTAAGTATATGCTGGAATGAGCAAGATTCCTATTTTTCAATTATTTGAAAATAGGGCCCTATTACATTCCTTGCGCAAAAAAGCTCGTGCAGCACGCTAATCTGTGCGCGAAGCGTTAAACGTTAACGCGCGTAAATAACGCCGGTTTTACAATCCTTGCGCATTTTTTCATCCAATAACGCGCGTAAAAAAGACGTGCAAAAATGCGTGCGCAGAAATCGGTGGGCAGAATGTTTTTTCACGCGATTCGGCCAATCAGAATTAAGAACCACAATTGTCTCCCGTTCAGTTTTTGCGCCTGTCAAAGTCAATCTGCGCATATATGCTGCAGCAATAATAAAAACACGCACAACTTCTCCATTTTATTGTTTGGGTATGTGTAGAATGTGTAACTATACTGTGCTGTATTTTTTTTCGTGCTGGTGTTTTCGTTTCGGCCAGGACGTTCAGATTTGCCATTAACACCAGCTTTTAAAAGACGTTAAAATTATGCGCGCAAACGTCGTCCATTAAATTTTGCGCATAGATTGTAATGTCACCCGCGTACCAGCGCACAAGCGCATTTGCGCTCGCAATGTTACGTATAGGACGCGCACAGTACATTACGCTCGCAAAGGGTTTGTGCAAGTTCACCCGCGGTAGACGTTAACGCGCGTTTTTTGCGCGGACATTGTAATACGACGTGCTGCGCGAAGGGTTTTGCCCCTCGCGTTAATGCGTTTTTGCACACACGTTAACGTTTGCACAAAGAATGAACAGAGCCCAAAAAGTCTGAGGAATTTTCCTTTAACCCCTTCACTACCAAGTTATTTTCCAGAAAACCATTATCAGGATCCAGTAGATTTTTGGAACCGCGAGTAGCATATCGGTTAGTGCTGTGTTCCAGGAGAGGGTGCCGAAGTAGCACTTGCCCCGTAATATGGTGTCCCACTGATAAGCGCAGTGGTTATATGTCCGTATAATGTCCTTGTAAGTATAAAAACCATAGACAAATAAAACATAAATACAAACGTATATACGATAAAAATAGCTGATTTTTCAGTGCAATCCTAGAGTGCAGTGGTTCCCAACCGCGGTCCTCAGGTCCCTCTGACAGGCCAGCTTTTAGGCTAGGGTCAGACGAAAGCATTTTTCCCCGCGAACGTGAAAAAGTGCGTCCGAACGCAATGACGTATTTTTTCACGGAATGCGCAAAAACGGTCAGACGACGCGTATTTTCGGGCGTGATTTTGTACGGATCGTCAATAAAACTCTTTTTGCGTCTGGACGTTATGTTGGCCGGACATTAGCAGCGTCTGACATCTCCTAATCACGCAAACACGCCGCTATGCCGCAGCTGCGCACTCAGTACGTCAGTACTAGCGGTTCAGCGTTCTCAGAAAAATGCGTTCAAATTCCACTTGCGTTGCACAGCCGGACTTTTGTGCGGCCGTACATCGTATATTGGCCGTCATTGCCCGTCATCTGCTGCTAGTGCGGCCGTAATTATGTGCGCCAGAACGCACTTTAAAAGTGCGCTGGTCTGACCCCAGCCTTAAGGATTACCTTGGGGAAATGCAGACTGACTCCTGCAATCACTGAGCAGCAAATCCTATCACCTGTGCTGTGCTTCACATATCCTGCAAACCTGTCCTATTAGGGGGACTTGAGGACCAGGGTTGGGAACCACTGATATAGTGAAAAGGCTGAAACATGCATGCAGGGGCAAAAATCACTATATTGCGGAAAAGCCTGGCTTTACAAAATGTTTAAAGAAAAATGCTCTGTTTAAAAAATGATAAATGGGTATTTTATAGACAATTTACTATGACAACAATATCAGTGTTTGTCACTAACACAAAATATATCCTGCACACTATATAAATAAATAACGGGTGCACATACCATGTAAGCCCAGGGTTCCACCAAATCCTCTGAACAACTGACCTGGATGGCATCACCGGAAGTACAACAAATGATAAACAAAATCTAACAACATATTTATTAATGCTATGCCATTACGCACAATTCAGCCTCAGCTGTCTACATTAAGTTAATTAAACACAAATACAGTAGGGATGTGCGTTTCGGGTTTTGGAATTTCGGAATTTTCACGAAATTTCCCGATTCGTGTTTTCGGATTCGGCCGAATTTCCGAATCGGGTCGGTCCCGAAAACCGATAGATCCGAAAAGTTTTCCGAGCCGAAACGAAAAATTTTCTGATTTTTCGAATGGACTTGAAATGTGTCAAATCGAAATTTATTTTCGCTCTATTCATGATTTCGGTTCCATTCGTGATTTCGGTTCCATTTCGGTAATTCTGGAAATCGTATATTTAACTATTATCGGTTATATCGCTGATTCTGTAAATTTTGTATTTGTAAATGCGTATTAATTTTTTCTTGTGGCATTCGGGTCAGTTTAGCGTTTTTTAAATCGTTTTGTTCATTTTTTTTGTTCCTTGGCTTTCATACCATTTTAATATGATTAAATAAAGTTGTGAAATGTATATTCAATTATTCATAAGAAAAAAAGGATCTTTATTTAAATAAAAAAAAACACGATAGAATCGCCAGAATTATCGTAGACACTTTGAAACGAGGAGAACAGACGTTCCGAAAAAACTAAAATTTCCGAAATTTCCGAAAAAGTCGATACAAAAAACGAGCAAAGTGACCCGAAAATACTAAAAATGGTCGATTATTCCGAAAAAAAATGTACACGAAAAACGAACCGAACCGAATCGAAACAGAAATCGGTCGAAACGAGCCGAATCGAAAAGTTTAAACATCCGAACAAATCGAACCGAATCGAACCGATAAAAAAATCGGTGCACAAGCCTAAAATACAGCAGAAAACAAACGTCCTGTATATCATAAAGACAAGATGCAAATTATGCTGTTCTGTTGTATCAAGAAATAAAAGAAGGCGAGGGACGAGACTAGAAAGGTACCCAACATGTCGGCGCCAATAAACCTTTCTCAAGGGTTACAAATATACTCACATCCTGAATCGTATTTATGTTCGGAGCCATCGTTGATAAGTGAACCACTGTAGAGGAAAAATTGATGCCAAAAGATATACTGTATAACACGGAAAATAAGGAACCATCACCTGCGCATGCGTGATGGAAAAAGCATATTGGAGACCATGCACCTGTCAGAAGAACGGCCTGAGCCGCCTACGCGGAAACACCCATTAATATCTGTGTTCATGCCTCTTGAATGCCACTTTATGGATCCATGTACTTTCTTTATTTTAGGCTGAGGTCAGACTAACGCATTTTTAACGTGCGTTTAGGCACACTTAATCACGGCCGCAGTAGCAGCAAATGACGGGCAATGACGGCCAATAGATCAAGTACGGCCGCACGAAAGTCCGGCCGTGCAACGCAGATGGAAAATGAACGCATTTTTTTGAGAACGCAGAACCGCTAGTACTGACGTACAGAGTGCGCTGCGTCCACTAGCGGCGTGTGTGCGTGATTAGGAGACGTCAGACCCTGCTAATGTCCGGCCTACTTAACGTCCAGACGCAAGAAGTGTTTTATTGACGATCCGTAAAAAATCACTCACGAAAATGCACGTCGTCTGACCATTTTCGCGCATTCCGTGAAAAAATACGTCAATATGTGTGGAAGTACTTTTTGACGGTCGCTGCGAATAATGCGTTCGTTTGACCCTAGCCTTAGCTAAAACGTTTACATACAGGGTTATTCAAAGAGATTTTTTTTCACTCCATTCGTCTGCGGTGTCGGGTTTTTCCAGCAACTGCTCTGCGCTGTGATCGGCTCCTGCTCGGGTTTCTCTGGCGTGTTCGGCAGGATTAATCCAGATGTTTTTGCGGGTTTCGGTGTGCGTTCGCCGGGTTTTGCGGTGAGTGTTCGTGGGTTTGCGGCGGCTTTTCCCTGCACTGCGACGGCCCTGTGGTGCTTGCTGAATACACCGCAGAGTCGCCGAAATGGGATCGTCCAATCGCACCGAATTGAAGAGAACAAAAAGTCACCGAACGCGCGGTGACTTTTCGATTCTCTTTGAATAACCCTGATAGTCTCCTCCTCTCCAAACTGGACTTACCGATTCTGTACCATCCGAATAAAATCTTGCAATTTCAATGTGAGATATTTATTGAACTGCTTTGGAACACTAGGGTTTTTACGAAGCACCGAAATGGTGCTTTTCACTTCGGTGCCCTTCAGTGATTTCATTTTGTTGACATTTCAGTGAATTCACAATTCACCGAATGGTCACCATAGTGCGAGGAAGATGGAGTCGCCGAAGCCCCATGAAAAAGCTGGAGACCGTTGCTGAAGACATTGCCGTGGCCTTTACAATTTCCACCGGACTGGAAAAAAAATAATAATTTAATAAAAATGTGTCTGAATAATAAAAAAGGTTCTTTAAAAAAATAATAAAAAGGTCTGTTACAAAATAAAAAAAAACCTTTTAAAAAATTCATAAAGGTTCTAAACAATAAAAAAGGTTTTTTGCTGAAAATAGAAAAAAAACTGTCTTAAGTTTTTTTGTAAAAAGATATTACGTTTTTAAATTGAATCCTATGGGATTCGCCTGTTTAAACCTGTCAGATTGAAACACCTACAGGGTTATTCAAAGAGATCCGAATTGCTTGAGAAAGGTAACCGAACACTGAAAATCAGGGTACGGTTACCTTTCTTGGCCATTCGGCTATTCAGAGAGCAGGCAATTCGCCAAATCCTGGCGAATTGCCTGCACATACGGTGCCTGTTCGGTGCCTGTTCGAGGGCAGTGAAATCCCCATGAAAAAGCACTGCTTCGGCTATTCAGAGAACACAAACCAGCAGTGAAAGGTTCCCGAAATGCCCTGCCATTCGGTGGTTTAATTCGGCAGGTTTATTCAGGCGAATACCATAGGCTTCAATATTAAAAATATTCCCGTTTTTATTCAATATCTAATAAACCGTTTATTATAAAATTCTGCAGTAAAGAGTCTCTTTATTTATAGATTTTTTTAGCATATTTTAAGCATTTGTCTGAAAAAATTTTTTTTATTTAAAAGTCCGATTTTTTTTTTTTTTTTAAGTTTACTTATTTTTTCTGTAACAGCCCTTTTTATTATCATTCCCTGGATCTCATATGTAAATTTCAGACATTTTCGCTCAGTAGTTTCTTTGCAAACAGTGTTTCACTTTCACACATTCATACAAACTGTTTTCCTAATTTATTCACTGCCTCTTCTGCTGTGTCGAAGGCTGCGATCGGCTCCTGTTCGGGTTTTTCTGTGGTTTTCGGCAGGTTAATCCAGATGTTTTTGCGGGTTTTCGGCGTGCATTCGCTGGGTTTTGCGGTTAGTTTTCGTCGGGTTTGCGGCAGCTTTTCCCTGCAATTCGGGGACCCTGTGGTGTTTGCTGAATACACCGCAGGGTCACCGAAATGGGATCAGCAAAGGAACCGAATTGAAGAGAACGAAAAGTCACCGAACGTGCAGTGACTTTTCGAATCTCTGAATAACCCTGAAAAAATCAGGGCATTTCGCCGGAGCCGAATTGGACCAAATTAGCATCGACGAAGTATGCCGAACTAAGAAAAAAAAGGAAGATTCCTATTCTCCTAATAGGAGTTTCAATCAATAAAAATATACAGGGTTATTCAAAGAGATTCGAAAAGTCACTGCACGTTCGGTGACTTTTCGTTCTCTTCAATTCGGTTCCTTTGCCGATCCCATTTCGGTGACCCTGCGGTGTATTCAGCAAGCACCACAGGGTCCCCGAATTGCAGGGAAAAGCTACCGCAAACCCGACGAAAACTCACCGCAAAACTAGGCTTGTGCACCGATTTTTTTTTCGGTTCGGTTCGATTCGATTTTTCGGATTTTTAAACTTTTCGATTCGGCTCGTTTCGACCGATTTCTGTTTCGATTTGGTTCGGCTCGACTCGTTTTTCGTGTACATTTTTTTCTGAAAATCGACCATTTTTCGTATTTTCGTGTCACTTAGCTCGTTTTTTGTATCGACTTTTCGTATTTTCGGAAATTTTCGTTTTTCGGAACGTCTGTTCTCCTCGTTTCAAAGCAATAAATTTCGATTTGACACATTTCAAGTACATTCGAAAATTCCGAAAATATTTCGTTTCGGCTCGGAAAACTTTTCGGATCTGCCATTTTCGGATCTAAAAATTTTCGGAAATTCGGCCGCATCCGAAAACACGAATCAGGAAATTTCATGAAAATTCCGAAATTCCAAAACCCGAAACGCACATCCCTACGCAAAACCCACCGAATGCACGCCGAAAACCCCCAAAAACATCTGGATTAACCTGCCGAAAACCACAGAAAAAGCCAGAGCAGGAGCCGATCACACACAGCCGAAGCAGCTGAGACGCAGACGAGGGAGGTGAATAAATTAGCAAAATAGTTTGTGTGAATGTGTGAAAATGAAATGCTGTTTGCAAAGAAACTACTGAGCGAAAATGTCTGAAATTTACACATGATCCAATGAATGATAATAAAAAGGGCTGTTACAGAAAAAATAAGTAAAGTTAAAAAAAAAAAAAATCGGACATTTAAAAAAAAAAAAAATTCAGAAAAAGCTTAAAGTATCCTAAAAAATCTATAAATAAAGAGACTCTTTACTGCAGAATTTTATAATGAACGTTTTTTTAGATATTGAATTAAAACGGGAATATGTTTAACATTGAAGCCCATGGGATTCGCCTGAATAAATTTGCCGAATTAAACCACTGAATGGCAGGGCATTAGGGGAACCTTTCACTGCTGGTTTGTGTTCTTTGAATAGCTGAAGAAGTGCTTTTTTATGGGGATTTCACTGCCCTCGAACAGGCACCGAATGTGCAGGCAATTCGCCAGGATTTGGCGAATTGCCTGCTCTCTGGATAGCCGAATGGCCAGGAAAGGTAACCGAACGCTGATTTTCAGCGTTCGGTTACCTTTCTCAAGCAATTCGGAACTCTTTGAATAACCCTGATCGTAAAAATGTGTTAAAACTATAAAAAAAGTCCTTTACAAAAATAATAAAAAGGTCTGTTACAAAATTTAAAAAAAGCCTTTATTTAAAAAAATAAGAAAACCAAAATTACAAAAAGGTGTTAAAAAAATTTTTTTTTTTTTTGCTGAAAATGAAAAGAATAAATGGTCTTTAAAAAAAAAATTTAAAAAGATATTACATGTGTACATTGAATCCTATGGGATTCGTCTGTTCAAACCTGTTAAACTAAGGCTAGGGTCAGACGAACGCATTTTCACGTTGTCTGTGAAAAAGTGCGTTCGAATGAATGGACGTATTTTTTCACGGAGTACACGATAGCGGTCATACGATGCGCATTTGCATCCGTGATTTTGTACGGATCATCAATAAAACACTTTGTGCATCTGGACGTTATATAGGCTGGACATTAGTAGCGTCTGACATCTCCAATTCACGCACACACACCGCTAGCGGGCGCAGCGCACTCTGTACGTCTGTACTAGCGGTTTTACGTTCTCGAAAAAATGCGTTCATTTTCCACTTGCGTTGCGCTGCCGGACTTTCGTGCGACCGTACTTCGTATATTGGCCGTCATTGCCCGTCATTTGCTGCTACTACGGCCGTGATTAAGTGCGCCTGCACGCGCGTTCGCACTGCCTCAGTCTGACCCTAGCCTTAAACAATGAAAATCAGGGCATTTCGTTGTAATTTCACAGTTCGGTGCAATTTCGGGCCAATTCGGAGGTTAGTGAGTTACCCCTACTGTTTTATTTCCTTATTTTTCTTGATATTTTCAAAATATTCCAAAATACTAACTTTTTATTTTCTCCTGGTTCGACCTACGTGTTGGGCTTCACATTGCAAAAGACAAGAAGCCCTTATTTTTCTTGATATTGTAAAAATATTCCAAAATACAAACTTTTTATTCTCTATTGGTTCGACCTAGTATTGGGCTTCACATTGTGAGAGATAAAGAACCCTCTTACTTTTACATTTAATACAATCTTTTATAAAGAAAATCAATTCTGTGCTATTAAAAGATGTATTCTTCCTGTTTTGATATACGCACTCTTTAGAATTTTCATTTTTGGTACAGAGGATGTCTTTTAATAGAAGAATAATGTAGCGGGTTGCTTTTTGTGCTGGGTAACACTGCGAGGACAAGTCTATTCTTCAAATTAGAAGCTTTCTTAAAAGTTATGACTGATGATTCCGGTAAACAACTGTCCAATATGTCGTCTGCTTTGACAATATGTCATTGCTCTTTTGAACCCTTTCAGATTTTGAAGACATGAGGGTTATATGGAATAATAAGGGAGATTGCACATCTATCAATTCAATCTTTACCATATCTGGGGTCTGGTTCCTATTGTGTTGTTAAACTAAGCACTCAAGCCATACAACATAATGACTTGAGTACTTACTTCACCCCTACAATCCCATATTCGAGTTATCTCGATCTTGCATTGTAAAGCATTGAAAAGCACTCATTAGCATATTAAAAGATTAAAAGATTAGTGTGTCCCCTGTGGAGAAACAAAATCCTTTAATTTATCACTCCCCAAGCACCCTGGAGAGACATAAAACCATCTGCAAATAGCAGCCCCAGTCTTCACTGTAACAAAAAGTTCAAATAGATTTCAGCAGCCGGGGAGAGGGCAGAATCCAGGGAGAGCTCTGGAATCACTCGCTGCTGTACAGGGATACAATTCAGGGGTTATAATATTTGAAAATCCCTGTACAGTACAGATGCAAGGTTATACTGTAATTTACATATACAGGCATTATGCAGCACATACAGATACAAGGTGTTGCTGTAATTTCCATACACAGGCATTATGCAGCACATACAGATACAAGATGTTGCTGTAATTCCCATACACAGGCATTATGCAGCACATACAGATACAAGGTTTTACTGTAATTTCCATACACAGGCATTATGCAGCACATACAGATACAAGGTTTTACTGTAATTTCCATACACAGGCATTATGCAGCACATACAGATACAAGGTGTTGCTGTAATTCCCATACACAGGCATTATGCAGCACATACAGATACAAGGTGTTACTGTAATTTCCATACACAGGCATTATGCAGCACATACAGATACAAGGTGTTGCTGTAATTTCCATACACAGGCATTATGCAGCACATACAGATACAAGGTGTTACTGTAATTTCCATACACAGGCATTATGCAGCACATACAGATACAAGGTGTTGCTGTAATTGCCATACACAGGCATTATGCAGCACATACAGATACAAAGTGTTACTGTAATTTACATATACAGGCATTATGCAGCACATACAGATACAAGGTGTTGCTGTAATTTCCATACACAGGCATTATGCAGCACATACAGATACAAGGTGTTCCTGTAATTGCCATACACAGGCATTATGCAGTACATACAGATACAAGGTGTTCCTGTAATTACCATACACAGGCATTATGCAGCACATACAGATACAAAGTGTTACTGTAATTTACATATACAGGCATTATGCAGCACATACAGATACAAGGTGTTGCTGTAATTTCCATACACGGGCATTATGCAGAACATACAGATACAAAGTGTTACTGTAATTTACATATACAGGCATTATGCCGCATACACATATTATTTTTCTATTCTATTGGTATTTTTGGGAAGATGCATTGCTAATAATCTCGTTATGATTACTACACATTCTCTATAAGCAGGAGATCTCACCTGTTTTTTTTTATCACAGATACTGTATCTAACACAAAGATCTTTTCTGCCTGTATGATAATAATGCAGGCCCCGTTTGAAATAGTGTAAGATAAGGGACGCCATCTAGAGCTCAAATCTTACAGTTCAACAATATTTTTGTAAAGGTTAAACGAATGCATGAAAAATTAAAAAACGAGCAAATTAACATTATTAAATTTTTCTCAGAATAACAATTTCTGCACAAAAACTCTATTTCACCCTATATTTAACTGTTAGCTTCACATCCCATGTTTCAAATAAATGTGATGATAAAAAAATTTCCTCAACAAAAATCGTTTGGTAGTGAAGGGGTCAATATATCTATATACAAAGCACTGAAAATTCAGCATATGTGTAATTTTTTGTGTGACTGAGTGCATGTGACTTGGTCGTCAGGCTACGGACAACTTTATTGTACGACTTGGAACCTTCACTGGAAGCAACTATGGATGACCCAGGTCGACGGACAGACTGCAGAACGACGCCGAAGACTGTGGGAAAAAAAGAAACACTGCCGAAGACTGCCGGACTCAAAAAAAAAAGCCCTAACTCTGCTATTTTGCTAATAGGTGTTTGACCCCTTCACTACCAAGTGATTTTCCAAAAAAAAACATTGTCAGAAACCTATGTTTTTTTGTAAGTTCATTTTTAATTAATTGCACATTAATAAATACTAGTTATTACAGTAAATAAGCTATTTTGGCCAGTAGGTGGCGCCGTCTACTGCAGATCTGAGTTACAGAGGTTTTAGCGGCTGTTCTATTTTCTTCTATTTCTTCCTGCATCGGCTGCTGCGAGTCCGATATTTCACAGCTTTCAGCAGCTTATTTTACAATTTTAGCTCTTTGGGCATCATACCCACAGGGCGAAAACTTTGGGGGCACCTTCTGCAGCAAAGTTTGCAGCAAATAAATTTAATTTGCTTTTGGGCTGCAGATCACCAGATTGAGATATCTCGATATCGGGGCACCAGATGGTGCCTTCGAAGCCCGAGATATCTCGATATCGGTAGTGAAGGGGTTAAACCACACATACATTCTACATAATAAAAAAAGGTCCTTTAAAAAAAAATAATAAAAAATTCTGTTACAGAATAAAAGAAACATGCCTTTTTAGAAAGATCGGGAATCAATCAAAAAATGTTGTCAAAAAAATACCAAAAAACAAAAAGATGTTCAGAAAAATAAATGAATAAAAAGTATTTTTTGCTGAAAATGAAAAGAATAAACTGTTTAATAAAAAAATGGTATAAAAACGGAAATATTATTTTACATTGAATCCTAAGGGATTCACCCGTTTTTCTGCCAAACTGAAACACCGAAAAGCAGGGCATTTTTTTCATGTATGCTGTACCAGGTCGTTCGACAAATCCCATTCAAACGGGATAGAGCCTTAATCTGACGTAGTCGCGCAAAGTCATCTGAAGTTGTCCGATGGAAGTCGGAGTCAGCGGAGGAGAGCTGAATCTTTGCTTGGTTGCGGGATTAGTCGGACGACCACAGACGACTTGTTAGGCTGGGGTCAGATGAACGCAGTGCGAACGCGCGTGCAGCCGCACTTTATCATGGCCGTAGTAGCAGCAAATGACGGCCAATGACGGGCAATATACGAAGTACGGCCGCACAAAAGTGCGGCCGCGCAACGCAAGCGGCAAACAAACTTATTTTTTGGAGAAAGTGATACCGCTAGTACTGACGTACAGAGTGCGCTGCGTCCGCATAGCGGCGTGTGTGCGTGATTAGGAGACGTCAGACGCTGCTAATGTCCGGCCAACATAACGTCCAGACGCAAAAAGTGTTTTCATTGATGATCCGTACAAAATCACAGACGAAAATGCTCATCGTATGACCGCTATCGAGTATTCCGTGAAAAAATACGTCCATTCGTTCGAACGCACTTTTTCACGGACCACGTGAAAAATGCGTTCGTCTGACCCTAGCCTTAGTTGTCTGACTACGGGCCCAGTGGACGGCCAGACTTAATGAGAAACAGAGATGATAATTTGTGGGGGACGTAAGGGTGGGGAGAGGTGGCAGAATATGTTTTCCATTTTTCCACCTTTTGCAGGGTTTAACGTGCTCATTGGGGTATACAGCCTTGGGGCAACAGTGGGCAAATCCACCCCTGCCTACATCTTCATTTCAGTCTCAGTTTAGAGGTTAATAGCGTTTGCTGTGGACACTTAGTACTGGCAGCTTGGTAGTACGGCTGACAGTCTACTGCTATAGACACAGAGTAATAAATCAGCTCCATCTTTGGTGGCAGTGATAGTGTTTGCCTAATAAATGTGTTCAGGTTCATAAAAGTGAATGATTACATGTGATATCTGGACTCTACTGCCACCCGGTGGCTCTTAGAAGGTACTTTGTGTTATCTTTTGCTCTTAAGACTTAATAAGGCCCTACTGTGTAACTTAATACAGGGTGTCCATAAAGTCTCTTTACAATTTCAAACATTTATCACAAAGGCAAATGAAAAGACAGATAAGTGAAAATTATTACAAAATGAGACGTATATATTTAATGTCTTTTTGCCTCATTTAATACACCTCTATGTGGGCACCATTAGATGCACGAAGCACATCAAGACGGTACTGGATTTCTTGCCACGTTGGCTGTAGCATCCCCTCATCAATGGTGGCGATGGCGTCAGTGATCCTCTGCTTTAGATTAGTGATGTCTAGACATGTGCATTAGTTTTAGTACTAAAACGATTTAGTCCGAATTTTGGGATAATTTAGTTTTCGTATGACTCAAGAGATACGAAACTGCTTGGTCCAAGAAACTAAATTCAGCGCTGCGGAATATGCTGGCGCTTTTTAAATAAAGAATAATAATAATAATAAAGAAACGAAAGTAAAATGCATTACAATTTAGTTTCAGTTCTTTTTGTAATATTACATTGAGTGAAAGAGACCAGCAATGAGGATGTTCTATACAGAGAGGGACATTAATTAATTCAGGAGTATGTTTTATACAGAGAGGGGTATTAATTAATGCAGGCAGATGTTATATACACTATACAGAGGGGGTATTAATTAATGCAGGAGGATGTCATTATACATATACAGAGGGGGTATTAATTAATGCAGGAGGATGTTATATACATTATACAGAGAGGGGTATTAATTAATGCAGGAGGATGTCATATACATTATACAGAGAGGGGTATTAATTAATGCAGGCGGATGTTATATACATTATACAGAGAGGGGTATTAATTAATGCAGGCAGATGTTATATACACTATACAGAGAGGGGTATTAATTAATGCAGGAGGATGTCATATACATTATACAGAGAGGGGTATTAATTAATGCAGGAGGATGTTATATACATTATACAGAGAGGGGTATTAATTAATGCAGGCGGATGTTATATACATTATACAGAGAGGAGCATTTTTTTAGCCCTTTAAATCCAGTGGCTGTGAGCGCTGAGATCGGCTGCTTGTTACATTATCTCTCATTACAATGTATCAGGCTCAGCTGTTACAGTAACTGGCTGCTGCTCATCACAGCGCTCAGAGTTTCAGTAAAACAAGGAAATAATATTGTTATAAACTCTTATATATAAAAATATTATTTACTACTTTTACTGAAACTCTGAGCGCTGTGATGAGCAGCAGTCACTGTAACAGCTTTGCCTGACACATTGTGCTAAGAGTGAGAGATACTGTAACAAGCAGCCGATCTCATACCTCTGAGGAGCCACTACAATAGTAATTGTATCCGCTGGTTTTTGGATGAACGAAATTCATTTTCATACTAAAGAACTGAAAACGAATTTCTTTAGCAACTAAATAAATTGCGTTTTAGGACAAATTCATTCGTCCAAAACGAAATTTTGTGCTGTGCACATGTCTAGTGATGTCCCTTTGTACCTTTGTTCCATACACATTGGGCTCTATTACATTCCTTGCGCAAAAATGCTCGCGCAGCGCAATTTTTTTTGCGCACAGCGTTAAATGTTAACGTGCGAAAATTAACGCTGGTATTACGATCTGAGCGCATTTTTTCATCCGTCTGAAAATATCGCACGTAAAAAATACGCGCTAAAACTCGCGCGCATTAACACTGCTCACAGAAATCGGTGGGGAGACTGTTTTTTCAAGCGATTCAGCCAATCAGAATTAAGAACCACAATTGTCTCCCGTTTAGTTTTTGCTAGTATATATATACTATACAGAGTATAAATGCTGCAGCAATAATAAAAACACGCACAACTTCTCCATTTTATTGTTTGGGTATGTGTAGAATGTGTAACTATACTGTGCTGTATTTTTTTCTTCGTGCTGGTGTATTTAGTTTCGGCCAGGATGTTCAGATTTGCAGTTACCACCAGCTTTTAAAAGACATTAAAATTATACGTGCAAATGTTGTCCGTTAAAATTTGCGCATCGATTGTAAGGCTAGGGTCAGACTAACGCATTTTTCACGTTGTCCGTGAAAATGTGCGTTCGAAGAATGGACGTATTTTTTCACGGAATACGCAATAGCGGTCATCCGTGATTTTGTACGGATCATCAATAAAACACTTCTTGCATCTGGACGTTAAGTAGGCCGGACATTAGCAGCGTCTGATGTCTCCAATTCACGCACACACGCCGCTAGCGGACGCAGCGCACTCTGTACGTCAGTACTAGTGGTTTAACGTTCTCGAAAAAATGCGTTCATTTTCCACTTGCGTTGCGCAGCCGGACTTTTGTGCGACCGTACTTCGTATATTGGCCGTCATTGCCCGGCATCTGCTGCTAGCACGGCCGTGATTAAGTGCGCCAGAACGCGCGTTCGCACTGCCTCAGTCTGACCCTAGCCTAATACCAGCCGCATACCAGCGCTCGCAATGTTAAGTATGGGATGCGTGCACGAACTTTCGCTCGCGCAGGGTTCGCGCAGTCACTCGTGTTAGACGTTAACGCGTATTTTGTGCGCGAACGTCGTAATACACCGTTCAGCGCAAAGGGCTTTTCCCCTCGCGTTAATGCGTTTTTGCGCACGGGCAAAATTTTGCACAAAGAGTGTAATAGGGCCCTATATCTTTAACATAACCACGTAGAAAGAAGTGGAGGGGAGTGATATCTGGTGAACGAGGTGGCCAGGGAATTGAGTCACCCCTTCCAATCCATCGCTCATGAAATGTATCATTTAGGAACCCACGAATATGCCGTCCCCAATGTGGTGGTGCAGCATCTTGCTGGAAAATGATGGTTGGTTGAAGGTCATGTAGTTGTGGTGCCACGTATTCAGTCAAAACATTTGCAGTAATTGATGTCTCGCCGAAGAAAAGCAACTTCTTTCTATGGGGTTATGTTAAAGATATGGTGTATGGAATAAAGGTACAGGACATCACTAATCTAAAGCATAGGATCACTGACGCCATCGCCACCATTGATGAGGGGATGCTACAGCCAACATGGCAAGAAATCCAGTACCGTCTTGATGTTCTTCGTGCAACTAATGGTGCCCATATAGAGGTGCATTAAATGAGGCAAAAAAAACTTAAATATATACGTCTCATTTTGTAATAATTTTAACTTATCTGTCTTTTCATTTGCCTTTGTGATACATTTCTGAAATTGTAAAGAGACTTTATTGACAGCCTGTACATATCAGAGATGTAAGAGGAGCAGGTTTTTCCTTTCCAGACATTTACAGGACAATGATGAGCACCCTTGAATTGGTTTAAAGGGCCAATCGGGACACTTAAAGGGACATGCTTGTTTGGAAAAAAGGAAAATCTACAAGTGGGGGGGGGGTGAAAAAACCCCAGAGGAGATCAATGTTAACAGGTCTTGACTTCCCCATTTTTTACCTTGAAGATCAAGTAAAAAAAACCTCACCCCTTCTCCAGGGTCGGAGTCTCCCTTCAGCACTTTTCCATTCTGATATCCCTGCTTTTTACAGTGGAGGTAGAAAGGTTGCCCGCAGCTAACCATGACCATTCAAAGTGCATTGAATGGTCAGAGTGGTTAGAGTGTCCCTTTAAATCATTTTATATGGTTATGGACGGTAAGGTGGGATCTCTCCCCTTCCAGTCCTGGGTGCAGTGACATACCTTCAATGCAGACCCTTTCAATCCGCTGCTGGTGTGCAGCCTCTACATTCCACCCTAAAATCTAGAGGGTTGGGAATAAAACCCAATTGCGGGTCAGGAAGGGGGGTAATAAAAGTAAAAGTATGAAGTTTCCGGCTCTCAGCTGGGAATATATTAAATAATACAAGATATGTGCTGTGTCAGGAACTATTTAGCCCAACTTGCTGCTGTGGGGAATGTGCTCGACACCCAAAAGCATACACGTAACAAGAAAAAACACACATAAATATTCCCCATGCACTCTCATATAGCAATGAGTGGAGGTACTAAATACCCGTAGATACTCGAGTATAGCGCGACCCGAATATAACGCGATGCATAGAGATTTATTATGGAAATGAGAGAATACTCAAGACTCGAATATAACGCGAGGAACAAAATTTTACTATACAAGTAAACAATTAAGATCCTTCCAGGTTCTCTAAACACAGTCAGGCTCCCCCTCAGAACAGGATGTTCTGCTCTAGAATGATTGCAGTTGTTACTAAGTATGAAGCCGCCGACCTTTATTAACCACTTCGCTGCTGAGGACGCGCTCAGCGCGTCCTCAGCAGTCCCGCTGGTGTGCTGAGGACGCGCTGAGCGCGTCCTCACATTGGGGTCAGCGTTCGGCCGGGTTCCGGCCGATCGCTGGCCCCTCCGGTGCGGGCTGACATCCTGGATGTCAGCCCAGCATCCGGACCAGCAGCCGCCAGAATTAGGTGTCATCGCGGGGGCGCGATGACACCTAATTCAGGCGCCCCCCCCGCATGTGCGGAGGAGGCGCCTGAAAGGGAGGGGGGGAGGTCCTTCGGACCTCTCTCCTCCCGATCGGCGGCGCACAGGGGGTTAACCCAGGCATCATTTGGAAGGGCACAGCCTGCCCTTCCAAATGATGCCTGGCATTAACCCCTGGGGAGCTGGATCGCGAATCGGCGCTGAAAAGCGCCGGTTCGCGATCCTTTCCCGGAGCTGGCCGACATCTTGGATGTCGGCCAAGCCTCCGGGAACTCCCCCAGAGGACTGGCGTCATCGTGCGTAGCACGATGACGCCAGTCCTAGAGTTAACCCCTAACTGCCACCAACTGTGGAGATAGGGAGTTCCAATGAACTCCCTATCTCCCGATCCGTGGCAGCTAGGGGTTAAATTTTGGTATGGTTGGATCGGCCAGAGCATGGCCGTTCCAACGATACCAAACACTACAGTGATAAATGTTGTAAAAAAAAAAAAAATGAAAAATAAAAATAAAAAAAAATTAAAAAAAAAATTAAACACTTTTTTTTTTTTTTTTTTGGTTTGTTAATGCAGCAATATTGTTCCCATTTCAATTATAATGTGAACAATGATGCTGCACTAACGATTTTTGTATGCGGTGCGTTTGTTAAAAATAGTGTCATTTTCCCCAAAAAAAAATGTAACGAGACCCCATCTCTAATTTTTTTAACAAGCGCACCCCATACAAAATATAACCGCAATTGCTCGCATGTTAAAATGTGGAAAAAAACACTTTACACATTGTAAATTATTGAAAATACATATTTTATTGCATTTTTTGTTATAATATACAGACATGACATATCGTATACATATAATAATGACATATTATGAATCTACCGAGTCTGACGGAAAGAACGATATATAATATGTCTGGGTCATATACTAAAATAAGCCTTCAAAACACGTTTAAACATGATGCGCAAAACAGGTAAAAATGACCTCAGCATAGGGGCGGGAAAAGCCTCAGCAGCGAAAGGGTTAACGATTAGATGGCCGGTGGAGGCGAGCAAGGCGAAAGATTAGCTTAAAGCGAGCATGCCCTCTGGCCGTGATGGATCCCACCTCTCCCGAATCCAGGAGTTCCTGAAGTGTTTGCAAGCATCAGGGAGCCCACATTCACTTCAGCGAGACTACCGGAACTTCCAGGAGACTTTGGATTTTTTTTAATTTTTTTTACACGCGATGCAGATGTCTCGAATATAACGCAACCCCTCCTATTTTAAGGTAAATTTTTGTCACCAAAATCTAGCGGTATACTCAAGTATCTACAGTATTTACAATGGTACATATCTGGTGGCGCGATGATGGTCGCTGAATGGTAGGTGGTGGTTCCCTTAGTTCGTATGAAGCATATGAAAAAGAATAATACAATATATAGTGCAGATGGTATTAACACAAAATTATATGTGCCAATGTGGGATATTCCACTCACAAATTAAAGAGCCCGAACACTGGCTCTAAGTGGGTCGAGGCTTTTGGGTGTTTTTTGCTTCTCCGTTCCTTAAGGTGACCCACGCCTTATACTGGATGGAATATGGCTCATGCAAATGGACATGGAAAGAAAACAGAAACAACTTCCTTGTGCAGATCTTCTAAAATTCAGATGGCATAGATATACATAGCTGTTAAACTCACATTTGTAGGAGCTTATAGACCAAGCTCGTGGTATGTGCGCTTCAGGGAATATATGTGAATATAGCACATTTGAAAATCATATTTACACCAAGCGTGACATTGTCTGTATGGAATGGAGTTGGAGAGGGTCCTATTATATTCACTGCATATCCTGTATTTATAGATCCTTTTTTCTGGTCTTTATTTGTCTGAAAAGCTACTGAGGGCGGCCTCGTGTAGACTTAAGGCATATTAGGATCAAGTTGATCAATGCGTCCGGAGATCCGGAAAGATGTTCGAAGTGGAACGCACGGTACTTCCTGGATCTCCTATGAAACGCAGAATGGAACGCACAGAACGACAGAGCGCATGCGCAAGATGGCGATCTCCTTTCCATGTGGTTTGAGACAGGGGATTTGCGCTAATTACGTTAATCACTTCATCCGGAACACATGGGGACTTTTTATTGACTTTTTAGCATTAAACTATTTAAGAAATGAACACCAATCAGCCTGTAAACCAGCTGAAGAAGCCAGCACGTCTGGCGAAACGCGTTCTGGTCTCCTGGCTGAGCCAGTATTTTATTTGTTTTATTTATGCTTTAATAAATAATTTTAAAACCTTTTAATTTCGATTGTCCCCTTGACATTCTGGATTTGAAGACGGGTTTGGGCTCCACCCTATGCGAGCCCTGAAGCGCACATACCACAAGCTTGGTCTATAAGCTCCTACAAATGTGAGTTTAACAGCTACGTATATCTATGCCATCTGAATTTTAGAAGATCTGCACAAGGAAGTTGTTTCTGTTTTCTTTCCATGTCCATTTGCATGAGCCATATTCCATCCAGTATAAGGCGTGGGTCACCTTAAGGAACGGAGAAGCAAAAAACACCCAAAAGCCTCGACCAACTTAGAGCCAGTGTTCGGACTCTTTAATTTGTGAGTGGAATATCCCACATTGGCACATATAATTTTGTGTTAATACCATCTGCACTATATATTGTATTATTCTTTTTCATATGCTTCATACGAACTAAGGGAACCACCACCTACCATTCAGCGACCATCATCGCGCCACCAGATACGTACCATTGTTTTCTGTATTTCACTGGTTTGGGGGAAACCACTAGAATTCTGGTTGGCGTTGGTTTGTTGGTGGCGGTACTAGTTGTTGGCGCCTGTCATTTTTTTGTGAATTTGTGTATCTACAGTATTTATTCATAAACAGTAAATATAAAGTAGTTTTTTTTTAACTTTTTCTGCTGCTGTCCGTATTATCTTGGATATAACAAATATCGGGATTTGATTACAACGCGCGATATATAGTGCCTGAACATCATGTGAGACGGCTGCTCATATATAAGTTCTGGTCTATCTCAAATGTACCAATAATGGAGGATCAATAAATACTCAGCTTTTGTCGTGGTATTGAAGTTGACTCCAAGGAGATTGACCACCGCTCCAGATAAAGAAATCGAATAACACACGGAGGCTTCAATACCTTGTAGGTGCTCAAATGTGAGAACCAAGTGGGTGTGGAACCTTGCATTTTCTTTCCACGGTCAGAAAGGAAATGTCGATCCAAAATATATTGTATTATAATATGTAGTGAGAATTTGATTGACTACATATTACTATTTTGCCCTTGAGAAAGTCCAGCGATAGACGAAACGCGTCAGGCTTTTACTTTTGTTTTATATACATTTTATTCACAATCAATATCTTAATTAATTTATTTTGGATCGACATTTCCTTTCTGACCGTGGAAAGAAAATACAAGGTTCTACACCCTCTTGGTTCTCATCCACATTTGTGCACCGACAATGTATTGAAGCCTCCGTGTGTTATTCGCTATCTCAAATGTATACATATCTGCACTATTGGGCAACTCTCTCCATTATATTTTGAGGAAAAGAAGAGGCATTAAAGTACTATCAACGCTGATATTCCTCGCGCATGTTTTCATCCGTCGAGCAGTAACGCGTGTAAAACGGACACGCACAAATGCGTGCGCAGCAATGGTGCGCGCAGAAATCGTGTGCGGACTGTTTTTTCACTCGATTCAGCCAATCAGAATTAAGAGCCACAATTGTCTCACGTTAAGTTTTTGCGCCTGTCAAAGTCAATCTGCGCATATATGCTGCATCAATAAAAAAAACACGCACAACTTCTCCATTTTATTGTTTGGGTATGTGTAGAATGTGTAACTATACTTTGCTGCGTATTTTTTTTGGGCTGGTGTATTTGGGTTCGGCCAGGTTGATTGAATTTGCCATTAACACCAGCTTTTAGGATTTGCTAAAACTATGCGCGCAAAGGCTGTGCGTTACAAACTGCGCGTAGATTGTAATACCATCCGCGTACCAGCGCACAAACACATTTGCGCTCATAATGTTAAGTATAGGACGCGCAACGTACATTAAGCTCGCGCAGGTTCACCTGCGGTAGACGTATACGCACATTTGTTGCGCTGACATTGTAATATGACGTTCAGCGCAAAGGGTTTTTCCCCTCGCGTTAATGCATTTTTGCGCGAAGATTGTAATAGGGCCCAAAATGTACGTGATGTGAAAATATCAATACGGAAATTCTTCTCAATCAGGGCCGTCTTCAACATGGGGCAAAAGGGGCAGCTGCCCTGGGGCCTGTCATTGTAGTGGGGCTCAAGGCAGCTGCCCCTTGAGCCCGCAAAAAGCAATGGCCTACTTTGCCTTATACGAGTCAGTTGCCACTCGCCAGCAAGATATTGAACACGACTTCCCCCAATCTCCATCTCTGCTTCCCTGACACACCTGTCCTGGGGCACTCGATGAACAATACTGAACTGCAAGGTGCTCTGTCACTCCCAGGCTTTGCAACTACCAGGGTTAGGGCAGGCGTGCAAGGTTACGTCAACTAGACCTAGTAGCAAGTGTCGAGGGGCGGGCACACTGTTTGAAGATGGTGGGCGTGGTCTTCATCCAAGACAGCTTTCAATGGCCAATGCTGGTATCGTGTTGTGTATGTGTTCTGTGTTTTTTAATTCTATGATTAGTGATTTCAAAGTCAAATCAGACAGTGGGGCTGCACTCTCATTGGCCCTATGCAGGTCTTTGGACCTTGGGGCTTTCAGGTGTTTTGGCGCTCCTTGCCTCCAGGACCCCAGCTTCCTGCTGTCACTTTCGATTTTCTTGAAAGCTGCTTATGGAATGCCCCTTTATAAAGAGAAATGACTGCATGGGATTAGCACCTCTCAGTTCCCCATAATCCCTCACTTTTTTCCTGGGCTATACATCCCACATGAGCATGGTGGGGGGGTGAGAAAATGTTTGCCCAGGGCCCTCTCAGTATTAAAGACAGCCCTGTTCTCAACGGCACATAAACATAAGGCCAGTCTTATATCGTCAGTTCTTTACCACCAACAGGAATCGTAGAAAATTCAAATGATGCTGCAGAGTAGATAAAAAGAAGAGAATAGGCACATTGTGTAGTACATGCCGGTACTGACCCCTTTTCCCCCCTGTGGGGTACTTACAAGATGTAGAGCTTCCGACTTGGCTCTAAGGAAACCGGCATTTGAGGTATTATATAGGTATCCCTCAACCTTCTTTGAGTTTTTTCGCTCCTCCAAATGTATTGTGTATTCTGAATCAAAAAGGGCTAGTATATAAACCCCAGGCGATGTATAGGGTTAAAAAATAATATATTAAAAAACATAGATAAAAATCAATAGGGTTGCATATAGTAACTTAATAAATACAATAATTAATAATAAAAAAACATATAGGGTTGCATAAATAAATAGCGGAGAATAGCATTTTCCATGATTCCTGTTGGTGGTAAAGAATTGACACCTGAAGCATTTACCCATAAATATGTAGATACTGACACAACCACACACACACACAAAGACACACACACACACCCTCTCGGGTTGTTTTAAACTATCTCCTCTGTATATATTATATGCGTGGGTGTCATTTTAGGGGCCCCTCCATATATTTGGCATGTACTGGTGCCTTTATATAGGCTCCTCCCAGTGTTGTCTCGTCCACGGGTCAGTTGGGGCAGCGCCCTACCATTATTTTTGCAATAAAAAAATAAAATATTTAAATTGTCTAATTTTTTTCTGTTTTTTTTGTGTCATTTAACATGTGCCCAATTGATAAAATGTGTTAGGTCCCTTTAAGCAGTCTCACTGTCTCCTCAACTGTTGCTGGGCACAGTAAAGAATAACGACACATAACTTATTGGATTGCTCGGTTATCATTTCTATGCAGTATGCCCGGGGACATGTTCATACTGCTGTATATACACATACACACTTAAGAATATATACATACAATGGCATTTACACATAACTATGCAGACACTGACCTCTCAGGGTGTTTTAAACTTTCAGACGTTGTAATGCAACATACATTGATCTCCACCCAAGCTATTTAACATCATCTGCTCTATTCCCATTCTGAATATTGCGTCGTTTCAACAGTCTCCACGCTCTGAGGACGTCACCGCTAGACAAAAAATGTAATGTTCTGTGAAACAGACATTTGGAAACCCCGTGGACCTAAAGCTTCCAACTTGATGCTCCAATGATGATGTTCCCCTGGAATGTTCCTCATACAGTTCGGTCCATTTATTTTTAATAAAATCCTTATAATGTTTGAGTTGTGTCTGTCACCGGAGTAATTTGTTCCCCTCAGTTCAGGTGGGATCTTCACGTTCACTTTTAAAGAAACTCATGTTAAAAATGGTTTTGCAAAATCTGCGTCTCATAATAAAAAGAGATATTTTCCAAGTAGACCTATTAAGGAGATGCGGATCCAATATTGGACTTTCTTTTCTTTCCTAAAGTCACTCTTTTTAGGGGCTCCTCATTTTAAGTGTGCGTGAGTGTTTTTTCAGGGGCACTTCCATATATTCTACATATGCTCCTCCATATATTCAGACTGTGTGGGTGTCTTTTGAGGGGCTCCTGCATATATTTGGGATGCACAAGTGTCTTTTGGGGATCATGAATATATTCAGGGTGTCTTTTTAGGGGTTTTTCCATTTATTCATGGTGCGTGGGTATCATTTAAGGGCTCATTCATATATTGAGAGTGTGCTGGTCTCTTTTCTGGCCCTCGTTCCTTTATTCAGGGTGTAAAGTTTTTTTTAGGTGTCCCTCCATATATTCATGGTGTGCGGGTGTCTTTTAATGGACTCCTCCCTATTTCTGGAGTTTCTGGTGTCCTTTTTAGGGGCTCCTCCATATATTAAGGTTTATGGGTGTCTTTTAGTGCCTTCTCTGTATATTCGGGTGTGTGAGTGTCTTATTAGGGGCTCCTCCATATGTACAGAGTTTTGGGTGTGCTTATAGTCTCTCCTCCAAATATTCGAGTGTCCAGGTGTCTTTTTAGGCGCCCCTCCATATATTTGGCATGTGCAGGTGTCTTTACAGGGGCTCCTTCCAGTGGTGTTTTTTCCACAGGGGTCAGATAGGGCAGCGCCCTACCATTATCTTAGCAATAAAATAAAAAATTGAATCTATTAATTTTTTTTATGCTGTTTTTATTGTGTCATTTAACTTGTGCCTGCTTGATAAAATGTGTTATGTCCCTTTAAGCAGTGTCAGTGTCATTGTCTCCTCAACTGTTGCTAGGCAGAGTAAGAAAAAAAAGAAAGATAATTTGATTAATTTTCTTTGAACAATCTCCAGAAATCTGATAATGGCTCTATGGGAAGTCTTGGCAATCAGGGACCACAGCTGTTATCAAGACCCCTGCTGTTGGATATTTGCACTTTGATAGTGTCAAACAAACCAAATCACAGCAAGCTCGTCTGAGGTTTGAATGCAGATTTTATTTGCTTCACACAGCATGGGTCTGCCTTAACCCCTTAATACAGAAAATGCACAGAAACATTTGCCTTAATAGCTAAATAGCAATAGTAAACAGGATATTTTTCTTTCATGCACTGAAGTTTTGTATAGTCAGAGTAAAATGGGTAGGATTAGTGTTTTAGCAAAAAATAATAAAATCACTTTATTCACTTTCAGATTTTTTTATACTGAACAATGTTTTATGTATGTTGTGGCTAATTTCTGGAATGCGTTTGCAATTATTGAGTTTATGGCCATTTCATTTGACTAGTTAATAGGAATATGTCTATAAGGTTTATTCCCTATATATGGGATTGTCCACATATTTTGGAGGCAGTATAGCTATACGTATAGACATATTTCTATTCATGATTAAAAACATTCATTTTTCCAGTCTGGCACCCCACCAACTAGAAATGTTACCCGCCTCCACTGGGTTCTCCATATATTCTGGGTTTTAGGTGTATAACAAAGCTGCAAAACGATATATCTCCAAAGAAAATTAGTCTTTAAACTATAATAAATATTGTTGGAAATCACATATTGTAAATAAAATAACTTTCTCTTGTTCTAAATTATATTTTTGTGGCATAAGCAGTCTGATATGGTGTGGTGTGACATCATCCAAAACGTCTGGGAGCAGTCCTTTTCCTGTCATAGGATAAATAACAGCCTAGTGTTTGGGACTATGTGCAGGCTGCCAGAAGAAACTATGAAGCCCCTTACTAAACTGCTGGTCAGGCCTCCCCAACCCACCCAGCCACCCATTTCGTTAATCTAGCTACAAAAAACATACCTGCTCTCCTGTTTACCCTTTTTGCCAGGAGGGGACTAAATCCTTGATGGTACAGCAAGGGATTAAAACATACTTAGAAACATAGAAACAAAGAAAATGTCGGCAGATAAGAACCTTTTGTCACATCCAGTTTGCCCAATTACATGGATACTTTACCTGGATTTATCTTTTGTTTAGGATAGCCTTATTGTGACGTTCTGGGTCTCTGGCGCCCCCTCTGGCAGTTCTGGACATTTGGTTCACGTCCAAGCCTGATCAGTACCTGGACTCCATTGGTTCACCCTGGACCATTTTGTATAAATGGAGACCACTCCCTTAGTAGGGTGCGTCTCATTCATCCTGGATCAGTCATTCATCATGTCTGGTTTGCCTTGCTCTAGATTCATCCTGGATCAGTCATTCAGCTCATGTCTGGTTTGCCTTGCTCTAGATTCATCCTGGATCAGTCATTCAGCTCATGTCTGGTTTGCCTTGCTCTAGATTCATCCTGGATCAGTCATTCAGCTCATGTCTGGTTTGCCTTGCTCTAGATTCATCCTGAATCTTCTATTCAGTTCAGTCTGTCTTCCAGCTCACTCTTGTCTGGCCTTTCCCTGGTCTAGATTTATCCTGTTAAAGCCTGTTTTCCTGGTCATTCTGTTTACAGGCTCATGTCTGGTTTGCACTGTTTTTCTTGCCTTCTTGTATCATGTTTAATTCTGCCTCCCATGTTTAGTTGCCTATTTTGTTTATACCTGGTTTTCTTTATATTTCTTGCCGTGAGGTTAAAGGCTCTGTTTATTGTATTTAAGTTCTTGGTTCCTAGAATAAATTATATATATTTACTTTTCTAGTTCAGGCTCATGGTCTATTTTCACTGCTCATTAGGCTCACACCCCTCTCTGTCAGGTCAGGTCCCTGACCCCCATCGTGACATAATGAGACCGCCAGTAACAAGTGAGCTAGCAGTGATTCTTGGTCTGTTGGAGAACCTGCAAAAGGTTAATAAAGCTGCAGAACAGCACCTGGAGCGGCTGAGTGCTATACTGCGGAAAACTCCCAGGGACGCCTTCCCAAAGGAACCTGTTCCAGTGAAAGATTCCAGAGGACCCCTGACCCTGGAGGAAAGGGTATGGAGGAAAACCCATGGCTTATGTTTCTACTGTGGTTCCTGCCTGCACAGAGTGGCAACCTGCCAGGTGCGCCCACAGAAGGCCCTCACGGTCCAGCCTTACCAAACTTCCTTGACCAAGCCATGCCAGGCCGCAGTATCCATGTCCGCTGCCCTGCAACCCGCAGGGTTTCCAGAGTCCGCTGCCCTGCAACCCGCAGGATTTCCAGAGTCCGCTGCCCTGCAACCCGCAGGATTTCCAGAGTCCGCTGCCCTGCAACCCGCAGGATTTCCAGAGTCCGCTGCCCTGCAACCCGCAGGATTTCCAGAGTCCGCTGCCCTGCAACCCGCAGGATTTCCAGAGTCCGCTGCCCTGCAACCCGCAGGATTTCCAGAGTCCGCTGCCCTGCAACCCGCAGGATTTCCAGAGTCCGCTGCCCTGCAACCCGCAGGATTTCCAGAGTCCGCTGCCCTGCAACCCGCAGGATTTCCAGAGTCCGCTGCCCTGCAACCCGCAGGATTTCCAGAGTCCGCTGCCCTGCAACCCGCAGGATTTCCAGAGTCCGCTGCCCTGCAACCCGCAGGATTTCCAGAGTCCGCTGCCCTGCAACCCGCAGGATTTCCAGAGTCCGCTGCCCTGCAACCCGCAGGATTTCCAGAGTCCGCTGCCCTGCAACCCGCAGGATTTCCAGAGTCCGCTGCCCTGCAACCCGCAGGATTTCCAGAGTCCGCTGCCCAACAGGGAGAGACCAGGTGTAAGCCAGCAGTTCCAGTCAAGAGTGCTGCCCTGCAGTGCGAACAAATCGGGGTCACCCCTCCACAGTGCCAAGCCAAGGTGGTTCCCAAGCACTGTGAGACCAAGATAGCAGCTTCCAAGCCACGCTCACCCGAGCTGGTAGCTTCCAAGCCACGCTCACCCGAGCTGGTAGCTTCCAAGCCACGCTCACCCGAGCTGGTAGCTTCCAAGCCACGCTCACCCGAGCTGGTAGCTTCCAAGCCACGCTCACCCGAGCCGGTAATGACCGAGTCGCCGCAGATCCGTGCTGCCGCCGCTAGGACCGAGTCGCCGCAGAGCCGTGCCGAGGTCGCTGACCCACAGAGCCGTGCCGGGGTCGCTGACCCACAGAGCCGTGCCGGGGTCGCTGACCCACAGAGCCGTGCCGGGGTCGCTGACCCACAGAGCCGTGCCGGGGTCGCTGACCCACAGAGCCGTGCTGCCGCCGCCAAGACCGAGTCGCCGCAGAGCCGTGCCGAGGTCGCTGACCCACAGACCCGTGCTGCCGCCGCCAAGACCGAGTCGCCGCAGAGCCGTGCCGAGGTCGCTGACCCACAGACCCGTGCTGCCGCCGCCAAGACCGAGTCGCCGCAGAGCCGTGCCGAGGTCGCTGACCCACAGACCCGTGCTGCCGCCGCCATGACCGAGTCGCCGCAGAGCCGAGATGAGGTCGCTGACCCACAGAGCCGTGCTGCTGCCGCCGCCAAGACCGAGTCGCCGCAGAGCCGTGCCGAGGTCGCTGACCCACAGACCCGTGCTGCCGCCGCCATGACCGAGTCGCCGCAGAGCCGAGATGAGGTCGCTGACCCACAGACCCGTGCTGCCGCCGCCAAGACCGAGTCGCCGCAGAGCCGTGCCGAGGTCGCTGACCCACAGACCCGTGCTGCCGCCGCCAAGACCGAGTCGCCGCAGAGCCGTGCCGAGGTCGCTGACCCACAGACCCGTGCTGCCGCCGCCAAGACCGAGTCGCCGCAGAGCCGTGCCAAGGTCGCTGACCCACAGACCCGTGCTGCCGCCGCCATGACCGAGTCGCCGCAGAGCCGAGATGAGGTCGCTGACCCACAGAGCCGTGCTGCTGCCGCCGCCAAGACCGAGTCGCCGCAGAGCCGTGCCGAGGTCGCTGACCCACAGACCCGTGCTGCCGCCGCCATGACCGAGTCGCCGCAGAGCCGAGATGAGGTCGCTGACCCACAGAGCCGTGCTGCTGCCGCCATGTCTGAGTCGCCGCAGAGCCGTGCAGTTGCTGCTGTGCCCAAGTCACCACAGAGTCGTGCTAAAGGCGCTGCCCCTCCTGTCCTTGCCAAGGGTGCTACCCAACCGGTCCACACCAAGGGCGCTGCCCCACCGAGCCCAGCTGTCCCGGTGTCTTCGAGCCCAGTGGTTCCAGTCCAGTCGCTGCAGAGCCGTGCCAAGGTCACCAACCTACGGAGCCGTGCTGCTGCTGTCCCAGTCACATTACCACAGAACCGGATCGCCACTGGTGCCATGTTCCTGTTGCCGCAGAGCCGGGAGGACACTGTTGCTGTCCATTCCACGTCCCGTACCAGGGGGAGGAGACACAAAAGGACTGGTGCCAGTGACTTCAAACCTGGACCCAGTTTTGGCTCCCAAGGGGTCTATACCTCAGGTCCTCCAGCCCGTGAGTCGAGTCCTGTCCCTGCTGGATGTTTCCGAGCTTCTAATGGTGCTATAATATGCCTGAGGACCGAGAGGTGTACGAGCGCGCTCTACGTGCCTACAGGACCCATTGACTTTTTATTTTCATTTTTTTTGTCTTCTTTTGAGCATCCGGGGTCTGCTCGTGGAGGGGGGGATATGTGACGTTCTGGGTCTCTGGCGCCCCCTCTGGCAGTTCTGGACATTTGGTTCACGTCCAAGCCTGATCAGTACCTGGACTCCATTGGTTCACCCTGGACCATTTTGTATAAATGGAGACCACTCCCTTAGTAGGGTGCGGTCTCATTCATCCTGGATCAGTCATTCAGCTCATGTCTGGTTTGCCTTGCTCTAGATTCATCCTGGATCAGTCATTCAGCTCATGTCTGGTTTGCCTTGCTCTAGATTCATCCTGGATCAGTCATTCAGCTCATGTCTGGTTTGCCTTGCTCTAGATTCATCCTGGATCAGTCATTCAGCTCATGTCTGGTTTGCCTTGCTCTAGATTCATCCTGAATCTTCTATTCAGTTCAGTCTGTCTTCCAGCTCGCTCTTGTCTGGCCTTTCCCTGGTCTAGATTTATCCTGTTAAAGCCTGTTTTCCTGGTCATTCTGTTTACAGGCTCATGTCTGGTTTGCACTGTTTTTCTTGCCTTCTTGTATCATGTTTAATTCTGCCTCCCATGTTTAGTTGCCTATTTTGTTTATACCTGGTTTTCTTTATATTTCTTGCCGTGAGGTTAAAGGCTCTGTTTATTGTATTTCAGTTCTTGGTTCCTAGAATAAATTATATATATTTACTTTTCTAGTTCAGGCTCATGGTCTATTTTCACTGCTCATTAGGCTCACACCCCTCTCTGTCAGGTCAGGTCCCTGACCCCCATCGTGACACTTATGCCTATCCCATGCCTGCTTAAATTCAATCACTGTTTTGGCCTCTACAACTTCAACTGGAAGGCTGTTCCATGTATCCACCACCCTCTCAGTAAAATAATGCTTCCTGATGTTACTTTTAAACCTTTGCCCCTCTAATCTAAGACTATGTCCTCTTGATTTGCTACTTTGTTTCCTTTTAAATATACTCTCTTCCTCTACCTTGTGGATTCCCTTTACGTATTTAAATGTTTCTATCATATCTCCTCTGTCTTGTCTTTTTTCCAAGCTATACATGTTAAGATCATTAAGCCTTTCCTGGTAACTTTTCTCCTTCAAGCCGTACACCATTTTAGTAGCCCTTCTCTGAATTCTCTCTAAAATGTCTATATCCTTCTGGAGATACGGTCTCCAGTACAGCACACAGTACTCCAAGTGAGGTCTCACCAGTGCTTTGTACAGAGGCATGAGCACTTCCCTTTTCCTACTGCTAATACCTCTCCCTACACAACCAAGCATTCTGCTAGCATTTCCTGCTGCTCTATTACCATGACTACTTACCCTTAGATCCTCTGAAATAATAACCCCTAAATCCCAACCCTCAGATGTTGAGGTTAGGACTGTATCAAATATTCTATATTCAGCCCTTGGGTTTTTACGCCCCAGGTGCATTATCTTGCACTTATCCACATTAAAACTCAATTGCCACAGCTCCGACCATTTTTTTAATTTACCTAAATCATTTGTCATTTGGCTGATCCCTCCAGGAACATCAACCCTGTTGCAAATCTTTGTGTCATCATCAAAAAGACATACTTTACCATTAATACCTTCTGCAATATCACTAATAAAAATATTAAAGAGAATGGGTCCAAGTACTGACCCCTGAGGTACCCCACTGGTAACATGACCTTGCGCCAAATAAACTCCATTTACCACAACCCTTTGTTGCCTGTCACTCAGCCACTGCCTAATCCATTCAACAATGTTGGAATCCAAGCTCAAAGATTGCAATTTATTGATAAACCTTCTATGCGGAACAGTATCAAAAGCCTTACTGAAATCTAAATAAGCAATGTCTACTGCACCACCAGTGTCTATTATTTTTGTTACCCAATCAAAAAAATCAATAAGATTAGTTTGGCATGATCTCCCTGAGGTAAACCCATGTTGTTTCTGATCCTGTAATCTATGTGTTTTTAGATGTTCAACAATCCTTTCCTTTAACATGGTTTCCATTAATTTCCCCACTACTGACATAAGACTAACTGGCCTATAGTTCCCCGATTCCTCCCTACTACCCTTCTTGTAAATGGGCACAACATTTGCTAATTTCCAGTCTTCTGGGATGACTCCCGTTAACAAGGATTGGTTAAATAAATCTGTTAACGTTTTTTCTATTACGCCACTGAGCTCTTTTAATAACTTAGGGTGGATCCCATCAGGCCCCATTGACTTATTTGTCTTTACTTTAGACAGCTGCTGTAGAACCTCCTCCTCTGTAAACTCATATGTAAATGTCTCTTTAGTGTTTCCTCCTAACTGAGGTCCCTTTCCTTCCTTTTCTTCTGCAAAGACTGAACAAAAATATTCATTGGTGGTCTGTTGAGGAGTCTGCCCCTCTGGTTGGTGCAGATCATGCTCATTGCTTGAGGTGCCAGCAATCAGTGATGGGTCAAAGTGCATGGACTGGCCATGGCCCATTGGGAGATTTCACAGTAGTCAGGCAGGACAGTCCTTGGAGTCATTTTGGAGTCACAGAGGGACTCTTTCACTCAGCAGGACTTATACAAGCTGCCTCCAGATTTGGCATGGGCTCGGGCCCCTAGTGTAGCCAGGCCCCTGAACAAGTCATGGGTTGTATCCCTGTAGTAGAGATTCTGGTTAGTGGTTACCAGTATTTCAAGCAGCAGTTTGTAACACTATCATACTGCAAAGAAGCCCTTAGCTTTAAACAATAGTAACTGGAAATTGGGAAACATCAGTGGGAAAAACAATATTACAAAATGTATACATCGTTTATTGGTCATTATGATCGTGCAAAACGCTCTGTACAAATTTAGCAGATGTGCATTAAGTAATTGGCGAGAGTGGCAGGACGATGTTTATTGCTGATTACACACACAGTCTGACAGTTTTTTTCTTAGTGGTAATTTATTCCTTACTTCTAGGCTTACTGTATATTAAGGTTTCTTTTTCTATTACTTTTAATATTATTTTTACGTAAACTTCTTAATGTGAGAAAAAACACCATTTGTAATTAGCAGCTTCTGTTTTCTGGGGCTCATTAGCAGTGTTTGCTATCCTTTTTGGATTTGTCAATCACTATTTGACTTCATTCATGTACCCTAATGTTTTGCATATTAACCCCTTCGCTGCTGAGCCTCTTTATTTTCACCTTTTTTTGCACATCACAGCATTTTTTGCTTATTTATTGCTTTGAAATCATGTTTTATTGCAGAACCCAGGCAAATTATATCATTTTTTTTGGCGAACTGAGCAGATTCAAAATAAATCATTACAATATGTATATATATAATTTCAGAACAAAATATGTAAAAAAAATGTACATTTCCATATGCAATTCAATCATTTACAACATGTAAATTTATTTTTACACATTTTATCATCCAAACCTTTGTAGTTACAAATTCTATAAGTAAATAATTCTGGAATTAAAAACCTGTTACTGCAAAGATCTAAGAAAATAATCAATTTTATCCAAAATTGAATATTCAAAATTTTTTCCGCAGTTATACTTTGATACATTACATTTCATGAATAATATTACTATCAGGGTTATTCAGAGAACTGGCAGGAGAAACAAACAATTTAGACCAAATAGCTTATTTGGAAAGTGAGATAAATGGGAGACTTTTTCTGGTTTGGCTATTTTGACCTATAATTTTCACTTCTCCAGTCATTCTCCTGAGTTTCACCTTTCTTTGTATAGACCTGTTAGTATAAAACACTGAACTTGTTCCTAGCGTAGGAAATGACGGGGTGAGTAATCGCAGCAGCGTTGTTCACTTTATACATGAAAAGTGGACAATGTTACTGCCTTAGAAGAAAAATAAAAGGATTTAATCTTTTTTTTATCATCATTCTATTCTTACACTTGACATAGTCCACCAGGGGTGGATCCAGACACAAGCGATTACAAACTTTTTTTCACTTTCATTTTTTTTTTGTTGTTTTTACATTTTACATACTTATATTTGGTTTTGTTTGAAAATTCAGAGTGTGACCTTTCCAACGGTGCCTTATTTAGGTCTTCTTCACTTGAACTCAGACTCAAGGAGTAACAGATGGTCAACGTTTAGGAAAAAGTTAATGAATATTTAAAGGCTTAAGCTCTTTTCCACCTTTATTGGACTTCATGGTGTTTTTTGAACTTCATCAGAATTACTTCAGCCTAATAAAACAAGCACTTTTTTAATTTAAATCCATTATTTATATCCTGTCTGCAGCCAATTTTTCCTGTTTAAAAGAAGAGTCGATACATTGCAACTGCTTAAATGAGTCCGGTTGTGTGTGTGTGTGTATTCTCCTCACAAGATAAAGTAGCCATTGCATTACTCTTATGAACTGACTCATGGGAGGACTAGAACTGCATATCTTTGGATCCTAAAGTACTTAGCCCTCCGATAAACCAGTTGTCCACCAAACCTGCATTCCTTCAGTAGTTTAATTCATAAAAAGTTAAAAAAAATCTATAATAATATGAATATTTTTTTTTAAAAATATGTAAAAAGGTTTTAATTTCTTACGTTCCTGCTTGAGGGAAAAAAACAAGATATTCATTCTTTGTAGTGTTGGGCTTCTCTCATCGGAAGCTCTTGACCCTTGGTTATGCACCTTCGATGACAATATGTTTGGTGGTGGATGTGGTTGCAACTGGTTATCTATTTTGTTTTTACGTTAAAATATCTTTTGTGATTTTATTCTTTTTTTTTAAGGGAGAAATTGAAAAATGTAAACCTAGAGCCTTAAAAGCAGCTTGGCACACGCTCGTCAACATTCACAAAAGTACCTCTCGATAGACTTTATATTAGGGATGTGCATGGCTGAAAAATTTGTTTTGTTTAATATAGTTTCTTTTAGTTTTTAAATAATTTAGTTTTTGGAATTTCGTAACTAATTTCGTTTCGTATTTCGTTTTAGTTCGATTCAAAATTTCGTATCGATTTGAAATTTTGAATCAATTCGAATTTCATATATCAATTCGATAGTTGATATCAATTCGAATTTTGGATCACTAAATAAAACCCCAATTAATCAATTTTTTCTGTTAAAAGACAATCTAGGGTTAAATATTAAGCTGTGTCACAGATTTAGTATTTGAGTCAAATTAAACAGTGAAACAAAATTAATTTGTTTCATAAAGTTGTTTGCTGACTGCATTAGTTGTATTGTATGTATTTTAATTTGAGATCAATTCAATAGTTGATATATCAATTCGGTATCGATTTGGTAGTTGATATCGATTCGAATTCCGCAACACCAAAAAAAAAATATTCAAATTTTTCTTTTATGATGATGACACAGTGTAAAACGAAATAAATTTGTTATATACCATTTTGTTTCGTTTCAAATTTGTATCGTATCGATTCGTTATTCGGAAGTACTTCCGAAATATGAATTCATGGATTTCGTTCCGAATTACGAATTTTTCTGAAACGAATGCACTTCTCTACTTTATATCAGTGGCCTTGTTTCGGCATTACGATAGACCACCTATGCCATACTCGTTGACGAATTTTTTTGTTGTGCTTAAAGTTTTTTAGACCTTTGTTTGTTAAAAATATTTTCCTTTTGTGTTTGTTCACCTCAGAGAGCCGAAGTGATAAAGCCAAACGTTTGTTCAGACACTACACAGTTGGGTCGTACGACAGCTTTGATGCCCCAAGGTAAGGACCTCCTGCTCTTCTTCTTCATCCTGTGTCCCATCTGTCTGTGGCTATTGTGCGGAGTCGCCTCGTCTTCAAGGACATCTGCAAATTTGATTATGGAGGAAGATAGTGCCAAGATCATTATCAGGGTCAACAAGAGCTAGGACAGGACCGACGGGCCAGAAGGGCCACAGGCCTCCAAGAATTAGTGCTAAACGCAAAGAGCAAGAGTTATTTCCCCTTTAGAAATAAGTATCTTAGGCTGGTGTAGGACGAGCGTAGTGTTCACGTCCGTGATGGCGCCTAAAAGTACGTCCGTGATAGCATGAAAGAAAGCTCATCGGAGCCCGACACACGAAGTACGTCCGCACTGAACTGCGGACGCACAACGGCCGCGGCCCACGGACGCAAGGCAGGCAAGAACGTACAACCCCTAGAACGGCCGCACAACGTTCGCTGCATCCGCAACGTCTGCATAGCTTTGTGTGTGAGTGATGGAACGTGGTGAGACGGACTGCATTTATACGTCCAGCATTTTTCACGGACAAATTGTTTTTTTCTTTTTAATTTACTTTCCCTCCTACATCCGTCAAAATATACGTCAGTGAATAAACGGACTGTGTGGCCACTACTGCGTCTTCCGTACTGACGTACGCCCGTAGAAATCACGTTCGTCTCACCCTAGCCTTATAGTTTTATTGACTGCCCATGAAAACAAAATGATCTGTTGTATACACGTGATTCACTCGCTATAAGGGAGCAATAAAACCTGACGATTTAACCACTTAATTTAGAATAATTTATAAAGCTTTTTGTAGATATGTCAAATCGATGAAGCTGAAGTGCTAAGCGAACAAACAGATAAAAAGGTAGAAGAAACACAACCGTATAAAAGCCAACCATTTAATATAACAGATTAAATAACAGACATAAAGTGCTCTGTCATTTTATACCAGACACAAAAGAATTGCAAAACAATAAAAAAAAAAAAAACATAACGGGTTATTCAGAGAGATCCGAAATGTTGACGAAATGTAACCAGACACTGAATTTCAGCGTACGGTGACATTTCGGGGCCATTCGGCTATTCAGAGAGCAGGCAGTTCACCAAATTTTGGCGAATTGCCTGCACGTACTGTGCTGTTTGGTGGCGGTGAAATCCCCCATAGAGAAGCAATGGTTAATCTATTCAGAGACACCGAACAGCTGGGAAAAGTTGCCAAAATGCCCTGCTGTTCAGTGGTTTCGTTCGACAGGTTTATTCAGTTGAATCCCATAGGCTTCAATGTTAAAAATATTCCTGTTTTAATTCAATATCTAATAAACCGTTTATTATTTTATTCTGCAGTAAAAAGGCCTCTTTATTTATAGATTTTTTAGGATCTTTTAGGCATTTTTCGGGATTTTTTCGGCAATTCTTGTTTCCTTTTTTTTAAATCGTATTTTCCTTTTTCTGTAACAGACCTTTTTATTATCATTCATTGGATCTTATGTGTAAATTCCAGGCATTTTCAATCAGTTTTTGTTTTGCAAACAGCGTTTCATTTTTGAAAGCGTACTGATTTTTTTTTTTTTTTTACCCCATTCGTCTGCTAGTCGGCCTTTTTTCGGCAGCTGCTCTCTGCTGTGATCGGCGGCTCGTCGGGTTTTTCTGGTATGTTCGGCATGGTCTTTGCGGCGGTTCCTGCGTGTTTTGGGTGAGTGTACGGTGAGTCTTCGTTGGGTTTGCGGCGGGTTTTCCCAGCACTGAATACACTGCAGGGTCGGAGAACTTGAATCGCAGAATCGACCCGAAGTACGGGGAAAGAAAGGACATCGAACGTTCGGCGACATTTCGGATCTCTCTGAATAAGCCCTTTAAACTTGTACAGAAAGAGAAGCAAAAATGGTCAGGAAGTGCTTTGGATCGGATTCTTCTGGGTTTTTCATTGTAGAGTATTTTAATACAAACTGCAGACGCACAAATATGACATGTGATACAAGCTGTGCAAGTACTCTGGGCCCTATTCCAAGGTTGCCGTTACGTTTAGCGTTCGAGACGCACAACATACCGGCCAGAGGTTGAAAGGGATACTCTACAAGCCTGGAATATCCTCCCCATCCCAGGTGCCCTGAAATCTTTAAAATGTGGGGTGAAGTGGAAAGATTTCTCCCTCCCCCCCCACAGGACCCGGCAGGTGGGAGGTTTGAACTTCCCGGCTGTCAGTCACTAGTTCGGTCACTCAAGAGGTCTCGTCCATGAGGCCGCCTGTGACGCTGGTGATTGTCAGGGAGAAGCAGATTGATTGGATCTGTGCATGCGCGCACAGACCCAATCCATCATTGTGCGCCAGCGCCACAGAACTTGCGTACGTAAATCTCGCCATTCCCGTTGCGGTGCGCAATTCCAGTAATAAATAGCTATCACTGTAAATAACCTATTTGGCCACTAGATGGCACCATCTACTGTCAAATTGAGTTACGAAGGTTTGAGCAGCAGATTTTTTTTTCTCCTGCATCGGCTGCTGAAAGACTGATATATTAGAGCTTTCAGCAGCTGATTTTACAGATTTAGCTTTTTGCGCATTATGCCCACAGGGCTAAAACTTTGGGGGGCACCTTCTGCAGCCAAAAAAGCAAACAACATTTGTTTCATTAGCTTATGGGCTGCAGATCAGCAGATCTCGATATCGGGGTACCAGATGGTGCCTTTGAAGCCTGAGATATTTGGATCTCGGTAGTGAAGGGGTTAATGGGATATTCATGTTTTTTAAATCTCTATAGTTTGCTTTTAGTTGTTTTTTTTTAAATCATACTCCTATTATAATAATAATTAATAATATTATATCATATTATTGTAGCTCTTCAAAAATGAATTTATACTGACATAGAAAGGGGAGCAGAGTATCCTGACAATCTGTAGAACAGCGAGCAGATTTACAGAATAAAAAAGGAGCTTTATAACTAATCCAACAAAAACATACAGGGTTATTCAAAGAGATCCAAATGGCTGGAGAAAGGTAACCGAACGCTGAAAATCAGTGTTCGGTTACCTTTCCTGGCCATTCGGCTATTCAGAGAGCAGGCAATACACCAAATCCTGGCGAATTGCCTGAACATACGGTGCCTGTTCGGTGCCTGTTCGAGGCCAGTGAAATCCCCATGAAAAAGCACTGCTTCGGCTATTCAGAGAACACAAACCAGCAGTGAAAGGTTCCCCTAATGCCCTGCCATTCGGTGGTATAATTCGGCAGGTTTATTCAGGAGAATCCCATAGGCTTCAATGTTAAAAATATTCCTGTTTTAATTCAATATCTAATAAACCGTTCATTATAAAATTCTGCAGTAAAGAGTCTCTTTATTTATAGATTTTTTGGGATATTTAAAGCATTTTTCTGGATTTTTATTTTTTGTAAAAAAAGTCAGATTTTTTTTTTCTTTTTTAAGTTTACTTATTTTTTCTGTAACAGCCCTTTTTATTATCATTCATTGGATCTTATATGTAAATTTCAGACATTTTCACTCAGTAGTTTCTTTGCAAACAGCATTTCACTTTTCAATCATTCAAGCAAACTGTTTTCCTAATTTATTCACTTCCTTCTTCTGCGGTGTCGGCTTTTTGCAGAGGCTTCGCTGCGTGTGATCGGCTCCTGCTCGGGTTTTTCCAGCGTCTTCGATGGGTTAACCCAGATGCTTTTGCGGGTTTTTGGCATGCATTTGCCAGGTTTTCGCCAGGTTTTCGCCGGGTTTTCGGCAGGTTTTCCCTGCACTTCGACAGCCCTGTGGTGCTTGCTGAATACACCGCAGGGTAGCCGAAATGGAAAAGCCGATTTGCACCGAATTGAAGAGAACGAAAAGTCACCGAACGTGCGGTGACTTTTCGAATCTCTTTGAATAACCCTGATAGACTGAAAACTGAAAAAAAATCTGAGGTAAAAAAAAAAAGGAAAAATAGCAAAAAGAGCATAAAGAGCAAAAGGAAAGGCAATGAAAGAAGTTGCACCTGGGTTTAACTGATTCTCAGACGCTTTGTGACCTTTTCTACTTATTTCATGAACTACCTCGTCGCTCACTCACTGTATATTTGGAAATCTGAAAATATGCCAGGGACATAGAAAAAAAAAATTTGTTTTTTATGTTTACTTTATACGTGAGGAAATGTTATCTTAGAACTATTATAGAGGATTGCTCACGTTTTGGTGCTGTAAAAATAGCACTCCTGGGTTAAATGGGTTAAATCTCAGCTGCTTGGCATCTCTACCGATTCACAAGTACTGTCTAAGGGCCCTATTACATTCTTCACGCAAAAACGCACGCAGAACGCGTGAATTTTTGTGCGGAGCGTTAAACGATAACGCTCGTAAAACAACGCTGGTATTACAATCCTCGCCCATTTTTTTATCCGTCAAAAAATAACGCGCGTATAACGGCCGCGCAGAAACGGGCACACAGCAACGTTGCGCGCAGAAATCAGTGTGTGGACTGTGTTTTCACGCGTTTCAGCCAATCAGAATTAAGAACCACAGTAATCTCCCGTTAAGTTTTTGCGCCTGTCAAAGTCAATCTGCGCATATATGCTGCATCAATAAAAAAAACACGCACAACTTCTCAATTTTATTGTTTGGGTATGTGTAGAATGTGTAACTATACTGTGCTGTATTTTTTTTTCGGACTGGTGTATTTGGGTTCGGCCAGGACGTTCAGATTTTTAAAAGACGTTAAAATTATGCGCGCAAACGCTGTGCGTTACAAACTGCGCATAGATTGTAATACCATCCGTGTACCAGCGCACAAACGCATTTGCGCTCACGATGTTAAGTATAGGACGCGCGCAGTACAGTACGCTCGCGCAGCGTTCGCGCAGGTTCACCCGCGGTAGACGTTAACGCACATTTTTTGGCGTAGACATTGTAATACGACGTTCAGCGCAAAGGGTTTTGCCCCTTGCGTTAATGCGTTATTGCGCACGTGTTAATGTTTGCGCAAAGAATGTAATAGAGCCCTACGTCGGTCCCATGATACATTGTTACCCAAGGATTTCAGAAATGGAACAGCAGTCAGGTGGCAATGTTCTCTGTATGCATGTTTGGTTGTTTGGCTGTTTGGTGTTGCACTTATATATAAATTATTGTGGTTATGCGATTATTATGCAATTCTAAACTTTTACATCTGAGAGTTGCGACTCCTTAGTCAGTGCCGTTACTTTTTTATTATGTGTCTTAAAGGGCCGCTACCTCAAATAAATGCAATGTCCTTATTGTGTTTATTTGATGTTGCTGATATCTTACATGTGCTTTGTTTTTCTCTTGTATGTTTAGTTAAGAAAATATTTTACTGTGTGTCACTGGGAGCATTCATTGTGCATTCTTTTGTTTTGTAAATTGCCCCCACACAGTATCTTTCCATCACTTTGCTCTTCACTGTGTGTGTGTGGCTTTGGGTCGATCACTGTCTCAAATCATTGTACTGTGTGGGATGTTGTGACGGTAGTCACTTTGGACTTGAGGTACATGGACCTAGAGATGCTTTTGGGAGATGCGGTCCTGATGTTTTATTATTATTATTATTATTCTTTATTTATAAAGCGCCAGCATATTCCGCAGCGCTGTACAATAAGCACAGTATAGACAGGGTTACAATACATTGAACAACATTTGACAAACAGTACAGGAGGAGATGAGGCCCTATTCCCGTAGGAACTCACAATCTAGGAGGGTTGGGGTTGGAAACAGGAGGAGAGGACTGTAAGGTGAGAGTGATTGATGGTTGCGTCAGTGAGTTGGGTGGTAGGCTTCCCTAAATAGGAATGTTTTAAGGGAGCGTTTGAAGGAAGAGAAGTTAGGGGAAAGTCTGACAGTACGAGGGAGAGCGTTCCAGAGAGTGGGGGCTGCGCGTGAGAAATCCTGCAGTTTTAGATTATTTCCATGTCCTCTCTTGTGTGCCGAGTGCTTGTGTTTTCTGTTCCCTATCCCCTGATGTCTGTGTTATATTATTATTATTCCCATATGTATTTAGTGTAGAGTGTTGTGTGGTTGTGTTGCATATACTGTGCTGTTTTCCCTATGTGTAATCTGCATGTAACCATTAATTTCTCTGCTTCCACCCCCCCCCCCCAGGTCTGGCTTTATTTAACCAGATCTCTCTACCAGTTTCATTATTCTTTGTCTGTAGACCGGGGCATGTGTGTGGAAGGGGGAGACTATTCAGCATGGAAACGCTGGGGCGTGTTTTTTTCTTTTGAATGTTTTTGAACTGTAAAACTAGAATAAAGCCATTCCCAGTTTGGTTTCTCCCTGCAAGCATCTCCTGTTATTGAGCGAGTGTTGGGCCAGAACCAGTACCAGTAGTGCCACATTTCTGCAAATCCGTTTTGTCAAATACAACGAATTCACTATTTAGTGAATGGTCACAGTATTTTGCCAAAATTGGAGTCGCCAAAGCCGTTATCGGAAAACAGGTCGAATTGCACGATAAACGCCGAACTGCGCCAAGTTAGCATCGGCGATTTCCACAAAACTGCAAAAAGAAAAAAAAAGAAGTCTTCTATTCTCCTAACAGGAATATAAATCAGTAAAAATGTAGTAAAAATGTGTCAAATTAATGAAAAGAGCCCTTTAAAAAATATTAAAAAGGTGTGTTGAAAAAATAAAAAAAGCCTTTTAAAAAAAATAAGAAAACCAAAACTGCCGTCTAAAAAAATACAGAAATTCTAAAAGGTGTTCTATAAAAATTAAAAACTAAAAAGGCTTTTTGCTGAAAATTAAAAGAATAAAAGGTTTTTTAAAATGAAAATAGACAATACGTTTTTACATTGAATCCAATGGGGTTCACCTGGAACTGAAACACTGAAAATCAGGGCATTTTGCTGGAATTTCGGTGCAATTCGGCGTTCTGTGAATCGAAGATATAATAGTCTTCTATGGGGCAATGTCGGTGCCGGTGAACTGCGGCAACTGGCACCGTATTTTGTTGTCAGTTCGCCAGTATTTGACAAAGTGGCCCGAAAGTGCATCGAACGGTGAAATTCACCATCCAGTGCAATTTGGAGCCAAATCGGAGGTTAGTGAATAACCTCTTAAATTAATCTTATGAGTGGCTGGTATAGGTATAGGTGGGCACAAGGGGGCGCTGCTGGTGCACTGAGGCATCCGCCAATGAGGGGATTTTTCCTGTCTGCCCCAATATAAGCTGTTCAAAACAAAGAACATAAAAGTGACATTATCTCCCCTTGCATTTGATTATTGCAAAGCAAACATTTGTATTTTGTGTTCAGTTTTTTTTAAGTGTGTATTATGTTCATGTAGGTTTTTTTTAAAGAGAAAAATACATTTTATAAGATAATAAATATTATATAAATACCGTAGATACTCGAGTATAGCGCGACCCGCATATAACGCGATGGATAGAGATTTATTATGGAAATGAGAAGGTACTCAAGAGACTCGAATATAACACGAGGAACAAAATTTTACTGTACCGGTAAACAATTAAAATTCTTCCAAGTTCTCTTAACACAGTCAGGCTCCCCCTCAGGCCAGGCCAGGGTGCTCTGCTCTAGAATGATTGCAGTTGCTACTAAGTATGAAGCCGCCGGCCATCCGTCTCCTTTACTAGTAATTAGATGGCCGGCGGAGGCAAGCGAGGTTAATGATTGGCTTCAACCGAGCGTGCCCTCTGGCCGTGGTGGATCCCACCTCTCCCAAATCTGGGAGTTCCTGAAGTGTTTGCAAGCATCAGGAAACCCACATTCACTTCAGCGAGACCACCAGAACTTCCGGGAGACTTGGGATCCAGAGCAAGGCAATTTTTTTTTTTTTTTTTTACACGCGATGCAGATGTCTCGAATATAACGCGACCCCTCCAATTTTAAGGTAATTTTTGTCTCAAAAATCTAGAGTTATACTCGAGTATCTACAGTACTGTTAAATATACACTATATTGCCAAAAGTATTGGCTCACCTGCCTTGACTCGCATATGAACTTAAGCGACATCCCATTCCTAATCCAAAGGGTTCAATATGACGTTGGTCCACCCTTTGCAGCTATAACAGCTTCAACTCTTCTGGGAAGGCTGTCCACAAGGTTTAGGAGTGTGTTTATGGGAATTTTTGACCATTCTTCCAGAAGTGCATTTGTGAGGTCACACACTGATGTTGGACGAGAAGGCCTGGCTCTCAGTCTCCGCTCTAATTCATCCCAAAGGTGTTCTATCGGGTTGAGGTCAGGACTCTGTGCAGGCCAGTCAAGTTCATCCACACCAGACTGTCATCCAGGTCTTTATGGACCTTGCTTTGTGCACTGGTGCACAGTCATGTTGGAGGAGGAAGGGGCCAGCTCCAAACTGTTCCCACAAAGTTGGGAGCATGTAATTGTCCAAAATATCTTGGTATGCTGAAGCATTCAGAGTTCCTTTCACTGGAACTAAGGGGCCAAGCCCAGCTCCTGAAAAACAACCCCACACCATAATCCCCCTCCACCAAACTTTACACTTGGTACAATGCAGTCAGACAAGTACCGTTCTCCTTGCAACCGCCAAACCCAGACTTGTCCATCAGATTGCCAGATGGAGAAGCACGATTCATCACTCTAGAGAACGCGTCTCCACTGCTCTAGAGTCCAGTGGCGGCGTGCTTTACACCACTGCATCCGACGCTTTGCATTGCACTTGGTGATGTATGGCTTGGATGCAGCTGCTCGGCCATGGAAACCCATTCCATGAAGCTCTCTGTGCACTGTTCTTGAGCTAATCTGAAGGCCACATGAAGTTTGGACGCCTGTAGCGATTGACTCTGCAGAAAGTTGGTGAACGCTTCGCGCTATGCGCCTCAGCATCCGCTGACTCCGCTCCGTTAGTTTACGTTGCTGTCGTTCCCAAACGCTTCCACATTCTTATAATACAGCTGACAGTTGACTGTGGAATATTTAGGAGCGAGGAAATTTCACGACTGGATTTGTTGCACAGGTGTCATCCTATCACAGTTCCACGCTGGAATTCACTGAGCTCCTGAGAGCGACCCATTCTTTCACAAATGTTTGTAAAAACAGTCTGCATGCCTAGGTGCTTGATTTTATACACCTGTGGCCACGGAAGTGATTGGAACACCTGATTCTGATTATTTGGATGGGTGAGCGAATACTTTTGGCAATATAGTGTATATGTAGATGAAACCAAGCAGGACCGGCAGACAGGATCCTGGAAAATATATTGAAAATAATGGAAAGTGAAATAGAAATTGAGATAGGAGTAAAAATCTTTAAAGATGAAACAAAACAGGGATCCGTCGCCAAATGTTCTCAGTTTATGATAGTGTTTGTATGTCCTGTGCTCTGAGCCCCTAATTAATACCTGCATGCTTTGCACTGACTGCATTGAATATCCTCTTCCTGAATCTGCCCATCCGGAGCCCTGGGTCTGTCGAGGTTACAATAAGTCAGAAAGATGACGTTTCATTATCCATTTTCAGCCACAGTGATGGAAGAAAAAAATGCATTAAAATGAATTTAGAGATGTAGAAACAGAAATTAAAAAGAAAATCTCAACCCTAAATTTTTACTGTTCCCTGCACAGCTGTCAGGGACTTGGGATGGTACCAGGGTGGCACCGGGGGAGAGGGGAGTATGAGCCCCGCGTGCAGTGGTCTGCACAGATAAGCAGAGGATCGAGGTAGTGGAGGGTGGATGGACACGCAGACTAACCAGGTAGATAGCTGAAGAGACTGTGGATAATGATTGCAGTTGCAGGAACCAGAAATGGGGAATCAGGATCAGGAATCAGGATAGCAGCAATAGCAAGGGTGGTCACTCTTGGTGAGCCTGAGCTGAATGAACCAGCAATGGGTGAGTGAGGGGCAGAGCCCTTTATTATGTGAGTCTCGTCTGTTTGGTGCATTAACTCATACAATGCTGGTTAATGGTTGCTGGTTGCAGGGCAGGAACAAGATGGAAGGGGATGGAAACCAGGGGGAGTTTCAGGATGGCTACAGCCAGGGGTCCTGACAGTACCCTCCCCTTCACGGGCACACTCTGGGTGACCAAGAACTGGTTGTGGACCTCAGTGGGCAGGAGACTGGCATCAGCTGGCATCAGTGGACAGGTTGCAGCGTCTATTCTCCCGAGACAGGGTCCAGGGCAGGTAAAAGAAAAGTTCCCTGCACAGTGCAACCGCCCGGGTCTTCAGGTGGGGGTTCCGGATTGATACAGGTGGCATGACTTTGTAGGCTCCTAGGAACAGAGGGACACTGGTAGGCGGCAGAGTCACCAGGGAACTCCGTGCCAACATAGATAGATGGCATCAGGGCAGATGTAGCCTGTGGGAGGTCCTGGGTCATATCAACGGGGAGGTCTGTAACACCAGCCTGGGGACGGTTCTTCCTTTGTTGTCTCCGTGCTCTGGATTTAGATTTCTTACAGCCAGCAGATAAATCAGGGGTGAGGGTGCCCACGTACCTGGATGGCACCAAGGTGGGTACATCGTAGGTGCCCTGCACCGTATAAGGAGCCGGATCCTCAGGTAAGGACTCTGGAGCAGCAGGAATGTCCCTTGCCCGTCTGGTGTTGGCGTCAGAGGGCGAGAGATAGGAGGCAGAGTCACCGTTGAATCTGGTGCCCGCATAAGAATATGGCATTGTGGTAGGTGTCTCCTCTTCTTCCTCTTTGCCATAGTCCCCCTCTGATATAGGTCCATCGCTGGATGAAGAACAGGAGCCTCGCCATGTCTTCATATGGGGTGAGGTGGTGGCAGCCTCCAATCCTTTCTCCTTGGTATAATAATTGTCCCAGGTGGTACCCCTTGGTACCTGCTCGAGGTCCAAATAATCAGAGGCGAGGCAGCCAAACGGCAAGAAATCATGCAGGGAGTCATAACCAGAACCGTCCACTTCACAGATGGCTGGGTCTTGATGGCTAAGAGTGGTGAGAGACGTGGTCACACCGGGAATCCGCATACACATAAGTTCCATAGGGAGCGGAGGTTCCACAGGAGTGTTGTCAAAGTCCATAGGAAGAACTAGATCTGCTTCCATGGGCATGGTGGTCTCCATCTCCATAGGACCCTCTGACTCATCTTCAGAGGTGTATTCCAGCGACACGCTTCTTCTGGGTTCAACTGGCACAAATCGTCTAGGGACAGGTGTAGGTACATGAGTTTTTCGGGGTGCAGGTTTAGGTGTTGGGGGTTCTCTGGGTGCAGGCATAGGCACACGCATTCGTACAGCAGGTCTTTCTGGAGCAGGCATAGACACAGTGGCTGTAGCAGGCCTGGAAGCCTGGGGCTGCTTCTGAGATCTACGCATCTGAGCGTGCTTGGGAGTTGCAGCAAACTTTGAAACTGGTATCGGTGTTGGTTTGACAACCGCAGATCTGGGTTTTTTTTCTGGGCAATCAGATATCCAATGCGATCCTGCCCCGCAATACAGGCAGAGACGGTCTGCCAGTCTCCTGGCACGTTCTTCAGGGGACAGGGGATCATGGTGTTTGTTAGGAGGAGTGCACACCTTAGTTGAGGTGCCCAGAATCTTTTGCAGCAATATTACCAGGGAATCTGCCAGGTTCTTAAAAAGTTCCTGGAAGGTCGTCTTAAGCAACTCCACCATTAAGTGCAGCACTGCGGGCTCATTAGTATTGGGCTGGTTCATTCTGTCAGGGACTCGGGATGGTACCAGGGTGGCACCGGGGGAGAGGGGAGTATGAGCCCCGCGTGCAGTGGTCTGCACAGATAAGCAGAGGATCGAGGTAGTGGAGGGTGGATGGACACGCAGACTAACCAGGTAGATAGCTGAAGAGAATGTGGATAATGATTGCAGTTGCAGGAACCAGAAATGGGGAATCAGGATCAGGAATCAGAATAGCAGCAATAGCAAGGGTGTTCACTCTTGGTGAGCCTGAGCTGTATGAACCAGCAATGGGTCAGTGAGGGGCAGAGCCCTTTATTTTGTGAGTCACGTGTGTTTAGTGTATTAACTCATACAATGCTGGATACTGGTTGCAGGGCAGGAACAAGATGGAAGTGAGCCACCAGGGGGAGTTTCAGGATGGCTACAGCCAGGGGTCCTGACAACAGCTCTGTCTCCCCGATGACTGGGATGTGGGCAGGACAACCATCAGGGGGTGACAGCACTGCCATGACATGTTTAGGGGCCCGGAGGCTCCAGGTGGCCCTGGCTGTTGCCAAACCCTGTGCAGCTCATCTAAGCACCGCTGATGTAAAGGTCTCTCTATGCCACCCAAGACTGGCCCACCAAGATACCAAGACATTTCCAGGTGGGCCGCAGCAAACTGACTCATCACTGGGGGAGAGCTTAGTATGGTCTGCACAAGGTAAGGGTAATGACCGAATGCTCTCCCACCAGAGAACACTTTTTATCCCATTGCCTGGCCCCAGGGACATAGCCCACACTGTGTAAAATCAGGTGATTAGAAGAGAAGTCAAAATGATTTAATTTTAATTAAATACTGAAATTGGCAGCCGAGTAAATGGGGCCCCATCCAGTGGGTCAGTAGGGCGCCCCGAGATTTCTGATGGCAACCCTGGATGTGGGTGTTGTACACTTGACCCAGGGGTGTGCAAAGGCCACATAAAGACCGATGCCAAAGCCGTCCATTCAGTGACCTAACCCAGGCAGCACCTTTCATGCTCTGCTCCAGTCCAGGTTTCCATGGACCCATCTTAAGCAACCTCAGGTATTCCCTAGACTTGTTATATAAGGGGGAAGCCCCAGAGACTCCTTACCTTGATATCATTTTGCTCATTGTGTTATCTGGCTTTGTGATCTGCTACCTCTTTGCTCCATTGATCATGTTTCCTGTGCTCCCCATCAAGTTCCATGTCACTGCCATCCCCCTGTTGATAGAGTCCTTTCGTTTTCTGTTGCTTCAGATATTTCTGTTCAACCTGGACCATGTGCGTTAATAGACCCACCTGTTTGCATTGTAATCTGCCTCCTTTGCCGTGTCTTCCCATCACTTGGGTTCTCCCTGCGCCCTGGTACCATGAGTGTGACGGTGGATGTGATTTGAGAGATAATGCTTGTTCTTGAGGTATTGATTCAAACACTGAGGTGAGCCTCCTCCATGAACTCCACTCTAGCCAGAGATTATATAATGTGTAACGTAGCAGTAACATGTGGTTTCATTCATTACAAGTTATGAATGAAACTACTCTTGGCTTGTGGATATTAGTCCATACATGATGTTGATCTATGAATATAATCATGCTTTGTCTTCAGATAAGATCGCTGGCATTGCCATGCCGGCTTCATCTACGGATCCATAACTAGGGATGCACCGATACCACTTTTTCAAGACCGAGTACGAGTACCGATACTTTTTAAAAGTACTCACCGATACCGAGTACCGATACTTTTCTTTAATGTCATGTGACGCTTTCCAATAAAAACAGACCATATAAAAATGCCCCCAGCTCACATGTATATATCCCCCAGCTCACACATGGATATGCCCCAGCTCACACATGTATATGCCCCAGCTCACACATGTATATGCCCCAGCTCACACATGGATTTGCCCCAGCTCACACATGTATATGCCCCAGCTCACACATGGATTTGCCCCAGCTCTCACATGGATATGCCCCCCAGCTCATGGATATTGCCCTAGCTCACACATGGATTTGCCCCCAGCTCACACATGGATTTGCCCCCCAGCTCACACATGGATTTGCCCCAGCTCTCACATGGATATGCCCCCAGCTCATGGATATTGCCCCAGCTCACACCTGGATTTGCCCCCCAGCTCACACATGGATTTGCCCCCAGCTCACACATGGTTTTGCCCCCCAGCTCACAAATGGATTTGCCCCAGCTCACACATGGATTTGCCCCCCAGCTCACACATGGATATGCCCTCCAGCTCACACATGGATATGCCCCCAGCTCACACATGGATATGCCCCAGCTCACACATATGCCCCACAGCTCACACATGGATATGCCCCCCAGCTCATGGATTTCCCCCCCCGCGACGATACTTACCTTCCTGGGCGCCGCCGAGAATGTCTCCACGCGTGCGCTCGTTGGAAGGACCCCAGCCGCGACCACGTGGGACCATGTGATCACGACTGGGGTCCTTCCAACGAGCGCGCGCAGGGAAACTTTCCCAGCGTCGCCCAGGAAGGTAAGTATCGTCGCGGAGAGCAGCTGCAGGGCCTGTCCGAATGCTCTATCTGCATTCGGACAGGCCCTGCAGCTGCTCACTGTGTACATGTATACCTTCCTGGGCGACGCCGGGAAAGTTTCCGCGCGCGCTCGTTGAAGGACCCCAGCCGTGATCACATGGTCCCACGTGGTCGCGGCTGGGGTCCTTCAACGAGCGCACGCGCGGAGACATTCTCGGCGGCGCCCAGGAAGGTAAGTATCGTGTAAGCAGCTCTAGGGGCGGCTGTCCGAATGCCGATAGAGCATTTGGACAGCCGCCGCAGGCCCTCGCATGCCGGCAAGCCGGCTCAATGCCGGCTTCCGGTATCGTAAAAGTATCGGGGGGTACTGCACGAGTACCAAGTACTCCTGCAGTACCCAGTATCGGCCCCGATACCGATACTAGTATCGGTATCGGTGCAACCCTATCCATAACGTTTTCTTCTCCATTGTTTCTTGCTACCACTTTTTGTTGGAGGCTAATCCCCCATGCTCTGCATTGTGCCTTACCTGCTGGGTCCATCTTCTGGCATGACGTAAAAATGTTGGGTAACAAATGACAGCAGGGGGAACACAAGAGAGGTTATAGCTCACCATTCAAGGTTCAAGAAAACCCAAGGTCACCAACCACTAGAAATGTCTCCAAAGGAACAGAAGGACCAATCACTCAAGGCTTGATACAACAAGGAGTGTTATTAAGGAGCCACCACATTTTGGTCCACACAGTGGAGTTTTTGGCATGTGGATACATCAACCAAGCAGGCAAGGTTTGTTGATGGCCAAGAGACATTATACCCCACCATTCAAGGTTCCAGCAGTCCCAGTGTCACCAACCACTAAACATTTCTCCAAAGGACCAGACGGAGCAATCATTCAAGACATGGTATGAAAAGGAGCTTTATTCCGGTCTTGCCCAGTGGTCATACCAAGTCTTGGAAGACAATCCTTATGTTCTTCTGTGCAGGATCAATACATTGAGGCTCCTTTGTAAAGCTCCTCATCATGTTAAGCCTTGAGTGACCAGTCCTTCTTTTCCTTTCGGTTTTGTCTATGGCTTATATGGCTTTGGTTTTGACCATGGCTATACATGTGATATATAGCAAATGGATTGACATGTGGAAACGTCACGAAGGGATCAGGGTTGGCTGATGGTTTTTGAGCCCAATTCTTAGAATTTGAGTTATCCTTCTTGTGATGTTTATGTTGGACTTAACGATGTCATTCTAGAACACAGACTGCCAGCAACAGTGCATTATTTACTCACCTCTTTTATGACCTTTCCCTTGGGGATACTATCCATCGAATAAAGCTATGTTTCTTTTTCCTGATTTAATGTCTGTGTAGCGTGTCCGGCAGGTGGTATGGATTGTTCAATAGTGGGGAACACTCAATAAAACCAACCTAACATCTTAAAACCACAAAAAAATGCCTCCACAAATTCTGTGTTGTTTTATTTGACTTGTTCTTTTCTGAAGGAGGCATCACCCAAGGTTTTATCTAACACCATCACTACCAAGTGATTTTCCAAAAACCCACTATCTGGAGCCAGTTATTCTGAAAATAATTTTTAATTATTTATACAGTAAGAAATATTTGGATGTATTCCTTACGGCAATAACCTATTTGGCAGGCAGGTGGCCATCTATTGGCCAAACAGAGTAACTGCAGGTAGAACTGCAGCTCGTAGCTCCGTGCATCGGCTGGGAAAAGCCAATATGTCAGGACATCCCAATGCTGATTTTAACCAGTTTTAGCACCTTTGGCATTATGCCCACAGGGCTAAAACTTTGGGGGTACCTTCTGGAGCCCTTTAGCAAACGAAATTCATTTGCAAGAAACTAATTTAAAATGCAATCACACAGCACAGCCAATCGTGGATTTTGAACTTTCCCAAATTATCAGTTCTTCGTGTTAATAATGCACACCCATTATTTATTTCCTATCTTTAGCGAATTATCCCTACTTTAAAAAAGAGTCTACAGACATCTTCGTCTTGACCTAAACACCTGCGCTGCACTTACCAGCTAATCCCTGCAATAACGCCTGCTTCTGCTGTGCACGTCTATATGGGTCGCCTTAATTCTGAGGTGTCTCAGGGTCAGTTTCTGTCATCTGAGGCGCAGGTACTTATCTGCTAAGTAAAGCGCATGTGTGTAGGTCAGGATGGAGTAGTTCGCAGACTCCTCTTTTAACCCCTTCATTACCGATATCGAGATATCTCAGGCTTCAAAGGCACCAACTGGTGCCCCGATATCGAGATATCTCGATCTGCAGCCCAAAAGCAAATGAAATTTGTTTGCTGCAAACAAATTTGGTTTGCTTTTGGGCTGCAGAAGGTGCCCCCACAGGTTTAACCCTGGGGACATAATGCCCAAAGAGCTAAAACTGTAAAATCGGCTGCTGAAAGCTGTGAAATATCCGACTTTCAGCAGCCGATGCAGGGAGAAATAGAAGAAAATAGACCAGTCGCTCAAACCTCTGCAATGCAATTTGGCAGCAGATGGCGCCATCTACTGGCCGAAAATGATTATTTACAGTGAGACATACAATGGGTATAAGCTCAAATATTTTTTACTTTTAAACTAATTAAGAATGATTTTACAAAAAAAAACTCTGGTTTCTGACAATGTTTTTTTTTTTGAAAAATCACTTGGTAGGGAAGGGGTTAAACAGGAATAACTTGTTAAAGGTTGGGAATAAATAATTAGTGTAAATGAGGAAAATGCTTGTTTTTAAAAGTCTCGACTGATTTAGGAGAAATTCAGAAGCAAAAAAAAATGTTCTTAAATTTAAAAAAGTGATGTAATACATCCCCGATTAGTGATTTTTTTTTGTTTCCACCTCCAACGAGGCTTATTGGTCAGGAACAACGTTTACGGAGAATGCCCTGTTTAACTTTTCAACTGCCAGAGGGTTAACAAGGTTGATTTCAACTCACAAAACACTGGTTTTCTCAGCTTTGGTCTAACTCGGGTGAACCTGCTCGAACCCTTTGCGAGCGTACTGTACTTTGCGCGTCTTATACGTAACATTGTGAGCGCAAATGCGTTCGTGCGCTGGTACGCGGATGGTATTACAATCTATGCGCAAATTTTAACGGACAGCGTTTGCGCTCATAATTTTAACGTCTTTGAAAAGCTGGTGGTAACGGCAAATCTGAACGTTCTGGCCGAAACCAAATACACCAGCACGAAAAAAAAATACAGCACAGTATAGTTACACATTCTACACATACCCAAACAATAAAATGGAGAGGTTGTGCGTGTTTTTATCATTGTTGCAGCATATATACTCAGATTGATTTTGACAGCCGGGAAAACTTAACGGGAGACAATTGTGGTTCTTAATTCTGATTGGCTGAATCGCGTGAAAAAAACAGTCCGCACACCGTTTTCTGCGCGCATTGTCAATGCGCGTGCGTTTTGCGCGTCTTTTTTACACGCGTTATTTTGTGACGGATGAAAAAATGCACGAGGATTGTAATACAAGCGTTAATTTACCTGCGTTAACGTTTAATGCTTCGCGCACAAATTAACGCGCTGCGCGAGCGTTTTTGCGCAAAGAGTGTAATAGAGCACTTAGTCTTTCGGTTGCTTATTTTTATGTCTGTAATATTCCAGTGTGTTTTGCGTCCCGGGTTTCTGGGTTTGTAGGAGAGCAGGCTGAAGAGCAGCGTTCCGAGGGAAGTACTAATCACACACACGCTGTGATACATTAATAGAGTCACTTGATACACAGGCCGGAGGGCGGCGGGAGGCGAAAACTCAATAAACAAGAAGGAAAATGAGATTTAAACGTGGGAGTTGGACAGAATGGGAATGGCAGATTGATAACCCTGAGAGCGAGGTGACACTTACCGCATAGACATAATTTGGACCAATTTTTATTTATTTACTTATTTTTATTTTTTCAGAAATGTTACAGTTTTGCCCTAATTTTCAGGTCTCGTGTTTATCTCCGGTATAATGGTTCATAAAGTGATATAAAATCCAGCTTGTATTTACTTTTTATTCTAGAAATGTGTTTCTGCGTCTTGCGTGTAATAAAAAAATGTTTCGGGTTTTTATAAGCTGAATTTTAGCTTTAAGGCCCCCGGCACACGAGCGTATTCATGACTCATGTGCGCCCGCACTTCCCTGCGTCCGTGCGTTTTTGACGGGGAAGGTCCTCCACCGGACGTGAAAAAGCCCTCCCCGTCAAAAAGCCAAACGGGCTCTGACACGGATACAAAGCGCGATTCTTGTTTTACAAGAAGGATACATTGAAATTTCTCTGGTTTCCCGGGAAGGATACATTGAGATTTCTCTGGTTTCCCGGGAAGGATACATTGAGATTTCTCATGTTTTACAGGAAGGATACATTGAGATTTCTCATGTTTTACAAGAAGGATATAGTTACATAGTTACATAGTTACATAGTTATATAGGCTGAAAAAAGACATGCGTCCATCGGGTTCAGCCTCTCCCACATAACCTACTGCTGTTGATCCAAAAGAAGGCCAAAAACCCAGTCTGAAGCGCTCGCCAATATGCAACATACTGGGAAAAAATTCCTTCTTGACCCCAGAATGGCAGTCAGATTTCTCCTTGGATCAAGAAGCTTTTACCCACATATTAAATATTATAACCCTTAATATTCTGTGTCTGCAGGAAGTCATCCAGTCGTTTTTTAAAAGTCTGTACAGACTCTGACCCAACCACCTCAACAGGCAGAGAATTCCACAGCTTTATTGTTCTCACCGTAAAATAACCCTTCCTATGCTTTAAGCTAAATTTTCTTTCTTCCAGTCTAAATGGATGACCCCTTGTCCTATGTATAGTCCTGTTAATGAATAGGTTATCAGACAATGGTTGATAATGGCCCCGTAATATTACATTGAGATTTCTCTGGTTTTCCGGGAAGGATACATTGAGATTTCTCATGTTTTACAAGAAGGATACATTGAGATTTCTCTGGTTTCCCGGGAAGGATACATTGAGATTTCTCTGGTTTTCCGGGAAGGATACATTGAGATTTCTCTGGTTTCCCGGAAAGGATACATTGAGATGGGAATGATACAAAATTATAGAATCAGCAATATAACCGAAAAATACGATGTCTGAAATTACTGAAATGGAACCGAAATCACGAATGGAACGAAAATGAATTTCGATTTTACACATTTCTAGTCCATTCGAAAATTCCGGAAAGTTTTGTTTCGGCTCGGAAATTTGTTCGGATCTGTCGTTTTCGGATTCCAAAAATGTTCGGAAAATCGTCCGAATCCGAATGCACGAATCGGGAAATTTTGTGAAAATTCCGAAATTCCGAAACCTGAAAAGCACATCCCTAACTCCCACCCCTTACTGTGAACATAGAGGATAAGGAGCTGGAAGTTACAGTATCTTTAAGGTGGCTGAATAAATAGTATTAACTCCTGGTAGGCAGAAAATAAGTAAATAGTATAAGTTGCTAAAATTCTTCCTTTACTGGACTGAATTAATTAAAGCTTTCTTTAAATAAAAAAAAATCCTTTATGTTCTATAATGCTGTCTGCAAAAATATAGGGCCCTATTACACTCCTCGTGCACAATTTTGCGCGTGCGCAAAAACGCATTAGCGCGAGGGGAAAAACCCTTTGCGCTGAACATCGTATTACGACGTTCACGCACAAAATGAGCGTTAATGTCTAACGCGAGTTACCCTGCACGAACCTATACTTTCATTGTGAGCGCAAATGCGTTTGTGCGCTGGTACGCGGATGGTATTACAAGCGATGCGCAAATTTGTACGAACGACGTTTGCGCACATAATTTTAACGTCTTTTAAAAGCTGGTGGTAACTGCAAATCTGAACGTTCTGGCCGAAACGAAATACACCAGCACGGAAAAAAAAAATACAGCAAAGTATAGTTACACATTCTACACATACCCAAACCAATAAAATGGAGAAGTTGTGCGTGTTTTTATTATTGCTGCAGCATATATACTCAGATTGATTTTGACAGGCGCAAAAACTCAACGGGAGACAATTGTGGTTCTTAATTCTGATTGTTTTTGTCACGCGATTCAGCCAGTCTGCCCACCGATTTCTGTGCGCAGCGTTAATTTGCGCACGTTTTTGCGCGTATTTTTTACGCGCAATATTTTCGTACGGATGAAAAGATGCGCTCGGATCGTAATACCAGCGTTAATTTACGCACGTTGACGTTTAACGCTGCGTGCAAAAAAGATTGCGCTGCGCGTGCGCTTTTGCGCGGAGAATGTAATAGAGCCCATATTATATTAATACTAATTAATAATAAAAAGGCGAATTAGAATTTAATAAAATGCCACGGAATGATCAGAAACCTGAAAAGTGACTTTTAACACAAAAGTCAGGGCGAAAGCTGCTGAGATATTAAATATACCTTAAAAGCAAAATGGCTCATGATAAATAGAATGATGAAATAACATAACATTGCGGCTTTTATTTGTCGGTCTCTTGATTGATTGAAGGTAAAGTTCTGGTAGGTGACAGACCCCCTTTAAATAGCACCGAATACAATACCAGTGGAAAGAGGAGGGGGTGTCGAAATGCAGAGGAGGACTTCTCGGATCCCGCTGCGTGGTGGAGGGAATTAAACTCGGCTACATGACCCAATTAAACGAGAACAGGTTGCACAAAAATCAGGAGATGACATTGCATATGTAGTATCTGTGCTGATGATGGCTGATTGACATTTTCCTGCATTTACAGTGCCTAAATGTGATGCACGCCAATAAACATGAAATAAATTTTAAAAAATAATACAAAAAGTAAATAAATATGTAATATATATATATACAATCTAGTCTCTGTGTGTGTAGTTTTATATATATATATATAGTAGTATCTATAAGGGTTGTGGTGGAGGACAAAAAGTGAGATAAAAAAAAGCCTCCACACTATAATAAGTGTGTTTATTATTGCAGAAGCCACTTGCACATCACAGCAATTCGATGAATTGCATCCCAGAGCTCCTGTGCCACATTCCCCATATGCAGCAAGGAATTCTGGGTAGGATATGCAAATGACATCTGTCTCACTTTTATACATCCTGGGTCTGTTATTACACAGAGCCCTAAAATCAATGCTATGTCACACCGTGGCTTTGTAGCAGAGATAAGGTTTATGCAACTGGTCAAAGCCACTCCTAGGACAGCGCTGTTTCGGGTTTGTTGGACCCTCATCAGCAGGAGCTAGGTGTGATGACCAGTTGCAGTGGATGCTTGGGACCCATAGGGCAAAAGAGTATCTATAAGAGTTGTGGTGGAGGACAAAAAGTGAGATAAAAAGACTCGACGCTATAATAAGTGTGTTTATTATTGTACATATATATTTATATAGTACATATATATTTATATATAAAATAAATGTATGGAATTGTTATATATGTGTATTTATATAACAGTTTCATTTAACCCCTTAGTGACCGGGTGCTTTTACACAAGTCCGTCCTTTAGTGACCGGCCGCTGCTGTTTTTCCGTTTCTGCGCTGCTCGTGTTTCGGTCAAATTTTCCTCTTACTCATTTATGCAACCCACACATATAATACATCGTTTTTCCCGCCATTAAATGGACTTTCTAAAAATACCATTATTTCCATCATATCCTATAATTTACTATAAAATAAATATAAAATATGATGAAAAAATGGTAAAAACACACTTTTTCGTAATTTAATCCCCAAAATCTACAACCGCCAAAACAGACCCCGGCTAAATAGTTTCACAATTTTGTCCCGAAAATAGAAATACCCAATGTTTACATGTTTTTGCTTTTTAACCCCTTCACTGCTGAGTCAGTTCACCTATGTGCGCTGAGCTCATTCTGACCGTTTTATGCCCATTATTTTTAGATGACAGCCTAGGTCCTATTTAACTAACCCCCCCCCCGACAATTTTTAAAAAAAAAATATATATATTTTGTTTTAACTTTTTTTAACTTTTTTTTTGTTTTAGCTTTTTGTTACACCAAACTAGTCATGTTTGGTTTCATTGGAAAGGCCTCTCCAATGATGTCCAACATGACCCTCTAGCTGCCACGGATCGGGAGATCAAGGGATCCAAACGATCCCCCGTTCTCCCCTTGGCAGCTAGGGGGTTAACTGGCCCACTGATATCCTCACACATATGGTGGGAATATCAGTGGGTGGGGGGGGGACCAGGAGGCCTGGCTGACATCCAAGATGTCAGCCACCTCCATGTTTAAATCGCAACTCCGCGCCGATTTGTGCCTACTCGCGATCCGGCAGCGAAACTGTTAACTTCACACACCGCTGAAAAGGGGAGACTCTTCCCTTTCCAGCGGTGTAAAAAGTAAGTTTCTAGCTGCCATGGTTGGAGAGATAGAGGGCTCCAAAAGAGCCACACCTCCATTTCCTGGTTTTAATGCAGGCGCCGGGGGGTGCCTGCCGATGATGTCACCACGCAGCGTGGTGATGTTATCGTGCTCGCCAGCCCCTCTAAAGCAGAGGGGTAGGCTTCCTTCCTGCCAGATCGGCATTGGAACCAGCAGGGAGGTAAGTATTCGGGCGGGAGGGAGGTTAGGAGCCGCTGACGTACTATGTCCATCTGCGGGTCTAAGGGAGACCCGTGGGCAGGATGTACATAGTACGTCAGCGGTCCTTAAGGGGTTAAAGGAGCATATTTATTGACATGACTCACATTTAGGCACTAAAATATATATGCATATATAACGAGTCACGGCCTTTCTCCTGCTGATGAGGGCATAATAAGCCTGAAACAGCTGTTCAGAATTGACTGTGGCTCGTTACATTACCTGACCTTTGCTAAAAAAGCCATTTAGTATGGCATTGCACTGGCAAGGAGGGTTCTGTGTTAAAACAGACCCAGGATGCAAAAGAGTGGGAAATTGGAGACTTCATTTGCATGTCCTACCCAGAGTTCCTTGCTGCATATGGGGAATGTAGTACGTGAGCTCTGTAAAGCAGTTCACTGAATTGCTGGTTTGTGTCTTCTACAATTATGAACTTTATTTTATACATATATATTGCTATGATGTGCAGGTGGCTTCTGCAATAATAAACACACTATATACAGTTGTGTTCAAAATTATTCAACCCCCACTGAAATTGAGTGTTTTGGCCAGTTTGACATTGATTTTGATCATTCAGTCATCTTGCTTACAATTAAATCAAAGAGGCACGTGTAGGTCAGACAAATATAACATAACATTTATAATGAAATAACCACAAATGTCTTTTCTGTGCTCACATCATTATCAGTTTTATTCAACCCCCAAGTGACATTCAATCTTAGTACTTAGTACAACATCCTTTTACAGTTATAACAGCTTTTAAACGTGAAGCATAGCTTGACACAAGTGTCTTGCAGCGATCTACGGGTATCTTCGCCCATTCGTCATGGGCAAAAGCCTCCAGTTCAGTCACATTCTTAGGCTTGCGCACTGCAACTGCTTTCTTTAAGTCCCACCAGAGGTTCTCAATCGGATTTAAGTCAGGTGACTGCGATGGCCACTCCAAAATGTTCCAGCCTTTAATCTGCAACCATGCTCTAGTGGACTTGGAGGTATGCTTGGGATCATTGTCCTGTTGAAAGGTCCAACGTCTCCCAAGCCTCAGGTTTGTGACGGACTGTATCACATTGTCATCCAATATCTCCTGGTACTGAAGAGAATTCATGGTACCTTGCACACGCTGAAGCTTCCCTGTACCTGCAGAAGCAAAACAGCCCCAAAGCATGATTGACCCCCCGCCATGCTTCACAGTAGGCAAGGTGTTCTTTTCTTCATAGGCCTTGTTCTTCCTCCTCCAAACATAGCGTTGATCCATGGGCCCAAACAGTTCTAATTTTGTTTCATCAGTCCACAGAACACTATCCCAAAACTTCTGTGGTTTGTCCACATGACTTTTGGCATACTGCAGTCGACTCTTCTTATTCTTTGGAGACAGCAAGGGGTGCGCCTGGGAGTTCTGGCATGGAGGCCTTCATTACGCAGTGTGCGCCGTATTGTCTGAGCTGAAACTTCAGTACCCACATCTGACAAATCTTTTCTCAGTTCCTCAGCAGTCACACGGGGACTTTTCTCCACTCTACGCTTCAGGTAGCGCACAGCAGTCGAAGTCAGCATCTTCTTTCTGCCACGACCAGGTAGCGTTTCAACAGTGCCCTTTGCCTTGAATTTGCGAATGATTCTTCCTATGGTCTCTCTTGGTATGTTTAACATCTTTGCAATCTTCTTATAGCCATTGCCCTTCCTGTGAAGAGTAATCACCTCTTCTCTTGTCTTCCTGGACCATTCTCTTGACTTCACCATGTTTGTAACCACACCAGTAAATGTCTAGAAGGAGCTGAGTATCACAGTCATTTTAAAGCTGCCTAATTGGTGCTTATTCTGCTTTATTGCTGCTCCGTGACATCCACAGGTGTTTTCAATACCTGATTGAAAACTCTTGAATGAACCTCTGTTCTTCAGAGTGGTAGTCTTTAAGGGGTTGAATAATTGTGTCAATGAAGAATTCACAAAATAAACATTTACTACTTTATTACAAAACCAATTGATGTCATTTTAGTTGCATATGGTTCTTTAAAAAGTCCTTGTAGGATTTCATTCTGAATACAATTACAAATGTACGCTAAATTCTCTAAAACCCTTTACAGCATTGGGGGTTGAATAATTTTGAACACAACTGTATATATATATATATATTATATATATAAAAATTCCAAGGAGCCCCGCACTCTGTGTAGCAAAAAATAGTCTGTACCTGCTTCGGTGCAATCCAGTTGCGTAATTTCATAAGTAAAGAACCCGAATGCACACGAAGACTTAGAAAAGTAATATCAAAATATTTATTATTGCATGGATCCATGAAAAAATAAAAAAACCTGTTATATGAAATTGTTATATATGTGTATTTATATATTTATTTTATATATAAATATATATAATATATATATATATAAAATAAATATATGAAATTGTTATATATGTGTATTTATATAACAGTTTATTTTTTTTATTTAAGTTATCATATTTATTCACAATTTCACATGACTCTCATTTAGGCACTAAAATATATATACAGTATCTAATATATATATAACAAGTCACGGCCTATCTCCTGCTGACGAGGGCATAATAAGTCTGAAACAGCTGTCCAGGAGAGGCTGTGACTCGTTGCATAACCTGACCATTGCTAAAAAGTCACCCAGTATGGCATGGCACTGGCAAGGAGGGTTCTGTGTTAAAACAGACCCAGGATGCAAAAAAGTGGGAAATTGGAGCCTTAATTTGCATGTCCTACCCAGAGTTCCTTGCATGTGGGGAATAGAGCACGTGAGCTCTGTGGGCAAAGCAGTTCTCTGAATTGCTAGGATGTGTAAATGTCTTCTACAATTCTAAACTTTATTATATATATAATGAAATTGTTCTATATGTGTATCTAGATAACAGGTTTTTTTTTTTTTTCATTTAAAGTTTCATATCTATTGACATGACTCACGTTTAGGCATTGAAATATATACAAGACTTTCCGTGCCCGATTCAGAGATTCAACATTTTCTAACTGAAAGCTAGTGATTTAAGGAAGAGAAAAAAAAATGAAGCAGAATCTCATTGCTTTCTAACGTTTATAATTTCTAAAGCATCACCTGAAATCCTTAATTGTTGCTATTTTTTTCCTGCGTGGCGAAGACGAGGGGGCTAAAGTTCTCTTTAATCCCGCACTCCCTGCATCTTTTGTGGGGGCAGAGAGATTTCTGCATGCAGCTCTATTCTTTGGCTTTCCGTGCCAATGCGACCGTGCTGTCAGCGTGTGCTTGTGGAGACGTGCCAATTTTATAAATTTTATTTTTTTAATATATATATATGTCAGTATTGGGGGGAGAACCATTGACGTGGTGTCCCTGACATATTGTACTTTGTGCTGGGGGAGGGATTTGTAGGAATGGGAAAATAGTTTATTTTTTAGCCTTAGACAGATGGCAGGGTTTTAGGATGAAGGATCAGTGCCACGAAGGGGTCGTTGTAGGCAGCCAGCAGTATATTATAATGAAGTCACATGCAGCAGTAGAGGACTACATAACATAATACTCAATATACAATGGTTGTTATATATAGCGTATTAATGCTGGCTTTAAATAAACACTAGACTGCATTTTACAATTAATTAGCTTGATTTTGTTCCTCGTGTGACTCTCCATCATGTATCAGTATCAAAAAAAGAGAATGAGCTGGCACTCGTTAGCCATTGGCTTTCTATTAACTTAATGGAGTTTTTGCCACAGCCAAAATTGAAAACCAGCAAAACGGTACCAGCACACACGGGATCCTTACAATCATAAAAGGCTTATTGGAGCTCACATTTCAAAATGCCAGTGACCTTTCCTTCTTTTCATCCTTCCTCTCCTCCTTCCTACCTTCCTTCCTTCTTTTCATCCTTCCTCTCCTCCTTCCTACCTTCTTTTCACCCTTCCTCTCCTCCTTCCTACCTTCCTTCGTTCTTTTCATCCTTCCTCTCCTCCTTCCTACCTTCCTTCCTTCTTTTCATCCTTCCTCTCCTCCTTCCTCCTTCTTTTCATCCTTCCTCTCCTCCTTCCTACCTTCCTTCCTTCTTTTCATCCTTCCTTCTTTTCATCCTCCCTTCCTTCCTTTCTTCCTTCCTTCCTTCCTTCTTCATCCTTCCTTCCTTCCTTCCTTCCTTCCTCCCTCCCTCTCTTCCTCCCACTCTTCCTTCATTTTTTCAGTCTCTCACTCACCCTTCCTTCCTTCCTTCCTTCCTTCCTTCCTTCCTTCCTTCCTTCCTTCCTTCCTCTCTTCCTTCAGTCTTTTCAGCCTCTCACTCTTCCTTCCTTTCTCTCTCTTCCTTCCTTCCTCCCTCACTCTTCCTTCCTTCCTCACTCTTTCTTCCTTCCTTCCTCGCTCTTTCTTCCTTCCTCTCTCTTCCTTACTTCCTTGCTCTTTCTTATTTCCTTGCTCTTTCTTCCTTCCTCTCTCTTTCTTCCTTCCTCTCTCTTCTAGGATCTGGTAGACTTAGAGTTGTGGATAAAAGGCATGTCCCACATCTGTGGCTCTTCTTAATTCTTTTGAGGCACTTTCAGTGTGTGGTGAGACGGAAGTAGGCTAGACCGTTGAGGAACCACCATCCCTATGCCTAAGGTATGCAGGACTGCAACCAAGAACAAAAAGGAAAGGTGGGACATGATAGAAGGCAATTGTTGCTTGGGTGATTCTATCATAAGAGGTGTTGAGCTGAGAGTAGTGGTTTTTGGTGAGATGTCTTCCTGGGGCTACTGCTCGTAGAGACAAGAGACGTATTCTCAATATTGTCAAACTGTAAGGTGCTGGTTCCGGGCGGTAGGTACGAGCCAATGTGCAATGAAGAAGTCTTGCAAAAGCAGATATATATATATGTATATGATGATTTATTGTAAATACCCATAAAGCAAAGGCAATAAAATAGATATAGAAGAGGTATGCAATAGATGGAGAATACTGAATAGGAGGGGAAAAGCTAAGGAATAGGGAAGAAGTGTATATTATGTATCACAGGTTAGGTCTAGAGAGAACTAAAGCAGAATATATCAGGTTACAGGGCTAGAGGGAACCAGAGCAGAATATATACAGGTTACAGGGCTAGAGGGAACCAGAGCAGAATATATACAGGTTACAGGGCTAGAGGGAAGACAGAATAATTCAGGTTACAGGGCTAGAGGGAACCAGAGCAGAATATATACAGGTTACAGGGCTAGAGGGAACCAGAGCAGAATAATATACAGGTTACAGGGCTAGAGGGAACCAGAGCAGAATATATACAGGTTACAGGGCTAGAGGGAACGAGAGAATATATACAGGTTACAGGGCTAGAGGGAACAGAGCAGAATATACAGGTATAAAGGGAAACTACAGATCAAAAAGATACAATACAACAAGGTGTCTTAGGTTTATATATGTATATATATCCGAGTCCTTGGAGATATGGGCAAGTCCTTATAATCCAGGCAAGGAAAACTTGGAGGTCCAGGAGGATAACAAGTCCAGAGGTCTGTAGTAAGTAGGAGATCCAGGAGGTTTACAAATAATAAGTCCAGGAGAGATATAACAGATAGTCTTAGAAAATAGGATCCAGGTTGGGTCCTAGGAGGCCCAACAGGTAGCTCTTGCAGCTTGAATATTTCCCAGACAATGTAGAACGTTGGGCTTCAGGTGTGGCCTGGTTTTATGCAGGAATAGTAAGGTGATCTAGGCAACACCTGAGCGATGCACAGGCAGAGGTGAGTAGTGGTCTGCTATATGAAAAGTCCCACTACTATGAGCGCACTGGGTTTAGGCTTTTTATTACGCTGCAGCATTGATCCTTACACAAACAAGCAAAGCAGGAAGGGGAAGTGGACATTCTAGTCCATCTAGGGACAAATGACTTGGCTAGCAATGAGGTTTCTGAGATTAAGTAACTGTATAAAAAAGATGGTTTGCATCTTACTCATAGGGGAACATATGTTCTCAGTGAGAAGTTCAAAGGTTTCACAAAGAAATATTTAAACTAGGAGGGGGGACAAAAGGGTAAAAAACAATCTGCCTGATTGTCCCCCGAAACTAAATCGGAGGGTGCAAGCAACATGCGGGGAAAAAATTACAAGCTCAGAGTCGTGTCTATAAATGCTCGCAGTTTAGTCAATAAAATCAATGAACTGGAGGCAATGATGGCAGCTGAAAAAGTAGATTTAGTGGCGGTTACTGAGACATGGTTCAGTGAGAAAAATAACTGGGACATAACAATACCGGGGTACTCTTTATATAGAAAAGACAGAGAAGGTAGGAAAGGAGGAGGAGTGGCCCTGTATCTGAAAAACAACATAAAAATGACCCAAATAAAAGTGAGCGAGGTGAACATAGAGTCAGTTTGGGTTACGCTAACATTTGGCAATCATACAGTAGCTCGTGTAGGTTTGATCTATAGAACCCCTGGACAAGTAGAAGAGCTAGATAATCTGCTGTTTGAGGAAATAGCCAAAATGGCAATGAAGGGGGAAGTTATTATCATGGGGGACTTTAATCTTCCTGATGTGAACTGGAAAACCAAAACAGCTGGGTGCACCAGGAGTACAAATATTCTAAACTCCCTACTGGGATTATCTCTAACACAAGTAGTTGAGGAGCCGACCCGTAAAGAGGCCATATTGGATTTAATACTCACAAATGGAGGTTTGGTATCGGACATTGTTGTAGGTGAAAATTTGGGATCTAGTGATCACCAGTCAGTATGGTTTAATATAAGAACAGGAATGGCGCCGCACCACACAAAAACAAAAGTTTTAGACTTTAAAAAAACAGATTTTTCTAAAATGAGATTTTGTGTGAAGGAGTCATTATCAGACTGGAGGAGTTTAAAGGGAGTCCAGGAGAAATGGGATTATTTAAAGGAAGCATTATTGAAGGCCACAGGCAATTGCATTCGGCTTATTAGCAAAAACAAAAAAGGGAAGAAACCACTGTGGTACTCTGCAGAAGTGGCCAAAATAGTGAAGAACAAAAAGACAGCATTCAATAATTATAAAACAACTCAGAGTGAAGAAGATAGGCAAACCTATAAGATTAGGCAGAAAGAGGCAAAGCAATTTGTAAGAGCTTCCAAAGCACAAGCAGAAGAGAAAATAGCTCAGTCAGTAAAAAAGGGGGACAAAACATTTTTTAGATACATAAACGAGAAAAGAAAAGTAAAACAAGGATTAGTTAGATTAAAAACAAAGGAAGGAAGGTATGTAGAAGAGGATAAAAGTCTCACTGACTGCCTCAATGAATATTTTTGTTCAGTCTTTGCAGAAGAAAAGGAAGGAAAGGGACCTCAGTTAAGAGGAAACACTAACGAGACATTTACATATCAGTTTACAGAGGAGGAGGTTCTACAGCAGCTGTCTAAAGTAAAGACAAATAAGTCAATGGGGCCTGATGGGATCCACCCTAAATTATTAAAAGAGCTCAGTGATGTAATAGCAAAACCGTTAACAGATTTATTTAACCAATCCTTGCTAACGGGAGTCGTCCCAGAAGACTGGAAATTAGCATATGTTGTGCCCATTTACAAGAAGGGTAGTAGGGAGGAATCGGGGAACTATAGGCCAGTTAGTCTTACGTCAGTAGTGGGGAAATTTATGGAAACCATGTTAAAGGAAAGGATTGTTGAACATCTAAAAATAAATAGATTACAGGATCAGAAACAACATGGGTTTACCTCAGGGAGATCATGCCAAACTAATCTTATTAATTTTTTTGGTTGGGTAACAAAAATAATAGACACAGGTGGTGCAGTAGACATTGCTTATTTAGATTTCAGTAAGGCTTTTGATACTTTTCCGCATAGAAGGCTTATCAATAAATTGCAATCTTTGAGCTTGGATTCCAATATTGTTGAATGGATTAGGCAGTGGCTGAGTGACAGGCAACAGAGGGTTGTGGTAAATGGAGTTTATTCGGCGCAAGGTCTTGTTACCAGTGGGGTAGCTCAGGGGTCAGTACTTGGACCCATTCTATTTAATATTTTTATTAGTGATATTGTAGAAGGTATTAATGGAAAAGTATGTCTTTTTGCTGATGACACAAAGATTTGCAACAGGGTTGACGTTCCTGGAGGGATCAGCCAAATGACAAATTGAAGGAAGAGTGAGAGGAAGGAAGGAGAGAGGCTGAAAAGAAGGAAGGAGGAGAGAGAGGCTGAAAAGAAGGAAGGAAGAAAGGAAGGAAGAGAGGGAGGAAGGAAGGAAGAAAGCGAGGAAGGAAGAGAGAGGAAGGAAGGAAGAGTGAGAGGATGAAAGGAAGGAAGGATGAGAGAGAGGCTGAAAACATAGGCTACATACACTCCAATTTGAGGGAGGGACAGAGGATGAAATGAAGGAAGGAAGAGCGAGGAAGGAAGGAAGAGCAAGGAAGGAAGGAAACATAGAAACATAGAAACATAGAAAAATGTCGGCAGATAAGAACCTTTCGGCCCATCTAGTCTGCCCAATTACATGGATACTTTACCTGGATTTATCTTTTGTTTAGGATAGCCTTATGCCTATCCCATGCCTGCTTAAATTCAATTACTGTTTTGGCCTCTACCACTTCAACTGGAAGACTGTTCCATGTATCCACCACCCTCTCAGTAAAATAATGCTTCCTGATGTTACTTTTAAACCTTTGCCCCTCTAATCTAAGACTATGTCCTCTTGTTTTGCTTGAATGTTTGAAAAGTGAAACACTGTTTGCAAAGAAACTACAGAACGAAAATGTCTGAAATTTACATATGATCCAGTGAATGATAATAAGGAGGGCTGTTACAGAAAAAAGAAAAAACGATTTAAAAAAAAAACAGGAAAAAAATTGTTGCAAAAAAATCCCAAAAAATGCCTAAAAGATCCCAAAAAAATCTAAAAATAAAGAGACTCTTTACCGCAGAATACTATAATAAACAGTTTACTAGATATTGGATTAAAACAGGAATATTTTTAACATCGAAGCCTATGGGATTCGCCTGAATATACCTGTCGAATGAAACCACCGAACAGCAGGGCAATTCGGCAACTTTTCAATGCTGGTTTTTGTTCTCTGAATAGAAGAAGCATTGCTTCTCTATGGGGATTTCACTGCCCTTGAACAGGCACCGAACAGGCACCGTATGTGCAGGCAATTCGCCAGCATTTGGTGAACTGCCTGCTCTCTGAATAGCCGAATGGCTAGGAAAGGTAACCGTACGCTGAATTTCACTGTTCGGTTACCTTTCAGGCACATTTCGGAGCTTTATAACCCTGTATATTTTTGGCTCCTACAATCGTTTTTATTTCATATAACTTACTAATCTGGTAGTACATAATATATGTGGGTGAGTGCCGCTTAATGTTTCATATATGAATAGCAATCAGCATGACATCATCACAGAATCTCACGTTTCCTGTACAAAGCCAGTATATCAGCATTCGTTTAGTGATACGATACCTCATGCATCTGAGAGATGCTCATCCAGTAGTTTTTTCCTGTGTCTTGTGAAATTATACTTTAACTCCTTCACTCTGACGATCGACTATACTCGACCTCAAGGCATCGCCTGGTTCCACAATATAAAATATATTCGATAGGGTGTTCCACGGGAGCATTGTAAAGGAATTTTGTTTATTGCACATAAAATTTGTTGGAATTTGGGCTCCAGAACATGTCTTTCAAGTTTAGCACTGTGAGCATGAGGTCCGAGGTGCCAACACTTTTAAAACCAGATGGGAATGTGCATAAATGATACCTCCCCAGCTGATCCTGCATGGAAATCCAAACTGCAGTAACTCCTTTTGGCCAGCAGATGGAGACATCTGCCTGACAAATAGTTATTACGTTAAGAAACACATAAATATTTCTTACTGTACAATTAATTCAAACTTATTTCACAATACAGACAGTGGTTCCTGACAGCGGCTTTCTGGAACACTGCTTGATGGTGAAAGGGTTAAGGATGGTATCGTGGCCTCTCTAGGACGCGACTTATGCCGTTTGACCTCTGGCGTCCAGTGCGACCTTCTCAGTTTGCTAGGATTGAGTGTATCTGCTTATCTCCTAAGATGCATGTGTATCCTTATATTTTGACAAAAAACACACAACCCTCCTGCGATCTGTGACTTTGCCCTGATCCACATCAAACCATCGAGTCTCTGCGGAAAAGAAACCGAAGGATAAGCCTAAAATCACTCGCAAGTGAGATACTTTAAGGCTGAATTATCAATGTAGAGCCAGAGGCTTAAGTGTTGCATAATGCAGGAAGAAAAAGTGTCTTACAACCTCTATTAATTGAAATTGCATGCATTGCCCTTTATCCGCTTTATAGAACTTCCTTCTAGTTCTTTATTTATGCATTTTATGCATATTCATATTATTCTCTTTTTGGGCAATTGGTTTTAAAACTGTGGGTTCTTTTTTTGCGGTGTAATATTTTGTGGGGTTAAAAGGAGCATAAATTCAGGTTTCAATCTTGCGCTTTATAACGACGTGTCAGTAAAACACAGGTCATTTATGGCTCTTATTATTTTATTGCTTTATTTATTATCTTATATAATTAATTGAATTGCAATAAAGCTGTTTATTTAGAAAAACACACCATATTTAACCCCTTCACTACCAAGCGATTTGCGTTGATTTTTTTTTATCATAACCTTTATTTGAAACATGGGATGTGAAGGTAACAATTAAATATAGGGTGAAATAGAATTTTTCGCACATAAATTGTTATTTTAAGATAGTTAAAAAATTTAAATAATGTAAATTTTCTCATTTTAAATTTTTCATGTATTTGTTTATCCTTTACGGAAATATTGTTTAAATGTAAGATTCTGAGCTCTAGATGGCGTCCCTTATCTTACACAATTTCAAACGGGGTCTGCATTATTATCATACAGGCAGAAAAGACATTTTTGTTAGATACAGTAACTGAGATAAAGATAAATAATACAATTTGTCAGATCTCCTGTTTATGGGGATTTGTAGTGACCATAATGAGATTATTAGCAATGTAGGTTCCAAAAAATACCTATAGAATATAAAAATAATATCTGTATGTGGCATAATGCCTGTATATGTAAATGTTCTGTACAGAGAGTTTCACGCATTATAACTCCCTGAATCGTATCCCTGTACAGCAGTTAGTGACCCCAGAGCTCTCCCTGTATTCTGCCCTCTCACTGGCAGCTCTAATGTAGCAGTAATCTATTGTAACTTTTTGTTACAGTGAGGACTGAGGCTCTATTTGCAGATGGGTTTTATGTCTCTGCAGGGTGCTTGGAGAGTCATAAAACAAAGGATTTTGTTTCTCCACATGTGACACACTAATCCTGCTTTAAAAAGGTGTGAAAATTGTCTTTTGATATGCTAATGAGTGCTTTTCAATGCATTACAATGCAAGATCGAGATAACTCGATTTTGGGTGTGAAGGTGTTAATGGTGGTCAACAATTGACAATATATATGTATTTTTCAAGTAAAAATTAAAGCTATCCACATTTATTTGACTTTTCTATGAAGTGAAGCTAGTACCTGATATACTGTATTTAGAATGAATATAAGACGTTGAGAAAAACATTTACCTGTCCAAGGAAATCAGAGACTCGTTTTGCCGACAGAGCGCCTTTGCCTCATTTCCCAAATATGCTGGTGCCAGCATCGACGAGCAGCTTCAAAATTTACTGATTTGAGCCTCTGGTGCTTTGGCTCGGCCGGAATACATCCGTTAATGGCAAGCTGGAAATGGAAAACGTCACATGTAGCATTTTTCCATTTCTGAGATGTTGTTACCTGCTCAGTTGTTATCGGACCACCGAGTCCTGATGAAGGTCGATTTGGACTGAAACCACGACAAAAACATATAATTAAAGATTTGAATGAATGTTTTACTATAGAAAATATGCATTAATAAAGTTATGTAAAAAAAAAAAGGCATTTTGAAAAATGGCTCTCTAATTTGTCCGCGGCCAAATTGGACACGTTTCTAATTCGGAACATGGACGATTTTGGACGCGTAAAATTGTACCATAGCCAAATTGGAGGCTTGTGCTCAAAAAGGAGTGTTATTTTCCTTAGCTATTTTTGGAATTGAAGGTTTGAGTTATAGATAGAATTTACGGTTAAGGTTAGAGTTAGGATTAAAGATTAGGGTTAGAGTTAGAGATTAGGTTAGGCTACCATTTGAGCTACATTTTGGGTTAGGGTTAGATTTAACCATAACTCCAAAACCTTAAGATTCTGCTCCATTTGTGCTCCATTCTTTGGCAACATATTCTGCCCCATCTTTTTCCTAGCCCTAAACCTTATTCTTAACCCTAATTTCTAACCATACCCCTAATTTCTAAACCTACCAATAATTTCTCCCACTAACCCTTATTTCTAACCCTGAAACAGGAGCAACAATTCAGCCGTGTCTGAATCAAATTGGAAATGCATCCATTTCGGCCGCCATTGAATTCTGCGCGCGATACATTGTCCTTGTCCAAATTGGCAGGGTGTGCAATTCAGCTGTGGTCGAATTGTCTCATCATTTATAAAGATGTGTCTTATTTAGGACGTTATTTTTTTACACGATTGAAAAATACATGTCTTTTCCATGGGACATGGAAACATGGGGCATTTTTATTACTGTTTAAAAAAAAAGTAATAATAATAATAATTATGTTTAGAATGTTTACTATCCCATACTCATAAAAAATATTATTATTATTTCTTATGAGTACAGGGTATTAAACATATTTATTATAATAATAATAATAATTAATTATTATATTTATAATGTTTAATACCCTGTACTCATAAGAAATAAGAAATTATTGTTATTATTAGTAGTACAGGAATTAAACATTATAAACATATTTATTATTATTTTAATTATAATTTCTTATGAGTACAGGGTATTAAACTTTATAACCATATCTATTACTATTGTTATTTGTTATGAGTACAGGGTATTAAACATGTAAAACATATTTATTATTATTATTATTATTATAATTTCTTATGAGTACAAGGTATTAAACAGTATAAACATATTTATTACTATTATTATTTCCTATGAGTACAGGGTATTAAACATAATAAAATATTTATTATTATTTCCTATGAGTACAGGGTATTAAACATAATAAAATATTTATTATTACTATTATTATAATAATTTCTTATGAGTACAGGGTATTAAACATTATAAACATATTTATTATTATTACTATTATTATAATTTCTTATGAGTACAAGGTATTAAACAGTATAAACATATTTATTACTATTATTATTTCCTATGAGTACAGGGTATTAAACATAATAAAATATTTATTATTATTATTACTATTATTATAATTTCTTATGAGTACAGGGTATTAAACATTATAAACATATTTATTATTATTATTATAATTTCTTATGAGTACAGGGTATTAAACATGATAAGCATATTTATTATTACTATTATTATTATTATTAGAAACATAGAAACATAGAAAAATGTCGGCAGATAAGAACCTTTCGACCCATCTAGTCTGCCCAATTACATGGATACTTTACCTGGATTTATCTTTTGTTTAGGATAGCCTTATGCCTATCCCATGCCTGCTTAAATTCAATTACTGTTTTAGCTTCTACCACTTCAACTGAATGCTGTTCCATGTATCCACCACCCTCTCAGTAAAATAATGCTTCCCGATGTTACTTTTAAACCTTTGCCCCTCTAACATTAATATTATTATTTCTTATGAGTACAGGGTATTAAACATTCTAAACATATTTATTACTATTATTATTTCGTATAAGTACAGGGTATTAAACATTATAAAATACTTATTATTATTACTATTATTATTATTATAATTTCTTATGAGTACAGATTCTTAAACATTATAAACGGATTTAATATTATTATTTCTAATATGTACAGGGTTAAATTATCTTTCAGTAATACTTTTTTTTCTGCTAATCAGAGTGGGATAAATATGATTTAATTTCCATTGTGGATAGCAAAGGGTCCAACGGCGTCTCCTCCTCGCTGGCCATCTCTAGTAATTATTGCTCTCACAGGCTAAGGGTTAACAAAATAAACGAGCCTGTGTGGGGGGGGGGGGTGAGATGGTTTGCTACTGGACCTGCAATACCCTGGAGAACTGGGGGATATGTGGAGCTCCTGAAGCATCACTTCATTATACGTCTATATTCCCAAACAACGTAATGTAATTATTGTGAGATTCCGTAGCACCAGGAGTTTATAATTTAATTTTCATTACTTAAACGTAGCGCCGCGCGCACGCTACAGAGATTCCGGGGTTGCCCTAATTTTATTACACGCACGCCATTTGAGTCCTTATCCTTCGTTTTACTGCGATTCGACTGCTCACAGAGTCATTATCACAAATTGTATGCTAATTCCGTCCCGTATAAATCTCCTTGTGCTGTTGTGTTGACGTAGTCCTGCCTTGCACCACTGGCTTATCCTGTGATTGCTGATACATTGTAGCTATTTTTGTTTATTTTTTTATTTTAAATCACGATACCTACACAACAGGGTCACACACAAGTTAATGTACTGTGCTCGATAATATCACACACGGAGCAATCAGGAATATGAGTGTCGGCCGTACAAGCTCAACCCAGAATTAACGACAGGTAACTGTGTCTGTGCCTAAAGACTGCAGGTGCCAGTAATGGGCTCGGAAAGGGAGCAGCTTTTAATTACACTCTCCGTCGCTCTTGCATGAAATCTATTGATGACAGTAATCCACGGGCCTGCTCTGCTTTGCTCTCTAGAAGCAAAGCCTATTCTTAACCTTGTCCGTTCCTTTTCCAAGCTCCGCGCCACCTAAAAAAAAAAGGGAAAATAGAGGACTGGTCCGCACAAATTATGTTTCTGTGCTCGTTTAATCCAACGGCGATGCAAATACAGGTACACCTGAGTTAAAGGGCGTCCAACTCCGTAGAGAGGTATTTGAAAAGTCATGATATTTGTCAGTAAATTTTATTTTTGGTTATTTTTTTTTGCTTTAATGGGACACTGACCACTTCATGTAATTTGTTTGGTCACAGTGGCCTGAGTGTCCTCACCACTCCAGGGGAGGTCTCAGAGGGCTAATTCAGCATTTTGAGTATAGGGTATTAGCGAGCGTTGGTCTCAGCTTCCTCAGGAGTTGTGACTCTCCTGCATCCAAGGGATCTCAGTAGTTTTAGTGTCTGGCCTTCAACTGGTCATGTGACATCTGCGGCTTGAGAAGAAGCCACCATGTGACATGTCCGGTGCAGTGCTGAAGGAGCCTGATGTTGGAATGAATTTGAGTTTAAAACCAGACTAAAAGATTAAATGTGAGAGGGTGTGAAGAAGGCGTGGACTTGGGTACATGGGCCTAGAAATGTATTTGGGAAGTTCAGGCCTCATGATCTGTATCATTTCCCTGCTCTCTCTTGTGTTGGAGTCACCCTGTGCCTGTAGGGTGGGTGCAGGGTGTTTGTGTAATCTGTGTTATGTATGAATAATGTTATTGTCTATCGTTATGGTCTATGTGAATCTGTTGCTATCTGCTGATAGGATTGCTGTCCGAGTTATGTTAGCCTTTTCCAACATTCCCTCTCAGCAATGTGTGATAAGCTGGTGTACGTTTCAGTAGTCTTGTTGATCTGCCTTGTCAGGCAAACACTGCCCCATTATCTGATTACTGTTACTATGGTTTATATAATTACTTTGTGGTCATTGTAGCCCTAATTTAACTCCCCTTATCTAATATGTGTTTTCTCGGTGACAGATTATAGTAATCTGGCTATTCCCTATTTATGTAGCTTCTCCTCTGTTATCTAATGAATTCAGACAGTCTGATGCTCAGGTTGTGACTACATGACACCTAGTATTTTCATGTTTTGCAGCAAACAAATTTCATTTGCTCTTGGGCTGCAGATCTGCAGATTGAGATATCTCAATATCAAGGCACCGGTCGGTGTCTCTCAAGCCTGAGATATCTCGATCCCGGTAGTGAAGGGGTTAAATGGATAGTTACTTATTTCAAGATTTATTTCAAACCACGTTCCGTGTTCCTCACCAGATATTTCTCGGTTTCACCTTATAAATGGCTCAGAACCTCGTCTGTAGAAGATAGCAGACCCTTCCAACTACAACATCAGCTTCCAGATGGCCAAATGAGCCTCCGGGCTCCCTCCGTCGAGCACAAGGGCTGTTTGCCTTCTGTGATTTGGCGATAGCCATGCCATATCATACCACATCTCCATCTGGAGTGATCCTCGGCTGCCGTATATCTTCAGCAGTTGGCAATTTTTCTTAATTTTGTTTAAACGCTGTAATTGTATTCTTCTAGTTTCCATTATATGTAGTCATCTGGCTTTAACAGTTCCTCGGTGCACGAAGAAACACTAATATAAAGCCCTGCTGCTATGGGAATGGTGTTTGGATTGAAGCTGAGGTTAAATCCAGGTGGACACGGATAGCGATGAATTTAGAATTAATAATCAGTAATGAATTATTTTTTTTTCTTGTTTAACCCCTTCACTACTAAGTGATTTTTGTTGAAAAAATTTTTATCCTAACAGATACTGTATTTGAAACATGGAATGTGCAGTTAACAAATAAATATAGGCTGAAATAGACGTTTTGTGCAGAAATTGTTAAACTCAGATAGTTAAAAAAAATGTTATTATGCTAATTTGCTTATTTTTAATTTTTCATGTATTCGTTTATCCTTGACAGAAATATTGTTGGGATGAAAGATTCTAAACTCTAGATGGTGTCCCTTGTCTCACACAATATCACACGGGGTCTGCATTATCAACATACAGGCAGACATGGCCTTTATGTCAGATCCAATTTATGTGATACAGATAGATAATAAAAGATTCAGATCTCCTGCTTATGCGGGTTTGTAGTGATCATAATCATAACGAGATTATTAGCAATGCAGCTTCCACAACATACCAATAGAATATAAAAATAATATCTGTGACATAATGTATGTAAATTACAGTAACGCGTTGTATCTGTACTGTACAGGGATTTTCAGTCATTGCAACCCCCTGAATGGTATCCCTGTACAGCAGTGAGTGACCTCAGAGCTCTCCCCGTATTCTGCACTCTCCCTGGCAGCTGTAATGCAGCAGTAATCTATTTGAACTTTTTGTTACAGTGAGGACTGGGGCTTCTGTTTGCAGCTGGTTTTATGTCTCTCCAGGGTGATTGGAGAGACATAAAACAAAGGATTTGGTTTCTCTAATCTTGCTTAAAAAGGGGTGAAAATGGACTTTTGATATGCTAAGGAGTGCTTTTCAGTGCATTACAATGCAAAATCGAGATAACTCGATCTTGGGTGTCAAGTGGTTAATCTGTGCAGCCCCAGCATTTTTGAACATGTTATGGACAGGTCACTTATTGAAACATTATTTTTAAAGAGCAAAGTTCATGCTTTGTTGGATAATTTTTACTGGTGGGAAGGAAGGTTTGCTTTTTATACTGTATTTTTTTTTGCACAGAGCGTGCATTGCAGTGTGTCCTACTTTGTGTTCTCCTCCTGGCATTTCTACATCCAGCCTTTTGGTGGCAGAAAGCAGAAAGGTGCTGGCTCCATGGTGATCCTTTTGTGTGTAATTAGCCAATCAGATGCTGGGGGGGATTTATTTGCTCCTTACGGTCATACTGTGTGAAGCCATCTGCCATGTCAAACTACCCCAATGTCATTGGTACCTAATCAAAGTGTTATCATTAAGAACTGGCTACATTACTTCTTTTGCGACACAGCATAATCGGCCTCTTGCATCACTTCTACAACTGATATAATATATTGAGGACATTGGGTGGGATCATATATTATACTAAATTAACCCCTTCACTGCTAAGATTGATTGTACTTGGTCTGCAAGGCAAATAAGCATTACAAACGTTCCTGTAAGCGTTCCTGGTGTTTCAGCTCTCTCTCACAACCTTTCTGAGTGAGCCGGAATGTCAGGAAACCCTTACAGGAACCTTATAATGCTTATTTAATAAAGTATCATTTTTATTTATTTTTTTAAGCCCTTGAGTGCATACTATTGTTGATTATTCTGGATTTTTGCACCAAGGCACTTTTTTGACTTTATTGTTGGCTATAGCAGGCTTCTTATGGGGTATATATATATATATACTGTATATACAGTATCTCACAGAAGTGAGTGCACCCCTCACATTTTTGCAAATATTTTATTATATCTTTTCATGTGACAACACTGAAGAAATGACACTTTGCTACAATGTAAACTAGTGAGTGTTACAGCTTGTGTAACCGTGTGAATTTACCGTTCCTCAAAATAACTCAACACACACAGCCATTAATGTCTAAACTGCTGCCAACAAAAGTGACTACACCCCTAAGTGAAAATGTTCAAATTAGGCCCAAAGTGTCAATATTTTGTGTGGCCACCATTATTTTCCAGCACTGCCTTAACCCTCTTGGACATGGAGTTCACCAGAGCTTCACAGGTTGCCAATGGAGTCCTCTTCCACCCCTCCATGACGACATCATGGAGCTGGTGGATGTTAGAGACCTTGCGCTCCTCCACCTTCTGTTTGAGGATGCCCCTCAGATGCTCAATAGGGTTTAGATCTGGAGACATGCTTGGCCAGTCCATCACCTTTACCCTCAGCTTCTTTAGTGAGGCAGTGGTCATCTTGGAGGTGTGTTTGAGGACGTTATCATGTTGGAATACTGCCCTGCGGCCCAGTCTCCGAAGGGAGGGCATCATGTTCTGCTTCAGTATGTCACTGTACATGTTGGCATTCATGGTTCCCTCAATGAACTGTAGCTCCGCAATGCCGTCAGCCCCAGACCACGACACTCCCACCACCATGCTTGACTGTAGGCAAGACACACTTGTCTTTGTGCTCCTCACCTGGTTGCCGTCACACACGCTCGACACCATCTGAACCAAATAAGTTTATCTTGGTCTCATGAGACACAGGACAAGACGTGGTTCCAGTAATCCATGTCCTTAGTCTGCTTGTCTTCCATGTTGAACTTCCAGTGACCAGTATGAGAGAGTGAGAGCGATAGCACCAAATTTAACACACCTGCTCCCCATTCACACCTGAGACCTTGTAACAGCAACAAGTCACATGACACCGGGGAGGGAAAATGGCTAATTGGGCCCAATGTGGACATTTTTACTTAGGGGTGTAGTCACTTTTGTTGGCAGCGGTGTAGATATCAATGGCTGTGTGTTGAGTTATTTTGAGGGGACAGTAAATTTACACTTTTACACACACTGTACACTCACTACTTTACATTGTAGCAAAGTGTCACTTCTTCAGTGTTGTCACATGAAAAAATATAATAAAATATTTACAAACATGTGAGGGGTGCACTGACTTCTGTGAGATACTGTATATCTTCCTCTGTCTACCTGCTGGTGGTATAATGGGTGGAAGGTTACGCTGGAAGCGCAATACTGGGCCAATGCTCTAAAAACTATTCTGAAAAATAGAGATATTCTACTGGTTTCCATGGCAATCGCACCACTTGCAGGACTTTCCCTCTCAAATTTCTCTATTTTCATAATCCCTTCTGTCTTCAAAAACAGCAGCCTTCATGTGAGATCCCACCAGCCATGTTTACAGTCACAATTGTAGTCATAAAGCCCCCTCAAGTCTGTTCCTCTCCCTTTTCTGCTGGCATCACCTCTTCCTATACATTGTAACTTAACATAATTGTTTCCTACTTAGTCATCAAACCATTACGTGAGCACTCACTCTATACTGTGACATTGTCTTCCTAGCCGTGTACTGACATTGTGTGCGTTTCTGTTCCTGTTTTTTTGCATCGAGCCACCGTTAGTTTTTCTTTCAGATACAGGTATGTGCAAGTGTTGGGTTTTGTGGAGGCATAGGAAGCTGCAAATCTCAATAATCCCATTTAACCATTTGTTTTACCCAGTTTTTTTTTTTTTATTCAGGAAGCGTGCAGCCGTCTTCTTTTATTGAGATAAAATATATGTAGAAAAAGGAATTTAAAAACAATGAAGATAATATGAAATGTAATATTTTTTTCTATCGCATAGACCAGGGCTCAAAATTATAAGTCCCAAGCTACTAACCAGTTACTCACCACCAGTTGCTCCACCTAACCCCTACCCAGCCCTTAACTCTGCCCCTAAACACACCCCCTTAAATTATCTTATGAAATTACACTGTTAAAGGTTTTATTTAGAATAAAGTTACAAAAATAACATTAATACCCAGACATCAGACCCCAGATACATGTATACCCAGACATCAGACCCCAGATACATGTATACCCAGACATCAGACCCCAGATACATGTATACACAGTCATCAGAGCCCAGTGTGAGCAGAGCAAGGAGGCAGGGAAGCTCCTCTCCACCCCCCTGCCAGTGACAGAGACGGGCTTGGTCAGGTTAGGCAGCTGATCCCTGCCACTGTGCAGCCTGGAATAAGCAGCACAAAATCATTTATTGTGCTGCCTATGTGTGCATTTCCACTCGCCCTCATTTAATTTCCACTCGCTAAATGCTTGTAGGCGAGTGGAAATTTTGAGCCCTGGCATAGACCTTGCTTGAACCAAGTCATAAGCCTTTGTATATGAACCTACTGCGACTAGTGCTGGATGCGTTGATTGCCACAAGAGGAAAATAATAGAAAAAATGTATTTAAAAAAAAACTTTAGCTGTATCTTGTGTCATTGGATATAACTTTCTAAAATCAGGTTTGATGTTATTGTATTTAAACTTCTGCTGATATTGAGTAGGACTAAATATGACAAAAAAAGCTGTGTATATACATATACTGTACATATACATATGTAATGGACAGGGACAGGAATTGGTTAACCCCTTGCCGCACCAGGACGTGCTATGCTGACCTGGCGGTGGCAGGGCTTTGAAGACGCAGGGCGTACAGGTACGCCCCACTGTCTTCAAGGAGGCCTCGGCCCCTCCCCTCAGCCTGCATGCACCGCACGTCATTAGCTGCACAAAACAAACAGACAATAGGAATAACCAGGCCATCTCTAAGTATCAGTATTGACGAGTACCCTAAGAAAAATAAATCTAAAAAACAAAAAAAAAAGCAACAGGCATTGACTATACTTGCTGTCATTCGCTTAACTTACTTTATAAATAAATATGTATTTTACCAGGAAGGATACATTGAGATTTCTCTCGTTTTCAAGTATGTCCTGGGTTCAAGAACATTGAAACTTTACAGTAGGTACAGAAATACAAAGTAATACTATGCAAGATATTAAAAATAACACAAATATACAGATTAATAGAAAATACATACAGTTGAGTTCAAAATTATTCAACCCCCACTGAAATTGAGTGTTTTGACCTGTTTGACATTGATTTTGATCATTCAGTCATCTTGCTTACAATTAAATCAAAGAGGCACGTGTAGGTCAGACAAATATAACAACATTTATAATGAAATAACCACAAATGTCTTTTCTGTGCTCACATCATTATCAGTTTTATTCAACCCCCAAGTGACATTCAATCTTAGTACTTAGTACAACATCCTTTTACAGTTATAACAGCTTTTAAACGTGAAGCATAGCTTGACACAAGTGTCTTGCAGCGATCTACGGGTATCTTCACCCATTCGTCATGGGCAAAAGCCTCCAGTTCAGTCACATTCTTAGGCTTGCGCACTGCAACTGCTTTCTTTAAGTCCCACCAGAGGTTCTCAATCAGATTTAAGTCAGGTGACTGCGATGGCCACTCCAAAATGTTCCAGCCCTTAATCTGCAACCATGCTCTAGTGGACTTGGAGGTATGCTTGGGATCATTGTCCTGTTGAAAGGTCCAACGTCTCCCAAGCCTCAGGTTTGTGACGGACTGCATCACATTGTCATCCAATATCTCCTGGTACTGAAGAGAATTCATGGTACCTTGCACACGCTGAAGCTTCCCTGTACCTGCAGAAGCAAAACAGCCCCAAATCATGATTGACCCTTCGCCATGCTTCACAGTAGGCAAGGTGTTCTTTTCTTCATAGGCCTTGTTCTTCCTCCTCCAAACATAGCGTTGATCCATGGGCCCAAACAGTTCTAATTTTGTTTCATCAGTCCACAGAACACTATCCCAAAACTTCTGTGGTTTGTCCACATGACTTTTGGCATACTGCAGTCGACTCTTCTTATTCTTTGGAGACAGCAAGGGGGTGCGCCTGGGAGTTCTGGCATGGAGGTCTTCATTACGCAATGTGCGCCGTATTGTCTGAGCTGAAACTTCAGTACCCACATCTGACAAATCTTTTCTCAGTTCCTCAGCAGTCACACGGGGACTTTTCTCCACTCTACGCTTCAGGTAGCGCACAGCAGTCGAACTCAGCATCTTCTTTCTGTCACGACCAGGTAGCGTTTCAACAATGCCCTTTGCCTTGAATTTGCGAATGATGCTTCCTATGGTCTCTCTTGGTATGTTTAACATCTTTGCAATCTTCTTATAGCCATTGCCCTTCCTGTGAAGAGTAATCACCTCTTCTCTTGTCTTCCTGGACCATTCTCTTGACTTCACCATGTTTGTAACCACACCAGTAAATGTCTAGAAGGAGCTGAGTATCACAGTCATTTTAAAGCTGCCTAATTGGTGCTTATTATGCTTTATTGCTGCTCCGTGACATCCACAGGTGTTTTCAATACCTGATTGAAAACACTTGAATGAACCTCTGTTCTTCAGAGTGGTAGTCTTTAAGGGGTTGAATAATTGTGTCAATGAATAATTCACAAAAGAAACATTTACTACTGTATTACAAAACCAATTGATGTCATTTTAGTTGCATATGGTTCTTTAAAAAATCCTTGTAGGATTTCATTCTGAATACAATTACAAATGTACACTAAATTCCCTAAAACCCTTTACAGCATTGGGGGTTGAATAATTTTGAACACAACTGTATGTGGGAAATATAGTCACTATGTTACATGTTTACAGGTGCATTCTGTATACAGTCACTATCAGGGTTATTCAGAGAGCAGTGAAAAGCAGGAGAATGACTGGAGAATGGAAAATTCTAGGTCAAAATAGCCAAACCAGAAAAATTCTCCCATTCATCTCACTTTCCAAATCGGCTATTTTGACCTAGAATTTTCCATTTTTCAGTCATTCTCCTGATTTTCACTGCTCTCTGAATAACCCTGCTAATTACATGTTTACAGGCGCATCCTGTATATAGTCACTATGTTACAGGTTTAGTGCATTCTGTATATAGTCACTATGTTACATGTTTACAGGTGCATTCTGTATATAGTCACTATGTTACATGTTTACAGGTGCATTCTGTATATAGTCACTATGTTACATGTTTACAGGTGCATTCTGTATATAGTCACTATGTTACATGTTTACAGGTGCATTCTGTATATAGTCACTATGTTACATGTTTACAGGTGCATTCTGTATATATTCACTATGTTACATGTTTACAGGTGCATTCTGTATATAATCACTATGTTACATGTTTACAGGTGCATTCTGTATATAATCACTGTTACATGTTTACAGGTGCATTATGTATATAGTCACTATGTTACATGTTTACAGGTGCATTCTGTATATAGTCACTATGTTACATGTTTACATGTGCATTCTGTATATAGTCACTATGTTACATGTTTACAGGTGCATTCTGTATATAGTCACTATGTTACATGTTTACAGGTGCATTCTGTATATAGTCACTATGTTACATGTTTACAGGTGCATTCTGTATATAGTTACTATGTTACATGTTTACAGGTGCATTCTGTATATAGGTCACTGTGTTACATGTAGTGATGGGCCAAACACCCCCGTGTTCAGTTCGCATTCGAACATGAACATTTGAAAAAGTTTGAATTCGAACGCGAACAACATTCGAACTCAATGCAAGTCAATGGGACTCGAACGTTCGATTTTTAGAGCACCCCCCAAGAGGGCATATATGCAAGATATTTGCCATAAAAGGTGTATGGGGGCCCGGGTAGTGCCCTGGGGGACAGGAAACAAGGACAAAAAGTAAAAAAAAAAAAGTTTTTAAAGGAACAGTGATTTTTCCATGACATAAAGGTTAAGAATAAAAACAAAAAATTCCTTCAAATATTGTGCCTAGGAGGTCCCCATAACCTGCCCGTGAAGTGGCGGTTTTGTTGGATTATAGAAACATTTAAAACCAAAAAATGAAATTTCAAATGACGGTAAATGGTTTTCCTTTAATCTATTCATAAACAACTGCTTGGGGCGGCAGCCTGTAGGAAAAGAGGAGACATTTTAGGATATGCAGAACAAGTTTAGTGATTTTTTGGCTACATTATGGTGAAACTTATGCAGGCTTTGGATGAAAGTAACAATAGGTGCTTTAAAATAACATGAGCATTAACATTTGCTGTGGCATTCACCGCATATTTATAATGATTCCCAAGGACAGACCTGTTAGGATCCCTGGTAACAGACCTCTAACCCTCCGATCCTTAGGATGGTTGGGACTCGGGACCACTAAACCTAACCTCTAGCAGCCACACAGGCCAGGGAGACAGCACCAACAATATACACCACAGACTGAGATCAATATATGTTTGTACTGCGCTATAGTATATGGCAGGATGGAAGTGCACCAGCAGTAACAAGCAGCGAAATATACCAGACGGGCGCAGAGCGAGAATAGTTGTTATAACAAAACCGGACCGGAAACGTTTAGGCACTTGTACTGCCCTACTGTATATGGTGAGAATCGACGCACACCAGTAGCAACAGGAGGCAAACAGAACAGGCAGGGAGTACAGAGAGAGAATAGTCAAATGGCAGGCAAAGCCGGCAACAGATCGGGTCCTCAGAACAAGCAGGGTAAGTAACAAGTATACTTCTGAGAAGATACACTATTAGTGTAGCGAGGAAGCCGGCTGCGCATTTTGCATCACTCCCTCTACACTAATAGCGTATCTTCTCAGAAGCTTCACACAGCGCGCCGGTGTATGCAGCGTCTAACAGGGTGGGAGACGGGAGGCTGCGCTTGTTGGTGGATCCAGGAATCAGGTGAGTAATAGAAAGAAAAGAAAAAAAGTTTTATTTTATGTTCCTTGGGACATTTAAAAATGTCCTCGGATTTTATTTTTTTTAGAAATGTGTCGCCTTACCTTAGCCTGGTGGTCAGTCAGTCCCTGGATCCTGGTTGTGGGGGGGTCTGCCATGGCCACAGGTGTAGTGGCTCCCTCCCTGCGCCACCTCTCTGCCACATGCACCCGGCCAGCCTGCTCGCACAGTCACAGCTCTGTCATCTGACTGCCGCATGCTCCTCAAGGGATCCTTGGGAGGCCTCGGTGGGCTGCCCTCTGCAGTGCCTGATTAGAGGGCCTCGTCTGCCTGATGTTTTAGCAACAGGATTATTTTATCCCATAGGCTTCAATGTTAAAAATATTTCCATTTTGATTCAATATCTAATAAACCGTTGCTTATAATATTCTGCAGTAAAGAGTCTCTTTATTTTTAGATTCTTTAAGCATTTTTTAAAAAAAATAAAAAATTATAATTTTTTTCGAACTTTTTGTGAACGGCCTGAAATGTTCGAAGTTCGCCTAACGGCCGAACGGGCGATGTTCGAATCGAATCGAACGCCCATCCCTAGTTACATGTTTACAGGTGCATTCTGTATATAGTCACAGTGTTACAGGTTTACAGGCGCATTCTGTATATAGTCACTGTGTTACATGTTTACAGGTGCATTCTGTATATAGTCACTATGTTACATGTTTACTGGTGCATTCTGTATATAGTCACTATGTTACATGTTTACAGGTGCATTCTGTATATAGTCACTGTGTTACATGTTTACAGGTGCATTTTGTATATAGTCACTATGTTACATGTTTACAGGTGCATTCTGTATATAGTCACTGTGTTACATGTTTACAGGTGCATTCTGTATATAGTCACTGTGTTACATGTTTACAGGTGCATTCTGTATATAGTCACTATGTTACATGTTTACAGGTGCATTCTGTATATAGTCACTATGTTACATGTTTACAGGTGCATTCTGTATATAGTTATTATGTTACATGTTTACAGGTGCATTCTGTATATAGTTATTATGTTACATGTTTACAGGTGCATTCTGTATATAGTTATTATGTTACATGTTTACAGGTGCATTCTGTATCGAGTTATGTTAATAGAGATCTCTTAAGGGACTTTAGACTGGGGGAAGATTTGATGGTGTCTGGGAGTTTATTCCATATTTGCAGTGCTTTGTAGGGAAATGAGCATCGAGCCACTTTCTTTTTGTATTGTGGTGTTGCGAGTAAGGTGCAGATTCTGTGTCGGAGGTTATAGGATGAGGGAGCTGCTGGGGGAAGCAGTCTATTAAGGTAGGGTGGCAGCTTCCCAGAAAAGCTCTTAAACACCAGGTTGGAAAGGTGAAGCGTGCGTTTAGTCTCCAGCGACGGCCAGTTTCGCTCTTTTAACATGTCACAATGTTGGGTCATGTAGTTACATTGTAGCGCAAAGTGGCAGCATGCGTTATACAATGTGGTAAGTTTCTGAAGGTGTGTTTGCGGGGCGGCTGCATACACTACATCTCCGTATTCAATGGCTGGCATAAGCATTTGTTGTACAATCTGCTTTCTTACCGCGGGGCTCAGGCAGGATTTGTTTCTGTACAGGGCACCTAGTTTGGGGTAAAGTTTAGATGAGAGTTTTTTGATGTAGGGGCCAAAGGATAGATTGTGGTCTAACCACATACCTAGATATTTGAGAGAAGTGACTGTGGTCAGCGTGCCATTTGATTTTGTCCTGACACATAGATGGTGAGTTTGCAATTTATGTAGTTTAGATACTGTTCCAAAGAGCATATGTCAAGTTTTATTGTATTTATTCATTTAGGAACGACTGCTGTTGCTAACTGCCGATGAAAACCATAACAAAAGAAACATATACAAAAGAAGAAACATAAATAAAACAGAAAATTAAAATGAATAAAGCAAAACAAAAACATAAAACTATCAACAGTACCAGGTCCTCATCACCGCGCACGACATTCTTAACTCAGGCTTTATGTTATGCACATTATCTGCTGTAGTTAGTAGGGTGCATTGATCAGCAGTAGCACCATAAAAAATGTGTAAAATAAATTAAAAAAGACATTTATTGTCACTGCCTAATTTATTGTCATTGCTTAAAGCAGGTTTTATGGCATTTGCATGTGAACCGATGCTGACTGCTAATAAATATCACGAGGAATAAATAACTATAGCAAATAGGATTGTAAAAAAGAAAAATATTGTATATATATATCACTTAAAACAGCCTTGGCATATGACCTGCTGCAGCTACTATTAACTCAATGCTGTTATTAGTACAAGTAGCTTGTTTGAAGCTTTTTTTTTTTTTTTAGCATATGCGTATGATATGTTGCTGGGCCAGGCAACTGACAGACGGGAAGAAATATAGAATAAAAGCAAACAAAACAAAATATAGGTATAAGAAAACAAGTAGTAGGAGGTCATACCTCTTGCCATTGCATATAGCTTGCTTGAAGTAGTTTATTTGGGGAGGGGGTGGCATATGGACCACTCAAATTAAATACAGATGGGTACGAAGAAAATTTAAAAAAGAAAAGATAGAAAACTAAAATCTGGAAAAAAAAAAACATTGTTCAGGCCTGTTGAGAATGCATAAAACTCTCTCAAGACAGGGGTATCGTGGTGTTGCCTATGGACTGCAATTGACAAAATAAAAAAAGGGAAAATGGGAAAAAGGAATATTAAAAGATAGACTAGAAAACAAGTATTTAAAAAGTTTTACAGACTTCTAGTGATACATTTGAAAATAAAAGGTCAAACAAAGTAATACAATATAGACGGCACTGGCTGTATGGGAAAAAAATAGATATGCACAGAGAAAAATAAAAAAAGCAATTTAAGATAAAAAATAAAAGTGAGGTCAAAAAAAATTATAAAATAAAGGGCACTGCTGTATGGGAAATTTAAAAAATAAATAAAATAGATATGCATAGAAAAGAATAAAAAAAAGCAATTTAAGATAAAAAATAAAAGTGAGGTCAAAAAAAATTATAAAATAGAGGGCACTGCTGTATGGGAAATTTAAAAAATAAATAAAATAGATATGCATAGAAAAGAATAAAAAAAGCAATTTAAGATAAAAAATAAAAGTGAGGTCAAAAAAAATTATAAAATAGAGGGCACTGCTGTATGGGAAATTTAAAAAATAAATAAAATAGATATGCATAGAAAAGAATAAAAAAAAATTTAAGATAAAAAATAAAAGTGAGGTCAAATTGTTTTAATAAAATAGAGGGCACTGGCTGTATGGGAAGTTTTTTAAAAATAAAAATAGATATGAATAGAAAAAAATAAAAATAAAAAAGCAATTTAAAATAAAAGTGAGGTCAAAAAAGAAATATAAAATAGAGGGGACCGGCTGTATGGGAAAAAATAAAAAATAAATAAATATACATGCATAGCAAAATTTGGGTATTTATTGCCCCAGCACTAAATTAAAAAAAAACAGTTTGGGTTGCACAGATTGAAATTGAATAGAATTTTCATAAAATGGGTATTAGTTTGTGGATTTAATAATAATGAATAATAACCCACCTTTCCCAAGAAATATAGTGAAAAAAATAAAATAGAAAGAAAGAAAGAAGGGACAGCCTGAACTAAAAATGTGCAAAAACTGCCATGACAGTTTTCTTATTTTGATTTATCATCTGCTAATGGACTATAACTAATAATTCCGAAGGGAAAAAATATGTACGAGGCAAAAATAGAAAACAGAAAAAGGAGAGAGCTATTCCAAATCTAGGGAAATAACAAGAAATATAAAAATGACATAAAACTGCCTTGGCTTTTTTTCTTCTTGACATCTGCATATGTATGAATATGAATAAAAATAAAGTAATATTAGGAAAAAACAGAAAACACAGAAAGGAAGACATATTGAAAATATAGGGAGGGAAAAATACAAAACAAATCGTATGCAAAAAATATGATAAACCTGCTTTGGCAGTTTTTTCTCTTTCTTTTCTTAACATCTACTCGAGGACTGTTACTGATAAATTCACAAAAATAGAAGAATGGGGAAAAAAAGGAAATTGCAAAAAAAAAATAGTATTAAAATTATAGGGATAAAACTTAAAAGTAAAACTTATGAAAACTTGACAGGTGACAGTTTTTTTTTTTTACAGTTTCAGATCCATATGCAAAAAATAGAACTATGGGAGAAAAAAGGAGTTTGCAAAAAAAATTAATGAGTTGTGTTATAAACATAAGGATAAAAAAAGAGATAAAAAGTAACAGAAAAAAAAACAAATCAAAAAACTTACTAAAATTGCCTTGACAGTTTTTCTCTTACGTTAAATCTTCTGAAGACTGTTACGGATCAATACGCAAAAAAAAAATAGATTTTAAAAGTTGCTTTGAAAATATAGGAATAAAAAGAAATAAAAATATGGCATAAAACAAAAAACCAAAAACCTCCTAAAACTGCATTAACCGTTCTTTTTCTCTCTTTATATCTACTTGAAGACTGTTATGGAACGATACACAAAAAATAACACTTTCGGTGACTTTTCGTTCTCTTCAATTCGGTTCGTTTTGCCGATCCCATCTCGGCGACCCTGCGGTGTATTCAGCAAGCACCACAGGGTCCCCGAATTGCAGGGAAAGGTCGCCACAAACTCACCGAAAAACGAGGGCGTACGCACACCGAAACCCACAAAAACATCTGGACTAACCCGCCGAAAACGCTGGAAAAACCCGAGCAGGAGCCGGTCACACGCAGCACAGCCGCCGGAAAAAGCCGACACCGCAGACGAATGCGGTGAATAAGTTAGAAAAACAGTTTGCTTGATTGTTTGAAAAGTGAAACGCTGTTTGCGAAGAAACTACTGAGCGAAAATGTCTGAAATTTACATATAAGATCCGATGAATGATAATAAAAAAGGGCTGTTACAGAAAAAATAAGTAAAGTAAAAATTTTTTTAAAAAAATCGGAATCTTTTTTAAAAAAAAATCCCGAAAAATGCTTAAAATATCCTAAAAAAATCTATAAATAAAGAGACTCTTTACTGCAGAATATTATAATGAACAGTTTATTAGATATTGAATTAAAACGGGAATATTTTTAACATTGAAGCCTATGGGATTCTCCTGAATAAACCTGCCGAATTAAACCACCGAATGGCAGGGCATTTCGGGAACCTTTCACTGCTGGTTTGTGTTCTCTGAATAGACAAAGCATTGCTTCTCTATGGGGATTTCACTGCCCTCGAACAGGCACTGAACAGGTACCGAATGTGCAGGCAATTCGCCACGATTTGGTGAATTGCCTGCTCTCTCTGGATAGCCGAATGGCCAAGAAAGGTAACCGAACGCTGATTTTCAACGTTCGGTTCCCTTTCGGCAGCCATTCGGATCTCTTTGAATTACCCTGTATGTGTATAGAAATTGCAAACTGGAAAAAGAAAAAGAGGTACTAAAAATATAGGGATAAAAAGAAATAAAAATATGGCTTAAAATACAAACTCTCAAAGTTGATAGTTTTTTTTTCCTTTACATCTACTTGGGGACTGTTATGGATCGATGCTCAAAGAATAGACCTATAGGAAAAAAAAGACAGAAACTTTCTAAGACTGCCTTGACAGTTTGTTTTTAAATAAAAAAACTCCCTAAAAACTGTTACGGATCAATACACAAAACAATAGAACTGTGGATAGAAGGAAATTGCAAAAAAATAAAACAATGTCGTACTAAAAATATAGAGCTAAACAAAATATAAAATATGGCCTAAAACAAAAAATTACTAAAATTGCCTTTACAGTTTTTTTTACATCTACTATTACTTTTATGGATCCATACACAATTTTTTTTTAGGCCCTGTTCAAACCTGGGCGTTTTACAGCGCATTCCTGTGCGCTGTACTCGTGTCAAAAAACGCGCGTGTTACGCGCATACGAAAAACGCTTAGGTGTGAACCCAACCTTAAACTTTTAAATAGAAAATGTATAAAATAAAAAATATAGGGATACAAAAGAAAAAAAATGGCCTAAAACACAAACTTATTAAAATGCCTTGACAGTTGCCATTTTTTTTTATATTTACATCTACTCACATGAACTGCAAAAACATGAAAAAAATTCAAAGCAATTACATTTGTGTCGAAAAATATGAGAAAAAAAAGATAGAAAGTAAAAAGAAAATAGGGGACACTGGCTGCACTGCCATTGGCTGCCATTGCCTGCCATTGCCTTAATTGCCATTAACCCCTTCACTACCAAGTGATTTTCCAAAAAAACATTGTCAGGAACCAGTGGTTCACTGCTCAAATGTATCAGCTTGCTGAATGTCCGATGTCAGGACATCCAGTTAGCGGATTTTACACAGTTTTAGCTCTTTGGGCATTATGCCTACAGGGCTAAAATTTTTGGGGCACCTTCTGCACCCGAAAGCAAACAAAATTAGCTTGCAGCAAACTAATATCATTTGCATTTGGGCTACAGAGCTGCAGATCAAGATATCTCAACATTGGGGCACCGGATGGTGCCTTTGAAGCCCCCGAGATATCTCGATCTCTGTAGTGAAGGGATTAAGATACTTATTGGTGAACAATTACATTTTGGGTAAAAAGATATGAAATTTTTAAGAGAGAGAAAAAAATGGGGGGACGCTGGCTGCTATTGCCTGGAACATTGGGTAGAAAAATATGAAAATTATATAGGGAGAGTAAAAAAATAAGGAGACACTGGCTGCACTGGCTGCCGTTGCCTGGAACTTTGGGTAGAAAAGTATGAAAATTATATATAGAGAGAGAAAGAGAGTAAAAAAAATGGGGGGACGCTGGCTGCACTGTCTGCCGTTGCCTGGAACTTTGGGTAGAAAAGTATGAAAATTATATATAGAGGGAGAGAGAGTAAAAAAAATGGGGGGGACGCTGGCTGCACTGTCTGCCGTTGCCTGGAATTTTGGGTAGAAAAATATGAAAATGATATATATATAGAAAGAGAGTAAAAAAATGGGGGGACGCTGGCTGCACTGTCTGCCGTTGCCTTGAACTTTGGGTAGAAAAGTATGAAAATTATATATATATATAAAAAGAGAGTAAAAAAAATGGGGGGACGCTGGCTGCACGGTCTGCCGTTGCCTGGAACTTTGGGTAGAAAAATATGAAAATTATATATATATATAGAGAGAGAGAGAAAAAAGGGGGGGACGCTGGCTGCACTGTCTGCCGTTGCCTGGAATTTTGGGTAGAAAAATATGAAAATGATATATATATAGAAAGAGAGTAAAAAAAATGGGGGGACGCTGGCTGCACTGTCTGCCGTTGCCTGGAACTTTGGGTAGAAAAATAAGAAAATTATATATATATATAGAAAGGGAGTAAAAGAATGGGGGGACGCTGGCTGCACTGTCTGCCGTTGCCTTGAACTTTGGGTAGAAAAGTATGAAAAGTATATATATATATATATATATATATATATATATATATATATATATAAAAAGAGAGTAAAAAAAATGGGGGACACTGGCTGCACGGTCTGCCGTTGCCTGGAACTTTGGGTAGAAAAATATGAAAATTATATATATATATAGAAAGAGAGTAAAAAAAATGGGGGGGGGGCGCTGGCTGCACTGTCTGCCGTTGCCTGGAACTTTGGGTAGAAAAATAAGAAAATTATATATAAATATATATATATATATATATATATATAGAAAGGGAGTAAAAGAATGGGGGGACGCTGGCTGCACTGTCTGCCGTTGCTTGGAACTTTGGGTAGAACAATATGAAAATTATATATATCTAGAGAAGGAGAGTAAAAGAAATAGGGGGATGCTGGCTGCGCTGCCTGGAATTTTAGGTAGAAAAATATATAAAGATTAAATATGTATATACAGAGAGGCAAAGTAAAAAGAAATTCGGGGGACGCTGGCTGCACTGTCTGCCCTTGCCTGGAAGATACCTTTAAGACACTTATTGGTGAACACTAGGGGGTTAAAGGCTCCGGCTCCTGTGTTGCTGTGTTTCAGCACCAGGGACAGCTCCCGGCCGCTGTGCACAGGCTGCCAATGAGTCCAGTGCTAGCCACAGCTCTGCGCTCACATACCAGGAGGCAATGATGTGAGTATCATGTAGTGTGGCTCTTGGCTGGGCTGGTGCACAGGAGGCTGCGCTGCTCTGGTACTCACAGGCGTACAGCCTCTCTCTCTCTCTCTTTCCTCTCTCTCTCCTTCTCCCTGCTCTCTCTCTTTCCTCTCTCTCTCTCTGTCTCTCTCTCTCTCTGTCTCTCTTTATCAGCGAGGTATTTTAGAATGAGGCTGAGCTCTGCTGTAATTCTGAGGCTCAGAGAAGCATCATGGCTTTGTCTGATGGCAGGATGCAGTCCTCCCTCTCCTCCAGCTGGCCTGCCTTGGGGCCCCGAAGGAGAAGTGTCTGGTATATTTACAGGTAAACAGGATCCCAATCTCTCTGTCTGTCTCTCTCTCTCTCTCTCTGGAAGAGAGAGGGCAAAAAAAAAAATCACCCTCCTTCCATCCTCACCACCACCTCCAACCCACCCTTCCCTTCTCTTTTCTCTTCTTTTTTTTCCCCCATCACTGCTTTATATGCATTCTGGGTGGGTGTGTGCAATGTATGTGTATGAGTGGGTATGTGGATGCTGGTGCTGGTGATGATGATGATGGTGATGGTGGTGGTGATGATGGGGGGGGAGTTGATGGGAGGGGAAGAATGGGGGGGTTGTAAAGCCCCCCACCTCCCTCCCTCTCCTTTCCTCTAGACACACACACACTGTTGATGATGCTGATGCTGCTGTCTCCTCCTTGGAGGGCCTAGCATTGGCTTTATACCTGTCTTCCATTCATTTGTTATTCATTCACACAATTCATTCATCTTTTTTTTTTTTTTTGCTTGCTCTGTGCTGCTGCTACACACATTCCGCCCCCTCCTCCTCCCACCCCCCTCATTCACCCATGTGTGTGTATATATGTGAGTGTGTTTGCTGTGTCTTCCTCCATTCCTCTGTTTATCGATGCTGCTGCTGCTATGGCTCGAGTCTCTCTCTCTATTCAAGAGGGAATGAGGTAGGGGGGTGTGATGATGATGATGATGTTGTTGATGATGATGATGATGTTGTTGATGATGATGATGTTGAAGGTGGTAAGGGGTGGTGATGGTTTTGCTGGTTGGAATTTGCTGACATATTGCTGATGGGATAATACCCCCCCCTTCATCTTTTCCATCCTCCTCTCATAATTGGCATTAATGGTACAGATGGGAGAATTATTTTTTTTGAGGGGGGTGCAGGGTGGGAAAAAAAGGAAAAATGTCAAGAAAGGGGGTGGTCGTGCTCTTGGATTCTATTTAGAATCCTGTATTTATTGTGCAAGGAATGCATGTACATGAGAGTCATCACTGCAATTGGATGTGCATCCTGTGCATTTAACCCTCAGTGGGATGCAGAGCTGAGAGAGAACAAAAATGATTAAAAAAAAAAAAAACTCTGTGCTCTGCAGTAAAAGGCTCCTAGGGGGAAAAAAACCCTGTTTTTTTGACATTAAGTTGAGGGTAAAATGGAAAAAAAAAGGAACCGTACTTGAACATGCAGTCCTGCTCTCACAATGTTCTATCTATAGTGTGTGTATAATCATATAGATAATATAAATAGAATGCTAAAAAGCACAGGCAGATTTAACTCCATCAGTGCTGGGGAGCTGCATATATCATATTATTTGCCAGGGAAAGGGGGATGTGCAGGAATCAAGGGCTGATGATTTCTATGTAGTGGAGATAAGGAGGAGGGTGCATTATACATCATGCAGAGGAAATGGTAACATTCCTGATTTCTCATACTCTGTAACAGCACTGTAGTTCCTGTTAACTCTGTGAGTGCTGGAGAGGAAGCCCATGTATCCTAGAGCTGAGCATGGCTTGGCGGTGTTGGAGAACCGGTGCTGTGAGGTTCACCTTAATCTTGAGTTTCCCTGCCGCCCCCTCCCCCACCTTAATAAAAGGTACAATAAAAGTGATGTCTGATACGACGGCAATACGAAAATGACTAATAGTATTTGTATCCTAATAACACATGCTTGGTCAGTGTGTGGAACGTCGGACCTTTTGGACGGATAGTTATTTGCTTTTTTTGCGTATCACGCGCCTATAGGGTTAATATACCTTATTTATGTAGGATAAAAAGGCGTACACTTTGTATATTTTCTATTGTTCTGGATTATTGTCGTGCTTCTTTATTGGTGGCACAATCGTGTTACATATTGCATTTCCATGATGTTTTTATATATATATATATATATATATATATAACAACAGTATGTCATGCACTCACGCTTCAGAAGATAATTTGCGCCCGGTGCCTGCCACTCGGCTCGCCAATGTACAAAAAAATCAAATATTGCAGCAGCACTCCAGGACTATTCAAAATCTTGACCTTTATTACTCCATAAGGGGTCAACGTTTCAGCTCCAGATCGGAGCTTTCCTCAGGTCACACATTATTTTTTTTGTATATAAATATATTTATAATTTTTATATATATACTGTATATATATATATATAAATGTGTAAATTTATAAATATATTTATATACAAAAAACTATATACATAAAAACATCTTTTATATATTCAGTTAGATGATGCAGCGAAACAAAATATAAATTAGATGTAAATTAATCTCGTAACTTAATGTTTGGATATTTTCACTCATTTTAGATATATTCACTTATTTGGCAAATTATTTCACATTAAGCAGGTTCCATTGATCTATCCATGCGCTACTACAGCTCAATGAAGGTATTAAGTAAAATGTTTTTGCAAGGTGTCTAATTTATTTTTGCCATTGTGTCTAAGCATCTGGCATGTTTGGTCCACCAGAACATAAAGGGTTAAATTGAGCACACATGGAGTGCCTGGATTGGGTAGAAAAGTGTCAGCTTGGGTCTATATACACATACCAGGTTAAAGGTGTGCTGATCCTACAGCTGAATTTGGATCCAGGATACCAGAGTGTTAGAACCCGGTAGGAACTCAAAGTCGGTTCTGATTAAACTTTGGAGAACAACGACCAGATGGTCACACAGGGAATTCGACGAAGGGCTTGCGGCCAAGTTCGGTGAAGTGTGCTTGAGCTGAACTGACTTTTAACTGAGTTTGGTGCCATAAACGTGAATGTTGATAAATAAATCACCAGGCCTAACAGGTCAGAATGTTCCATCACCACAAGGCAATTTAGTATTTTACCTATGTCAACTTGTTCCGCGGTCAGGATTGCCGTCTCTTCTCGTGGTGTGTCCTGCATAAAAATGGATATTATATATATGCGGTGTTAGTGAATAGGAGTTTGATGTTGCAACTTTGGCCAATGTGCCGACTCTACAAAGGTTTGGATATTTCTGCTGTCAGGAAAGTAGATAAAGGCCGCATAAATAGCTGATGCTCCAATACGGAGAGGTGTGTGCCCACTGCTTTGTTTTCCAAGGAGGAATATGTTGTCCTGCCTTGTTATCTGATGACTGTGTGTTCAGTATGTGCTGCTGCTACCTTTAATTTGCTCTTGCCATTTTATCAGTGCTGGTTGACTATGCAACCGAAACGTAGGTTGGTTTTAGCCCTGTGGACCTTCGACGATCCATACTTTTATCGATTTTCAGATATTGCAATGTCAACATAGCATGTTGTCCAGCAAGCCTATAGAATCCTACCGTCACCATCAGGGTTGAGCAACCTTGGCCTTCCAGATGTTTCGGAAACTACACTTTATTTCCCATGAGTATCATGGGAGATAGAGTTCCAGAACATCTGGAGGACCAATGTTACTCACTCCTGGTCTTCATGATGGACTAACCGATCATTATTTCCTAAAATATGATTTTTGGGCTTTCGATTCCTAAATAATAGGATCAATGGTGATTAAGAGTAGTCCCTGGGAAAAATGCCACCCATGGAGCTTCAACATGGAAGCCAATGTGACTTCTTAAAACCCTGCTGTGAACGGTAATGATGGGTTTATTTGGAGCTTAGATCAAATTTACTTCTTAGAGAGTTTTTGGCAACAGTGGATAAATGAATCCTTTAAGCAACGTTCACCTTAGATAAACTCCATCAGTCCGTTGCCCCAAATACATGTATAATGTGACCCCAGACAAGCCTTGTTTTAGCTATTGAGCTCCAGATGACTACGTATTTTTAGAATGTTCACCGAAATCTTTCTAGATTGAGAAAGTTGCTGTCACAAGTAATGCTACGCAAACCCTCAAAAAACTTGCATTTTCTTCTAAAAAGCTACAGGCCAGATTCTCCACTAATTTCTTGGCTTGTAGACATGTAAGACAGACCAACGTCTCTCATGTAAAAGCAGTTTTGATCTCACAGCACATGCCTTAAATATAAATATATATCTATTTATAAAATGCCATATTAACCTCTCCTGTGCCTTTACTATTTGTTACGGTCAATGGGCAGTTCATTCTTACCATTGTGGTGGACAGTAATTGTTTTGACGATGGTTTATTCAAGATGACCACAAACAGGTAAATAATTTAGCAGCCACAATGAATACTGACAGCTTGGAGACAGTATCCTTTAGAATCATTATTGAGCTCTTGGATTGGAAGTTGACCATCTCAAAAACAAAACAAACGAAAAAAGAAAACCCAGCTGAACTGAACCGTTTTCAAGGTTACTTGGGTTGAATCCATTGACCAAATCCCTATTGATCTGGTCTGTAGAGATAATCTCGAAATGGTCAGGATTCACTCAGTATTTCCCGATCCATCATACTTTGATCAAATGCTTCTAGCTTTTAGCATAGACCCTTGAAAACGGACTTTGGGGGAAACGGTGATTTACCAAAGGGGATTACTAAAAGTAATTTACAACTAGGGTTAGGTTAAGAACAAATGATAGGTCCTGGCACTGTTATTACTGTCAGTAGGATCTTCATAGACACATGGCTGAAAGGGCACATGGGTTATAAAAATATTTGCCAAAAAGTCAATGGGCATTTACATTCTGGTTCAACAAGGACCAGGTTTGGCATTCAAAAAAGTACTTCAAAGCTTCCGATGGCTAGTTGGTCTTTTCCTTTCGATTCCCAGGAGCATCGGACAAAGAAAGAGCAAGGTGAATAATTGAAAAAACAATAGAAAATAAGTGAGATGATTGAGACGTTAGCAATGTTGAATATGGATAGTTTTGGAACTAACTAATTGAGCTCAACACCGTCCTTTTTGTTTTCTGTACTAAATTCACCATTATTCATGTGTTTGAAAGAAACATTGGATACATACTATCCCTGTATGTATTATGGCTCCCTGCGTTGGATTATCTGTTGACCACCGCCAGGAATATTAGTGATGCATGGATTTTTTGAAGGCTGGGATCTGTTGTAGTTAATATTACTTGACCGTTGACTAACCATGGCGTTGAGATGCTTCGATCTATATGTGCCATAATGTCCAAGCTGCGTGGAACAGAAGAAGAACCGGAATGGACACTCAACCTCCTTTTTTAGACAGACTTATTGGACAACACAACTATAGCAGGGTTTCTGCAAAGAAGCCCTTTTCAAGCCAAAATGTTACAGTAGTTGTGTTGTCCAATAAATCGGTCTAAAAAAGGAGGTTGGGTGCCCAGTCCAGTTCTTCTTTCATTGTGCGACTTGGAGGTGCTCGCTCCATAGGTTGTGGTGGCTTCTGTCTGGCCTTGCTTTATGGGAGTGCTGATCTACATGGTGGAATTGCTCGATGTTCTGAAATATCTGGGAGTAGAATGTTCACCCATCACTAACATATGGTAAGGTTAGACCTCATTGTCCCCTATCATTGGAATGTGTTGGTGAATGGATTGCAAGAATGAGACGGTGTTGATTATTTTTTGATTGATGCTTTCGAACCGTGGTTCCCAGCCCTGGTTCTTGGGTACCCTTAACAGGCCAGATTTTGAGCAGCAAATCATATCACCTGTGCTGTGCTCCAGATATCTGGCAAACCTTGGCTGTTAGAGAAACTTCAGGACCAGGGGGCAAAATTAATAATTAGGGTAGACTCAAGACCCACCCACCTCTGAAACTACTTCTCCTTTTTAGTATTTGTCATCTTGACAAATGATGACCTTACTCCCTACCGTCACAAATAGGCAATGTGAAAAATAAAAAAAAGCGATTATGTTAATTTTAATTTTCAGGAATAATGAGTCTTAAGAAAATGTCTCTTTAATCATCACAGTCCAGAAGTTTGTCTTCTGTCTTGATTGATAACTGTATGGAGAAGCTGTCCTAACATGAACTTCCCAAGATTTTGACTGTGCGTGTAAAGACTTTTGGGCGTTTCTTAAAACTGCCCCATTCCGAAGACACTTTAGGCATGCTCAGTCTACTCTTAAACCGGATTTGTGAGATTGCTCATTCACGCAACATTGGGACAGAATTGTCTGTGCACTATAAAAGAAAAAGAGGCAGGTGGATTACCTTTTCTTCAAAGCTGTCACTGGCTCTCAGCATAAGGGGTGACTTACTGACACATCACAGAAGAAAACAGGAAGAAAAACTGATATTGTAGCAAAGGGTGGAGTTAAATACAGAGCACAGAAATCAGGAATTAAAAGTAATAGGTCATATCCCAGTACATCACCAGTGGAGGTGAGATCATACCCCAATGTATCAGTAATGCAGTATAAGTGGAGATGAGGTCATGCCCCAATGTATCATCAATAATGCAGTGTAAGTAGAGTTGAGGTCATGCCCCTTTGTATTAACAGTGATGCAGCATAAAGGGTTGTGAGGTCATGGTTATTATACCATTAGTGATGAATCTGAGCCTTAGTACCTCCTACAATGGGGTGTAACAGCCTGATGTGCCTGTAAATTAGGTTGACCGCCAGTCTGGCCAGGAGGCTCAGAGGCCAATGTTAGTGTAAATCAACTGAGTTAAACGGAGACTCTATACTGGTGCCCGAATTAGGACAGTAGAGAAAACACCCAGGAGAAAGTGACAGGATGCACAATTAGGGCTGATCAGCTGAAACCAGACAGATATGAGGGTCTGCTGTAAGTTGCAGTTACAGTTGCAATAATCGGGTCACAGTGCAAGGTTGAAAATATAACAACCGATCCAACCACTCTTTGGAGCTGCAAATTATAAAGCAAGATATTTAAGGTCGAGTACCACAACTCACTGTTTAGTGAATAAACCCTGCTGGCAATGCTATTACCCCAGGCATTTAAACAGATAAACCGCTTCCCAGCAGAACCTGAGTACAGATTGCTCCTTTTATTCCCTTCGAAATTTATAAACATTTTAAAGTTAAATAGTCTGAATTTTTTAAAGAGTTATCAAATGATACCTTTAAATCATCATTAACACACTGCACGAGGAGTAGGTGCTTTATTTGCGCTTAGCCCAGGAAGGAAGCAAAGGGCAGCCTGATACCGTCAGCGGGACAGCCATTAGGGAGTGACAGCCCATGATTATTATTATTATTATTCTTTATTTATAAAGCGCCAGCATATTCCGCAGCGCTGTACAATAAGCACAGTATTGACAGGGTTACAATACATTGAACAACATTTGACAAACAGTACAGGAGGAGATGAGGGCCCTATTCCCGTAGGAACTCACAATCTAGGAGGGTTGGGGTTGGAAACAGGAGGAGAGGACTGTAAGGTGAGAGTGATTGATGGTTGCGTCAGTGAGTTGGGTGGTAGGCTTCCCTAAATAGGAACGTTTTAAGGGAGCGTTTGAAGGAAGAGAAGTTAGGGGAAAGTCTGACAGTACGAGGGAGAGCGTTCCAGAGAGTGGGGGCTGCGCGTGAGAAATCCTGCAGACTATCATGGGAAGAGGTGATGCGGGGAGAAGCTAGTCGCAGGTCACTGTTTGACCTTAGGGAGCGGGCTGGGGTGTATTTGGTGATTAGTGAGGACAGGTAGTGGGGAGCTCAGCTAGTGAGGGTTTTGTAGGTAAGGATAAGGATTTTGAACTTAATTCTGCAGTGGATGGGGAGCCAGTGGAGGGACTCGCAGAGGGGAGCGGCAGAGACAGAGCGGTGGGTGAGGTGAATTAGCCTGGCGGAGGCGTTCAGGATGGATTGTAGGGGGAGAGGCGGGACAGAGGGAGGCCAGATAAGAGATTATTGCAATAGTCGAGTCGGGAGATTACCAGGGCGTGTATGAGTTGTTTTGTGGTGACAGCGGTAAGAAATGGCCAATTCTGGAAATATTACGCAGTTGGTATCGGCAGGAGGAGGAAAGAGACTTGATGTGGGGGATGAAGGAAAGAGCAGAGTCAAGTGTAACTCCAAGACAGCGAACTTGGTTTGATGGGGAGATGGTGATACCCTCACCGTGATAGAGAAGTCAGGAGGTGGGGGGCATTGGAGGGAGGAATAAGTAGGAGTTCAGTCTTTGACATGTTGATCTTTAGGTGGTGGGAGGCCATCCAGGAGGAGATGCCAGATAAACAGTCACTGACTTTTGAAAGGACAGGGGGAGAGAGATGAGGGTAGAGAGGTAGATCTGAGTGTCATCAGCGTAGAGGTGGTAATTAAAGCCAAAGCTGTTGATGATTTTGCCCAGGGAGGAGGTGTAGATGGAAAAGAGCAGAGGACCAAGGACAGAGCCTTGAGGTACACCAACAGATAGAGGCAATGAGGAGGAGGAGTTACCAGCAAAGGACACACAGAAGGACCTGTTGGATAAATAGGAGTCAACCCAAGAAGTGCAGTGTCACCGAGACCCAGAGAGTTGAGGGTCTGTAGAAGGAGGGGGTGGTCAACAGTGTCAAAAGCAGCCGAGAGGTCAAGCAGGATGAGAATAGAATTGTGGCCGTGTTTTTTTAGCAGTTAGGAGGTCGTTGGTGACTTTGGTGAGGGCAGTTTCAGTTGAGTGTAGGGGACGGAAGCCAGATTGCAGGGGGTCAAGTAGGGAATTGGAGGACAGGAAGAGGGAGAGGCGGTTGAAGACTAGTTTTTCTAAGAGCTTAGATGTAAGGGAAGCAGGGATACAGGGCAGTAGTTTGGATGGAGAGTTGGGATCTAGGGATGGTTTCTTTAGTAAAGGGGTAACTAGCGCGTGTTTGAAGGCGGATGGAAAGGAGCCAGTGGATAGAGATAGGTTGAAGATGTGTGTGAGAGCAGGGGTGAGGGAGAGAGGAGAGGGGAGGAATTAGATGTGAGGGAATGGGGTCGAGCAGGCACGTGGTGAGATGTGAGGAGGACAATAAGGAATTGACTTCCTCCTCAGTGACTGGGAGGAAGCGGCAGAGGGTGGCAGAGGGGACCTGTGGGAGTGGAGGTGGCAGATAACTATCTTGTGTTGGGATGTTGCTTCTGATAGTTAGAGTTTTACTGAGGAAGTAGTCTGCCAGGTCTTGAGCGCTGAAGGCAGCTGTGGGGGGAGGTGCAGGTGGGTAGAGGAGGGTGTTGAAGGTGGACCAGAGCCATTTAGGGTTGGAGGACAGCAAAGATATAAGAGATGAGACGAAGGATTGTTTGGCCAAGTGGAGGGCAGAGGTGTATGACCGGAGAATAAACTTGAAGTGAATAAAATCAGCTTCAGAGCGGGATTTCCTCCAGGCATGCTCTGCAGTGCGGGAACATCTTTGCAGGTAGCGAGTCTGGAGGGTGTGCCAGGGCTGAAGCTGGCGGCGTGGGGCCTTACAGAGTCGAAGAGGAGCAAGAGTGTCTAGAGCAGAGATAAGCGTAGTGTTGTAGTGATTAGTGGCAGCATCAGGGCAGGTGAAGGATGAGGTATGAGGGAGGTGGTGAAGTAGGTTGGAGAATTGATGGGGGTCCACAGCATGTAGATTTCTGCGAGTGTGTGTGCGGGGTGGGGGAGCAGGGTGTCTAGGAAGTCCAGATAGGTTGAAAGAGAGAAGGTGGTGGTCAGAGATGGGGAAAGGGCGACAGTTGAACTCAGAAATGGAGCAGAGGTTGGAAAAGACAAGGTCATTAGCGTGACCATCGCGGTGGGTAGGGAGGAGGGAGGATTGTGTGAGTCCAAGGGAGGACGTGAGTGAAAGAAGTTTGGAGGCAGCAGGGGCGGAAGGATCATCAATGGGAATGTTGAAGTCCCCGAGAACTAGGCATGGAAGATTAGAAGACAGGAAGTGAGAAAGCCAGGTAGCAAAGTGGTCAAAGAACTGGGAGGTTGGTCCCGGTGGGTGGTAGATGACTGCCACCCTGAGAGCCAGAGGAGAGAACAGGTGGATGCAGTGTGTCTCGAAGGAGGAGAAGGAGAGGGACGGGGGTGGAAGGAGATGCTGGTAGGTGCAGGTGGGAGAGAGCAGGATTCCGACATCGCCACCAATTCTCTCACCCGGTCTGGGGGTATGGCTCAAGTGTAGACCGCCATGTGAGAGAGAAGCAACGGAGGCCATGTCAGAGGGAGTTAGCCAGGTTTCAGTTAAAGCTAGGAGGTTGAAGGAGTTTGAAAGGAAGAGGTAATGGACGGCTGTGAGTTTGTTGCACACAGAGCGAGCGTTCCAGAGGGCGCAGGAGAAAGAGGACAGGCGCTGAGGGATTATGGGAATGAGGTTGCTGGGCTTGCAGGGAGGTGATTTATGTGCGATGGAGATAGGATGAGAGGGAAGTATTGGATGTGTTGTGGGGCCAGGGTTAGGGGATATGTCACCTGAATAGAGTAACAGCAGGAGGGTGAGAAAGAAAAGGTGGGAATGGGATTTGTGGGAGTGGGAGTGATTGGCAGCACGAGAGATAGAGGGAGACCATGTTCTGAGGAAACAAAGGAGCTCATGCGAGGCCATCATGTGGGACGAGAGGAGGGAGGGAGAGATGCAGATAGTGTAGGGGTCGGTGGTAGAGGGGCAGGAGTTCCATTTAAGGAGAAAGGTAGAAGTAAAGAGCAGAAGCGTGAGAGAAAGCATGATATAGATGTGTGTTTACCCGGAGTAAAAAGTGGGCCTTGCAGTTCCTTCCTCCAGTCCCGCAACTCCAGGAAATCAACTCTGAACGTCCACTTAGGATGCCACTTGGGGAGGTCACTGGAGCCAGGCTTAGCTGTTATATAGGGCAGACTGATTGCATTGAGGCAGTTAAAAGGTAAACACCTGATACTGGATGGGCTGTGTCAATAGGGCAGGAGATTCACATGCTAATTAGAAAAGCAAATGGTGGAGAAAGACAAAAATAAAAAAAAGACCAAGGTAACGTTACAATGTGGGTGCCTGCGAATACTGGGTGATGGGGGTCCTACCAGCAAAAGTATGCAGGTGATCAGTTGAGATGTGGGTGTCTGTGGATAATGGGTGATAATGTCTTACCAGCAAAAGTATGCAGGGGATCAGTTGAGATGTGGGTGTCTGTGGATAATGGGTGATAAGGTCTTACCTGTGGAGAGAGGAGACAAAGGAATTAGGGATCGTGATGGTGGATGGCATAGGGGATCTTGGATAAAACTCTCCATGATGTGTTCAGGGGCCCAGTGGCTCCAAGGTCATTAATCTGTGCAGCTTCTAAAGTACTTTTATACGTAAAGTACGCAAGTCCCGTTACGGTGCGCAATTTGCGTTTCCTACGCTACGCAAGTGTTAAGCATAGGAAAGCTGGCGCCTGGTGTTAAGTCACGTAAAACTGTAAATTAAAACACAAACTAAAATCCCAAATTTACCTCTAATCCTGCAATACAGCGGGTGGCGCGTCTTTCGCATCCTCTGGCCTCATGCAGCGTAACAGTGGGAAAAAATAACTGTCAGTGTCCATTCACGGCTCCAGCTCGATCCCATGCAAGGTCACACTTGGCTCCAAGGAGTCCCATAGAGCTCAGGAACCGATACAAGCTCCTAAACCACTGCCGGCTATCTGTTTGCCACACACAAATATTCCAACCCGACCTGCTGCCAGTACAGCTGCTTGGTAGGAATAGAATTGACACCAGGGAGCCACTTAGGGTTGATGGCTTGTGCCACTATATCCTGTAGTTGCTTCCTCTGATCCACACGGTTGGAATAGCTCCCCCTATATTTTTATCTTTTCTTTCACACATCTCTCTACCATATGCTATTTGCTTCATGTAGAAGGAAGAATAAATCAAAATTGAGTCAAGGTGCTGCAAGCGATAAAGACACATTATAAAGGACTCTTGGTAGAGTGAGTGGTCCGTCTCATTCTTATCATTTCTACAATTTACACTACAAAGTACACAATACATTTTCTTCTGTCTCTCCTATGTATTATGTATGTGGACATTCATGGGAAGAACATTGGTGTAGGACATTCATGGGAAGAACTTTGATGTAGGACTTTGGCGTCTTTTCCTGAAATAATTTGGTTCTCTATGTAAGTGTTTGCTAACGCAGAGAGATTTTGGAATTTATATATATTTTTTCCCCTTTCTGGACTGCTCTGGAGCATAATATATCAGAGGGAAGGGTTTTTTTGCCCTCCTTGCCCCCCCCCCACCAGTTGCATTGTAGGGTATGCAAGGCCTTATGCGAAGCTCAGATATGAGGATTGTTTTGTCATGCAAATGAATTGCAAGAAACAACCCAATAAATATTAATTAAGAAGGCTGACACAGCTGTATTGGCAGATGGAGATGTATGAGTGTAGGAGTGCATTTGTGTGGAACATCAGAATGCACATGAGTGCTATGTGTGTAACTAACACGGGCTTAGACAACTGCCTATATTGCCTAATCATGCAGCTACCTCTGCTAGCAGGGAAATTGCCAAAGACTTAAGCCAGGGATGTCAAACAACAGCCACCTCTGACAGTGATGGCCTACAATTCCCAGGCTTCTTTGAATGCAATAAATGTTCAGAGAATCATGGGAGTTGTAGTTCAGAAACATCTGGGTGGGCCAGAGTTTGACAGCCCCGTCTTAGACATTTGCCCCGCAAGCTACACTAGTCTAGTTTTTGGGAATAGTAAATGAACCTGTTGGGGGAAAAAAACTCTGATCCCCAGAGCATGGGTCAGAAATCTTGGCCATTCACCTGCTTTGGAACTACACTTCCCATGGTTCTCAGCTACTCACTAGGTTGGCAGGGCCTCGTGGGATATGTAGCTCCAAAACAACTGGACGGCCATGGCAGCTGACCCCTTCCCCTAGTGCATTATAGGAACACCCGGGAGAAGATATATTTTATACCTAAGCTTACATATTTATGAATTAATGGAAAATTGAAAAAATAATGGTTAATTACAGCTTTAACGTCATAATGTGTCTAAAAATGACAATTACCCTGTTTATTATCCAAAATTCTTTGTTGCTCAAATAAACTTCAGAGGAGGTTGTTTCAACATATATTTGTAAACAACATTTTGTTTTAGCTTCTACTTAAAAAATATATGCACACAGTAAAAAAAAAAGAAGTAAGAGTTCAGCATTCCTAAAAAATAATGAAACGGCGATAGTGCAATATTTTCTGATATTTCAGGATATAGATGTACAGTATAATCACATAACAGATGATAAAAGAAGCTCCTTTAAAATATGTTGCTGGTACTCACAGGACAGATTCCCGGCTGGTCGGCCTTCTTCTCCTCAATCTCCCTCCAGATGGTGTCACCCACACAGGACAGACGCCCCAAGTAAGGATAAACAGGATACAGGTGACTTAGTTGCAAAAAAAACCCTCATACTTTACTTCCTTAATAAAGCAACAAAATGAATAAAATAACATTCAGTGAAATATAGGCTGCAGTGGCCGAAGCCCACTCCAAGTCTTCTGTAAAAAATGGAACTACTTCAGGAGTTTGACACAGTCGTGCAATAAATGCAGTGATTAATTGTTTGTAGATATAAATATACAGTATATGTATACATATATATGTACCCACTTCCCCCTAATTAGTAAGTGCTCCATTTATTTTGTCACAAACGCCAAAATTAGCATTTTTTCTGCCACAATTCAGCCATATTTCAGTTCTGGAGATTTTAATACCAGAATTTCCTGTAACCCCTTCACTGCTGAGCCATTTCACCCCTTCGTGCTGAACTCATTTTCACCAGTTTGTGCTCATCATGTTTAAACGCGATTTGAAGTCATGTTTTATTATACGACCCAGACAAAGTATATATCCTCTTTTTTGACACTCGATACTCAGACTCGATAATATATCATTATAATTAGAGGTGTGCGTTTCGTTTCGTAACGAATTGCAATTCGTCCGAAATTCCATGTATTCATATTTCGGAAGTACGTCAGAAATACGAAACGATTTCTTACGAATCACGAAATAAACAAATGTATACATAACTAATCGATTCATTGAAACAAATCGATTCATTATAATGTGTGATTATCTGAATCAGCACCACAGGTCAATAGACAGTGAAATAAGTGCAATTCTGTGGTCTTCACCGGCAAAGAAATACAATATGTTTTTTGTCTTGTTTTACGACAGGTGCAGGAATTGGACAAAGAGGAAAGGCTTCCTCTACTGGTCTGTGGGTTCACATTGACAGCATTTTGTGGGGTGATCATGATTAAATCTTTAATGGAGATGGAGATATCAGCGTCCTTATTTCGAATGACATCATTTCATTCCAATGAACCTGAGAACGCTGCGTTCTATTTTTGTCATTTACCTAATCGTCCTGCCGCCGCTTTACAGACTAATGTATTTACCGTGCGGTTGGCTATTGAAATGTGTTTTATAGAAACCTCATGCTACGCTGTGGACTTATAATTGAGCCTTTTCCATGACATTGTTATTAGGTCTTACACTATAATTATTATAAACCTATCTCCGCAATAAGTTGTTATTCCTCTTGTGTTCCATTACACCGTCTCCTCTAGACGATAAGCTCGTTTAGTTGGAAGCTCTACATCTCTTGATTCCGTCATCTAAAATGTTGCCAGTGTTTCTTTTCCAGTTTTATCCAAAGTGTCCGTCATCGTTCCCGCTTCCGCTTTTTCCCGTATTCCCGCTATTTTATCCCATTTCCTTGCCAAGCTTCTCCTTGTATTGAAGGCCCTAGGCATCTTCAATTTTTTCCCCCATTGGTGTTCTTTCAAGGCTAAAATAATGAGGTTTCATCCTTTTTTTGATGTATAAATAATCAAATTTTTATTATTATCCTTTATTTATATATACGCCACATATCCCACAGCGTTTTATAGGATCTGTGTACAAGGGGTTGATACATTGGAATACGACACATGGATGATACATCCTGATTCAGGGGGACCCTGTTCCCAAAGGAACTTACAATCTATGAGATGTACAAGTGTTTTTGTGAGGTTGGCGCATCCATATTGTTAGGTATCTTGCCCAAGGAAATTCGCTGGTGGTGTCTGAGTGGGATTGAGTCATCTTTTCATGATTGTAGAGCAGCGACCTGGTGGTTAGGTTGAACCCGCTTCTCGTGAATTCGAGACTTGCTTCTCCACAGTTGTATTGGAGGGATGTGCGGAATGGTATTTTGACTTTCTTCTCCGTGGTCGAAAGGCAGAGATGTTACCACTGGACCCCACAGCCGATATTGTGGGGTGGCAAGAATGTACCTTTAGGTGTCTTACTGGAGAGGTGCTCTGGCCAGGATTCAAACCTTGCTCGTCACGATTATAGAGCAGTGATGTTACCTCTACTCCATCCAGCCGAACTAGAAAGGGCACAATGTGTAGCAGGTCTTCAATAAACCGATAAATGTAGATGGTGGGCATTCTTTATCAATGCTATTAATTTAATAAAATTGAACTTTCTCAGAGACCTGATGGATTGATGGACAGATAGAATCATTGATAGACAAATAGAATTACATTGACTCGTCAAAAAAAGTCACACACTCTAATATTTCGTTGGTCCCTTTTGCTGTGATTCTGGCACGCATTCATCAAAACATCATTTTGATAAGTTCATGCAATGTCACAGCATTTATTCGCATCCAGAGTGGCATTAATTTGTGGCCAAGATCTTGTATTGATGATGGGAGAGTCGCAGCGCTGCGTAAAGTCTTCTCCAGCACATTATCTCAAAGATTCTCAATGGGGTTAAGGTCTGGACTGTGCGGTGGCCAATCCATGTGTGGAAATGATGTCTCATGCTCCCTGAACCACTCTTGCACAATTTGAGCCCGATGAATCCTGGCATTGCCATCTTGGAATATGCCCGCTGTGCCATCAGGGGAGAAAAAACCCATTGATGGAAAAACCTGCTCATTCAGTATATTCAGGGAGTCATATGACCTCAGTTTTGGGCACATAACGTTGCTGAACCTAGACCTGACCAACTGAAGCACCACCAGATCATAACAGGCTTGTACAGTAGCTGCTTATGTTTTTTGACCAGGCGCGTATATAATATTTGTATCTGGAGGAAAGATCTCTGGATAACAGAGGCTCATCATATGATCATAAATAAACCATAATTATCAAGGTGTAGCATTGCAATACATTATTCTTTAAAATGACTTGCTCCTTGCGCTCCACTCCATGGGGAATGCCGCTCACCCGCTGGGCAAGGAAATTACCACCTCCAGGCTAGGAACTCCGAAACAAAAGGGGTGGTGCATGAAGGTCACTCTAATAGGGTAATAATTAGGGAGAAAATCTGAGGCAATAAAATGAAATAATGTGCAATATCCACAGGTCATCACAACAAAAGGTATTCAACATAAATTTTGTATGGGTAGATGCCGAGAGTCTGAAAATAATTTTATCTAGTAATGAATTGCATTGGGGGGGGGAGGGGTTGGTACGCTAGTTATAAAGTGTACCATTTTTTGTTTATAATATAGATTTGTTTCATGAATAACTTCCCGTACAAAAATATGGGGTTCTAGATGATTTACTGTATCTGAAGATCTCTATGGATTTATCTGGAAATTATACATTGTGTGGCATTAGTTGTTCTTAGGGCCCCCATCAAGGAGGTGACAGCCCGTGATATGCTCAGGGGTCCTGTGGATCCAGGGGGCCCTGGTCCACCAAGATACTAACAAATTTCCCGGTGGGACGCAGCATCCAAGGCTGGTAATAGCACTCTGACTCCTCACTGAGAGAGTGAATACTCTCCCACCATGGAAACTTTTTATCCCCTTGCTGGACCACCAGATATTTAGTCCACCCCTGTCGAATAAAGGAACCAAAATTGGGGGGGTGCTTTTTTTAAAATTAGGATACTGAAATCGGCAGCTGAGGGAAGGTAGCAGATGTTCAGTAAGGGGCTGCAAGATTTTTGATTGCAGTCCTGGTTGTTCTCCATGTCCCGAATCTTGAGCACTGTTCCGAGTTGAGCAGTTGGTCTTTTATGGAGTCTCCACTCACAAATTTTTTATTCCTTACAACCGTATCTTTTTTCCCTGTGAATTAACTTGACAATAATAAGGTTATATTTTGATATTAAAGTATGTTGAGTAAAATTTGGATATGACACCTATATGCAGGCCTCCTCTATCACGCTTATCTGGAGTCGCGAGAAGGTGAATGGACTTCTCTATTTCGGTTCAAAGCTCTTCAGATATCCGCCTCGTGGACCTCACTTTGTTTAGTACTGAGATGCTTGAGAAAGGCAGCACTAACAGCCGAAATTAACATTGGGATTGCCTGGTCTTCCTTCTTCCGTTCTTCTGGATATAATGATTAGTTGGTGACGCTGGGGGCCAAGACCACACCATGATTGGTATTGTATCCTGAATGATCAAAAATGTTGCTGTGTGCAGTAGTTTCCCCTGTTGTATTATGGGGATTATATCTGCCATGTTTAAAGGGACACATATAATTTATTCATGCTTATGGGCATTGCATGAAGAAATCCCTAGTACAAAGCATCAAATAGCAATCAGTTACAGTCTATCTCCTGCTGATGAGGGCATATTAAGCCCGAAACAGCTGTGTCTGGTTGACTGGTTGCATAACCTGACCTTTGTTAAAAAAAAAGCCACCTAGTATGGCATGCCACTGGCAAGGAGGGTTCTGTGTTATTACAGAACCTAGATGCAAAAAAGTGAGAAATTGGGAACTTCATTTGCATATCCTACCCAGAGTTCTTTGCTGCATATGGGGAATGTAGCACATGAGCTCTGCAAGCGGTTCTATGAATTGCTGGGACGTGTAAGTGATTTCTGCAACTATAAACTTTACTATTTGCTGTTTGAAGGCTTTTAATCTCACTTTTTTTGCCCTCCATCACAACTTAAATGCTTATTAAAAGAAATAATAATATATATCGAGAAGTGTTTCTATCTACAACTCACGGGGACGTCCATGGGGGCCCCGATGACCCCCATGTACGCCAACGCATTCATGTTTGCGTATGAGACAGAATACAATTATTTTTTTTGAGAAAGGATTTTACCAGGAAGGATACCATGAGATTTCTCTCATTTTCAGTATGTCCTGGGTGGCGAGTATGTACCGTTAGGTGTCTTGCCCAAGGACACATTCTGGAGAGGAGCTCTGGCCGGGATCAGCGTTTGGGTCCGGCTTACAGCTTTACATAGATGACATCTTCATGGTGTGGCAAGGCACTCCTGAAGCATTTGATGCTATTATGACTCAATTCAATTCCCTGCCCACCACGGTGAGATTGTCATCACAATACAGTAACATCAATTGTCTCGACCTGTGTATTTCGAATCAAAACGACAAACTTGAGTATTCTTTGTTTCGTAAAGCCACAGATAGAAACACTGTATTACATGCATCCAGTTTTCAGTTTTCATGTGGATTCCATGGGAGGCGGCCTGCAGGTTATCTTGCAGATCATCGGGCAATGACCCTCTTCAAAGATGGAGTTTAGGACGTGTTCATGGGGGCAGGTCCTCCCTACGCCGAGGAGTCTGGATAGTTTCCAGTGGGATCCTGCTTCCATGAGGCTTGCTACATGAATGAGGAGAGGAAATGACGTTCGTCTCACAGTGCCGGAACCAGGAAACACAGGTCACCGTGAGAGAACGAAGGAGATCGACTCATGCGTGGAATATATAAATTACAACCCGAAATATGGGTAGATCACATCATATTGCTCCTGAGGAAGTCCCTATTGGAACGAAACGCTTTGAGCCAGATTTACATTCACCCCGTTCGGACTTCAGCACTCGGTGTGCCGATTTTACCGTTTTGTAGCGTGAGTAAATTAATTCTTTATGTTTTTACAATTCTGATGTCCTTCATCATTGTTGGCTTTGTGTCATTTTCATTGAGGTCCTTGGATAGAACCAGGCGGATGGCAGTCACATCGGAGCATTGAGGATGATGGGTGCATATATTATCATGTCCATAATTATCCAATTATGTGCGCACTACTTGGTGTTTGTAGGATATTACCCTATGTTTTTTCTGTATTTTAAATCCATCAATAAGCTTAGGGAGTGCATGGCGAACCACCGATCGGCCATCATGGCTGCATTAGCCAGTGTTGATAATACCCAACCCGTAGCGCGCATTATCGTGAAGCTGGCCATCCATTTCCTTCCCTTAGAGTAATGTACCCCCTTTGCGGTGAGGGGATGACCATGCTAACGAGCTACTCAAACGAGAAGCATTTTGGATTTTTACTTTGGATACAATGACACTTGGAGTTTAAATGAAAAGAAATCCTATGCCCCTGTTCTACCTCTGCGGTGAATACTTGTTACGTTCTCTTTGATCTAGATAAGGCTCTCCTACATGTTGTTGTATGCTCAGACACAGTCGCCCATATGGAGTTTTTTACTTAACCCGTTTGCGTTTGGATCGTAATATGCGGTAGACACCACGGCTAATGTTAATGCTCACGCAAGTGAGCGTTAACTATACAAACACAATATGGCAGCGCTGGTATAATCTGAGGAATATTCGCTACCAGCACTCACACGTGGTTCCTGTCCCAAACCACAGAAAAATATTACCAATAGTCCAAAAAGATGGAGTGCATCGAAAACAATGTCCTAACTTTAAGTCCCAGGAGTTGATTTCCCAGATCCTGAAGAGGGTTATTCTTCTTAGGGTAACCTCAAAAAAAGGAAAACATCATTGTGCGATCTGATAAACGTATATAGAAAATCCAAAGAAGCATCAGCACACTCACGTGAAATAGAGCCCTCCTGGCTCTGGATGATGTACCTCCAGTTTATTACTGGCTACCCACTTGCCCTTTCTGGTACAGACAATCTTGAAGTCTCAAGTCTTGAAGCCCTTAAATAAGATGAAGACAGGGCATAGCATAGACTGTAATACTATGAAAACAGAAAGGTGGAATGGAGATATACTCACACTTTCTAGGACCCAACCTAGGTCCTTAGGAATTGAGCTCAGAAGTTGTTATAGGGTACAACTTCAAATAAAACCCCATGCACTGAAATAAAATCAAAATTTAATAAAACACAGCATAAAATACAGCAAAAATATAAGATAAGGGAATAATTAGTGACCAGAATGCATTTCGCCCGTTGAGATATCCTCAGTGGCTTCCTCAGCTTGTTATACAAATCAAATGACCATTACTCCTTTTAAATACCTTAATCTCTCATTGATTGCCCAATTGGGAGTCTTCTTTTTGGCGGGAATCACAACTCCACCAATCATCTAGTTCCTTTCTTTTTTATTAATCCAATAGGAATAATGAGACTAATTTATTAAAATTTTCGTTTCGGAAATTAGTGTCTTTCGTATATGCACTAGAACGAAAAAACGCGTATATGCATTCACGATACTATAAGTGAGCGTTAACGTTAGCGTCAATAATGTAATGTGGCCCCATATGTTTAGAATCAGGTGTTACTGAGTGCTACACTTTGGTTTACGTTTGTTTTAAATTCAATGTTTATTTTTGATCATTATGTTTTGCAGTCTGGTTCCTCCAGGCTTCCTTTGTTTTTTTGTGTGTATATGTGGTACCATGGTTACCTGAATTGTGCAGTACGCCCCTCCTTTGAGTTTGGATGTTGCTGACATGCACCTGTGGTGTCTAGGCTTGTGCACCGATTTTTTTTTCGGTTCGATTCGGTTCGATTTGTTCGGATGTTTAAACTTTTCGATTCGGTTCGGTTCGGATCGTTTTTCGTGTACATTTTTTTTTCGGAATATTGACCATTTTTAGTATTTTCGTGTCACTTTGCTCGTTTTTTGTATCGACTTTTCGGAAATTTCGGAAATTTTCGTTTTTTCGGAACGTCTGTTCTCCTCGTTTCAAAGTGTCTACGATAATTCTGGCGATTCTATCGTGTTTTTTTTTTATTAAATAAAGATCCTTTTTTTCTTATGAATAATTGAATATACATTTCACAACTTTATTTAATCATATTAAAATGGTATGAAAGCCAAGGAACAAAAAAATGAACAAAACGATTTAAAAAACGCTAAACTGACCCGAATGCCACAAGAAACAAGTGATACGCATTTACAAATACAAAATTTACAGAATCAGCGATATAACCGATAATAGTTAAATATACGATTTCCAGAATTACCGAAATGGAACCGAAATCACGAATGGAACCGAAATCATGAATAGAGCGAAAATAAATTTCGATTTGACACATTTCAAGTCCATTCGAAAATTCCGAAAATTTTTCGTTTCGGCTCGGAAAACTTTTCGGATCTGCCATTTTCGGATCTAAAAATTTTCGGAAAATCGGCCGCATCCGAAAACACGAAAATTCCGAAACCCGAAACGCACATCCCTAGTGGTGTCTTGATTGGTATGTATATATATATATACAGTTGTGTTCAAAATTATTCAACCCCCAATGCTGTAAACGGTTTTAGGGAATTTAGTGTACATTTGTAATTGTATTCAGAATGAAATCCTACAAGGACTTTTTAAAGAACCATATGCAACTAAAATGACATCAATTGGTTTTGTAATACAGTAGTAAATGTTTCTTTTGTGAATTCTTCATTGACACAATTATTCAACCCCTTAAAGACTACCACTCTGAAGAACAGAGGTTCATTCAAGTGTTTTCAATCAGGTATTGAAAACACCTGTGGATGTCACGGAGCAGCAATAAAGCATAATAAGCACCAATTAGGCAGCTTTAAAATGACTATGATACTCAGCTCCTTCTAGACATTTTCTGGTGTGGTTACAAACATGGTGAAGTCAAGAGAATGGTCCAGGAAGACAAGAGAAGAGGTGATTACTCTTCATAGGAAGGGCAATGGCTATAAGAAGATTGCAAAGATGTTAAACATACCAAGAGAGACCATAGGAAGCATCATTTGCAAATTCAAGGCAAAGGGCACTGTTGAAACGCTACCTGGTCGTGGCAGAAAGAAGATGCTGACTTCGACTGCTGTGCGCTACCTGAAGCGTAGAGTGGAGAAAAGTCCCCGTGGGACTGCTGAGGAACTGAGAAAAGATTTGTCAGATGTGGGTACTGAAGTTTCAGCTCAGACAATACGGCGCACACTGCGTAATGAAGGCCTCCATGCCAGAACTCCCAGGCGCACCCCCTTGCTGTCTCCAAAGAATAAGAAGAGTCGACTGCAGTATGCCAAAAGTCATGTGGACAAACCACAGAAGTTTTGGGATAGTGTTCTGTGGACTGATGAAACAAAATTAGAACTGTTTGGGCCCATGGATCAACGCTATGTTTGGAGGAGGAAGAACAAGGCCTATGAAGAAAAGAACACCTTGCCTACTGTGAAGAATGGCAGGGGGTCAATCATGCTTTGGGGCTGATTTGCTTCTGCAGGTACAGGGAAGCTTCAGCGTGTGCAAGGTACCATGAATTCTCTTCAGTACCAGGAGATATTGGATGACAATGTGATGCAGTCCGTCACAAACCTGAGACTTGGGAGACGTTGGACCTTTCAACAGGACAATGATCCCAAGCATACCTCCAAGTCCACTAGAGCATGGTTGCAGATTATAGGCTGGAACATTTTGGAGTGGCAATCACAGTCACCTGACTTAAATCCGATTGAGAACCTCTGGTGGGATTTAAAGAAAGCAGTTGCAGTGCGCAAACCTAAGAATGTGACTGAACTGGAGGCTTTTGCCCATGACGAATGGGCGAAGATACCCGTAGATCGCTGCAAGACACTTGTGTCAAGCTATGCTTCACGTTTAAAAGCTGTTATAACTGTAAAAGGATGTTGTACTAAGTACTAAGATTGAATGTCACTTGGGGGTTGAATAAAACTGATAATGATGTGAGCACAGAAAAGACATTTGTGGTTATTTCATTATAAATGTTATGTTATATTTGTCTGACCTACACGTGCCTCTTTGATTTAATTGTAAGCAAGATGACTGAATGATCAAAATCACTGTCAAACTGGCCAAAACACTCAATTTCAGTGGGGTTGAATAATTTTGAACACAACTGTATATATATGTGCTTGGTACATGGTGTATTTGTCATCCTGAAGAAAGCTCCATTGGGAACTGAAACGCTGATGGTTCTCTAAATAAATACTTTTTTATTTTTATCTAAGCCAGTCTCCGTGTGCGACTGAATCTTTGGAAATCATACATAAATATATCATACATAAATATATACTATATATATATATATATATATATATATATGGCTCAAGTCACAGGGCAATGCATAGGAATGCATTTTCCCTACTACTTTTTAAAAGAGAACTGAGTTCCCATTGGTCCCATACACTACGGTGCTCGTATGCAGGCGATCAATAATATCTTTCCTTGTTAAATCATAAGGAGTTATTCAGAGAGAGACAATCTGGCCCCAAAATGTCACTGAACAGGTAATTTCCCCATACGGTGAGATTTCATGGACGTTCGGCTATTCAGAGAGCTGGCAGTTTGCCAAATTTTGGTGAACTGCTAGCAAGTACAGTGCCTTTTCAGCGGCTGCAAAAGTTCCCATAGAGAAGGAATGGTTAATGTATTCAGAGACACCGTACAGCAGAGAAAAGTTGCCGAAGTGCCCTGCTGTTCGGTGTCTTCATTCAGCAGGTTTATTCAGGCGAAACCCATAGGCTTCGATGTTAAAAATATTCCCGTTTTAATTCAATATCTAATAAACCGTTTATTATAATATTCTGCACTAAAGAGTCTTTTTATTTATAGATTTTTTTGGATCTTTTAGGATCTTTTTTTTAAAAACGTTTTTTCTTTTTTTTTTCTGTAACTGCCCTTTTTATTATCATTCATTGGATCTTATATGTAAATTCCAGGCATTTTCGTTCAGTAGTTTTTTTGCAAACAACGTTTCAATTTTGACACTTTCAAGCATATATTTACAGTTGTGTTCAAAATTATTCAACCCCCAATGCTGTAAAGGGTTTTAGGGAACTTAGTGTACATTTGTAATTGTATTCAGAATGAAATCCTACAAGGACTTTTTAAAGAACCATATGCAACTAAAATGACATCAATTGGTTTTGTAATACAGTAGTAAATGCTTCTTTTGTGAATTCTTCATTGACACAATTATTCAACCCCTTAAAGACCACCACTCTGAAGAACAGAGGTTCATTCAAGTGTTTTCAATCAGGTATTGAAAACACCTGTGGATGTCACGGAGCAGCAATAAAGCATAATAAGCACCAATTAGACAGCTTTAAAATGACTGTGATACTCAGCTCCTTCTAGACATTTACTGGTGTGGGTACAAACATGGTGAAGTCAAGAGAATGGTCCAGGAAGACAAGAGAAGAGGTGATTACTCTTCACAGGAAGGGCAATGGCTATAAGAAGATTGCAAAGATGTTAAACATACCAAGAGAGACCATAGGAAGCATCATTCGCAAATTCAAGGCAAAGGGCACTGTTGAAACGCTACCTGGTCGTGGCAGAAAGAAAATGCTGACTTCGACTGCTGTGCGCTACCTGAAGCGTAGAGTGGAGAAAAGTCCCCGTGTGACTGCTGAGGAACTGAGAAAAGATTTGTCAGATGTGGGTACTGAAGTTTCAGCTCAGACAATACGGCGCACACTGCGTAATGAAGGCCTCCATGCCAGAATTCCCAGGCGCACACCCTTGCTGTCTCCAAAGAGTAAGAAGAGTCGACTGCAGTATGCCAAAAGTCATGTGGACAAACCACAGAAGTTTTGGGATAGTGTTCTGTGGACTGATGAAACAAAATTAGAACTGTTTGGGCCCATGGATCAACGCTATGTTTGGAGGAGGAAGAACAAGGCCTATGAAGAAAAGAACACCTTGCCTACTGTGAAGCATGGCGGGGGGGTCAATCATGCTTTGGGGCTGTTTTCCTTCTGCAGGTACAGGGAAGCTTCAGCGTGTGCAAGGTACCATGAATTCTCTTCAGTACCAGGAGATATTGGATGACAATGTGATGCAGTCCGTCACACACCTGAGGCTTGGGAGACGTTGGACATTTCAACAGGACAATGATCCCAAGCATACCTCCAAGTCCACTAGAGTATGGTTGCAGATTAAAGGCTGGAACATTTTGGAGTGGCCATCGCAGTCACCTGACTTAAATTCGATTGAGAACCTCTGGTGGGACTTAAAGAAAGCAGTTGCAGTGCGCAAGCCTAAGAATGTGACTGAACTGGAGGCTTTTGCCCATGACGAATGGGCGAAGATACCCGTAGATGGCTGCAAGACACTTGTGTCAAGCTATGCTTCACGTTTAAAAGCTGTTATAACTGTAAAAGGATGTTGTACTAAGTACTAAGATTGAATGTCACTTGGGGGTTGAATAAAACTGATAATGATGTGAGCACAGAAAAGACATTTGTGGTTATTTCATTATAAATGTTATGTTATATTTGTCTGACCTACACGTGCCTCTTTGATTTAATTGTAAGCAAGATGACTGAATGATCAAAATCAATGTCAAACTGGCCAAAACACTCAATTTCAGTGGGGGTTTAATAATTTTGAACACAACTGTATATATTTTTTTACCCCGTTCATCAGCTTGTTGGCTTTTTTCGGCAGCTGGTCTGCGCTGTGATCAGCGGCTCGTCAGCATTTTTCCGACGTGTTCAGTGTGTTTTTTGCGGCGGTTCCGGAGGGTTTTCAGTGACTTTTCGGCGGGTTTTCGACGGGTTTTCCCTACACTTCGAGGACCATGCGGTGAATTCAGCATTCGCCCCAGGGTGGGGAACTTTGATTCCCTAAAGTGCAGGGAAGTGCGGGGAACGAGAGCGCACCGAAATGTCAACGATATTTCAGTGCTCTCTGATTAACCCCTCTAGTACACATAGATAACACAGATAATAGAGTAATCGACAGACAGGTGGAAGGATAGACATATGTGTGTATAATTTTATGGTAGCTTCTGATTAGCCTTTCTCTGTGTGATCTGAATACCTCGAGCAGCAGGCACAGTGAAGCCTGTGAGCTTGAATTGATGATAAGTACGGGTGAGTGGAAGGTGAAAACTCCCATTGTTAAAAAATGTACAGTAAGGTACAAAGGCCTTATGAAAGTATGAAACAAACGCTCCATAGGACCATTCTCATGTATTCACCCTTTCCTTTCCCATACGTCAAATTAATCAAGAACAAACAAAAAAATGGTACAGTGCTCTGTGACAATTGCAAGTAAAAAAGAACGATGAAAAACGCGACATCTAGACTATTAATTATTTTTAAATTATTGGACTGATTAGAAAAAATACTAAAAAAAATATCATCCGTGAAAAAGCTGGTGCCAAGTGATTTTTCACCCTCAGAAAATATAATTAAAAAAAATCCAATACTTGCCACTAATCCCGAGGCAACGAAGAGGGGGTGATCAGCTGCCTTGTCTCACAGTGTACAGGGAAGAATATAGTGATCATATAGTTCTCTTAAGTCCTTCGGCCAGGGACTGAGCGATCCTGCAGGATCGTTTGTGTGTCGCACGAGGCTCCATGGAGTCCTAAGGACTGCAAGCGAAAAAAATAGTACAATGGCTGCACCCCTGTTACTAATCTAGTAACTGTTTTGTGATTGTTGTGAATCGCAAAGACGATGGAGTGAAAATGTGAAGTCGTGTGAGGGTGATACAGCACTACTGATGGCGCTTCACTTGCACAGTGGGACCTGAGATAAGTATGGGATTTTTTTTGTATGGTTACATTGAGTTCACACGGATGTAAAGCAGTGATGTTAACGTTACGCTACATATTGTGTGGTGCGCACGTATGTATTATTATTATCCTTTATTTATATAGCGCCACATATTCCGCAGCGCTTTACAAGATCAGTGTACAAGGGGTTGATACATTGGAATACCACACATGGATGATATGACCTGATTCAGGGGAATTTACAATCTATGAGATGTCCAAGTATTTTGTGAGGTAGGCGCATCCATATCGTTAGTTGTCTTGCCCAAGGACACTCGCTGGTGGTGTCTTCTGAGTAGGATCGGATTGTCTTTCCATGATTGTAGAGGAGCGACCTGGCGGTTAGGTTGAACCCGCTTCTCGTAAAGTCGAGACTTGCTTCTCCACAGTTGTATGGAGGGATGTGCTGAATTGTATTTTGACGCTTCTCCATGGTTGAAGGGTAGAGACGTTACCACTGGACTCCACAGCCGATATTGTGTGGTGGGCGAGTATGTACCATTAGGTGTCTTGCCCAAGGACACTTACTGGAGAGGTGCTCTGGTCAGGATTTGAACTTGGGTCTTCACGGTTATAGAGCAGAGATGTTACCTCTACTCCATCCAGCCAGTACTGTCCGGTCTCTTGCCCTAGGACACTTGCTGGTGGCATCTTCTGAGTGGTATTGAGCCATCTTTTCATGATTGTAGACCAGTGACCTGGTGGTTAGGTTGAACCCGCTTCTCGTAAAGTCGAGACTTCTCCACAATTGTATGGAGGGATGTGCTGAATGATATTTTGACTTGCTTCTCCACGGTCGAAGGGTAGAGACGTTACCACTGGACTCCACAGCCGATATTGTGTGGTGGGCGAGTATGTACCATTAGGTGTCTTGCCCAAGGACACTTACTGGAGAGGTGCTCTGGCCGGAATTTGAACGGTTATAGAGCAGAGATGTTACCTCTACTCCAACCAGCCGGTACTGTCCGGTCTCTTGCCCAAGGACACTTGCTGGAGTGGAGAGTTGCTGTGACCAGAAATCGAACCTACGTCTGATGTTACCACTGCTATTGATTGTGGATAAATCATGGGTTGTACAGCTAATCTGTAAAGCTACATTTATTTGCGATGAGTTGTGTTAAAATTATTTATTACGCTAAAGTCAACGGAGTCATATTTTCATTGAAATAAATACTTGGCAGAAAAAAAAACCTGCTCTGATTCCATGACTGCAAGTATTCATTATCCATTCCGTAAGGTCAGGCTACCCCTCTAGAGACCTCAAAAAATGCTGATTTCATCAGTCAATTACGACGACGGTCTCCTACGTTAAAAGCCTTTGCCTTGCAACTTTGTGTATCCATTGAGATGTGAAGCTTGTGGTTTGCATTTTGTCAGACCCTTTTTATTGTGACCTTCCATTAGAATTGACCTTTGTGCAAAAAAACGCTATCACAGTGTAGAACTAGGACATTTTCTCATGAAGCTGCGCAGGTTAATTCCCTAAATGTTTATTAGTATTGCTTACATTTATCCAGTAATTAAAAAACTCCCAGTAAATTCCATCGGGTCTATTCACTAATGGAGGAAGTCAGGAGAATTGGCAGAAGTTAAAAATCTAGGTCAAAACAGCCAAACCGGAAGAATTCAACCATTTATCTCACATTCCAAATCGGCTATTTGGTCTAGATTCTTCCCCTCTTCTGCCAATTCTCCAGACGTCACCCTTTAGTGACTAGACCTAAAATTTCCCCGTACGGTACAATTTCGATTTCCCTGTTATCGTCCCCAGTTTAACTTGACGGAGGGAATAGCGCCCTTAAGGCTAAATTTCAATCTTCACGCAAACGTTTGCGCCGGCGGAAAAAAACTTTACCGTGAGGGGGAAAACCATTTGCGCCTAATGCTGTATTACATAGTCAGCGCAACAACTGCGCGCAATCGTCTACCGCGGGTGAACCTGCGCGAGCTTACTGTACTTCGCGCGTCCTATACTTAACATTGTGAGCGCAAATGCGTATGTGCGCTGGTACGCGGATGGTATTACAATCTATTCGCGGTAATTACCGCACAGCCGTTGCGCGCATAATTTTAGCAATTCCTAAAAGCTGGTGCTAACGGCATATCTGAACAACCTGGCTAACCCCAAAAAAAAAACAGCCCATAAAAAGGAATGTAGCCACAATATAATGGATGATGGCAGGTGTGTGTGTGTGTTATTACTGTAGTATATGTGCTCATTTTGCATCATAGACGCAGAACACGTCTCCGATGCCTCTGCCAGGCGCAATGCAGTTGCGTTTGCTAGGTGTGTTTCTTCATTTTGATTTGCTGAATGGGTGCAAAAAACTGCGTACGCAAAGATTTTTGCGAGAGACGGCACTGCGCCTGCATTTGTGTGCGTACTCTTTGCGCGCGCAATTGATCGGCGGCATTAAAAAGCCGCGAGGATTGTAATTCCAGCGCAAAAGTTTAACGCTTGGCGCAAAAAAAATCCGCTTTTTGCACGAAGATTGTGATATAGCCCTTAGTGTTTAGTCCTAAAGTCCATGGACCAGCATGGTGTGTTGTTAAAGAACTGCGAGATTGCGATCTCGCAGAAGACCAGTGGACCATGAAAGGACACCAATGAATTCTGTGTTTTGGTGTCCTTCCAACTGTGGGGAGAGGATGCAGCGAATCATCCTCTTCTCGTCAGAGAGGAACGTAAGCCGTGTCCAGAATTGTAATCTATTTCTTCATGTTATCTCTTACTTCCAGCATTTGGGGACATAGTATTATTTTACGGTGGCCACCAGGAGAAAAACAAGCTGCCTGAATAGTTATTCATCCATTCCCAATATTTTACTCAAATGATGCTGTGCGTAAAAGTACAATAACTGCCCGTACAATAAGACGAGCTGTCACAGAAGTTACCATTCGACTTGTAGTAGCAAACAGGTCATTGGATTTTTAACGTGGATTTAGAATGCACAGGGTTGGCAGTGGGTGGTGCTTTGACAAATTGTGGATGAGGTTACCATCACATCCCGTCGGACGTTTACCTGGTTTGCTCGGTGGCCAGTTGCGGCTAATGTCTCACTCAAAATTAGGGATGAGCCGAACACCCCCCGAGTTCGGTTCGAGCCCGAACACGAACTTCTCATTTGTTCGGGTCCGAACCCGAACCCGAACTCGAACCCAAGGCAAGTCAATGGGGCTGAAAATTCGGTTTTTAGAGTGCCCTCCAAGAGGGCATATATATATGCTACATATTTGCCATAAAAGGTGTATGGGGGTCCGGGTAGTGCCCTGGGGGACAGGAAACAAGGACAAAAAGTTAAAAAAAAAATGTTTTTAAAGGGACAGCGAGTTTTCCATGAAATAAGGGTTAAAAATAAAAAACAAAAATTCCTTCAAATATCGTGCCTAGGAGGTCCCCATAACCTGCCCGTGAAGTGGCGGATTTCTAGGATGTATAGAAACACTTAAAAACAAAAAAATGACGTTTCATATGACGGTAAATGCTTTTCCTTTAATCTATCCATAAACAACTGCTTGGGGCGGCAGTCTGTATGAAAAGAGGAGACATTTTCGTACACGCAGAAAAAGTTTACAGATTTTTTTTGGCTAAAGTATTGTGAAATATATGCAGGCTTTGGTTGAAAGTAACAATAGGTGCTTTAAAATTGGTCCTTTAGCATCCCCAACAGTGCCGTCACACCGTAACCCCTCTGAGGATATGAATCTGATACAGGCGTCAGTGGCAGTGCACCCAAATATTGTGCTTTTGGTGCCAGGCCTGCAAGTACTATCATACAGTAACCCCTCTGTGGTATTGTGGAAGAATGCAGGGGTGGACCATGTGGTCCTATATTGAAAAGATATGATTCTGGTCAAGGCGTCAGTGCACCCAGATATTCTGCCTTTGGTGCAAGACTACCAGGCCAGCAAGTATCATCATACAGTAACCCCTCTGTGGTATTGTGGAAGAATGCAGGGGTGGACCTTGCGGTCCTATATTGAAAAGTTTTTTATCTGGTGGTAATGGGCGTCAGTGCACCCAGATATTGTGCCTTTAATGCCAGGCCAGCAAGTATCATCATACAGTAACCCCTCTGTGGTATTGTGGAAGAGTGCAGGGTTGGACCCTGCGGTTCAAAAAATTAAAATGATATAAACCTGGCACAGGCGTCAGTGCAGCCAAATATTGTGCCTTTCATGGCAGCAAGTGCCTTCACACTGTAACCCTTTTGTGGTATTGTGGAAGAGTTCAGTGCTGGAGGTTTTGTGAATGCAGAAGATGACATCCCCGATCTATTCCATTACTTCAGCATCAGGGGATTGATAGCTGCTGATCCAGGACTGTTTCATTTTTATAAATGTCAGCCGGTCTACAGAGTCGGTGGACAGACGCACTCTTTTGTCTGTGACAAAACCTCCAGCGGCACTGAACGTCCTTTCGGAAAGCACGCTAGATGAAGGGCAACCTAGTAGCTGCATAGCATATTGGCTAAATTCTGGCCAGTGAGTCAATCTCAACACCCAGTAAGCTAGTGGATCATCTGCTGGAAAGGTATCCAGGTCTGCCCTTGCCCCTAGGTAGTCCTGCACCATATGGTGAAGACGCTGGCAATGGGTGCCTACATTTGACATCCCTGGGCGTCGAGGACTAAAAAAATTTAAAAATGCATCAGTCAAGCGACCCTGGCCTTCACCACTATTCCTCTGATCACCCGCAGCCTCAGAAGCACGTGTGTCAGCACTTGGTAATCTACTAGTGCCTAGAAAGGTGTTACACAAGTGTCGCTTTAGAGCGTCCTCAAGTTTTTTCATCCTGTGCTCCCTCTGTGCGGGCAGGATGAGCTCTGCAACTTTCCCCTTGTATCGTGGATCAAGAAGGGTTGCCAACCAGTAATGATCCCTCTCCTTGATAGCACGAATCCTGGGGTCCTTTAGCAGGCTTTGCATCATTAGGGAGCCCATGCAGCGTAGGTTGGAGGTGGCATTAGCTTCCGAGTCTTCCTGGTCAATGAGGATGACCGTATCGTGCACTTCCTCCTCCCAGCCACGCACTAGCCCTTCTGTTTCTGGGCACACAAAACCCTCCCGTAAGGAATCCCCACCTTTAATGCCCCCACTACTTAAATATTCCTCCTCCTCCTCATCCTCCTCCTGTCTGATCTGAGTAGGACCCGCTGGAATGCTGTCTGCGGAAAGACTGGGGCCTTGAGAGCGAGGGAAGGCCTCCTCTTCCTCCCGCTGCTCTGCCGGTAGAGCCACATCTATAATTCCCCGCAGAGTGTGCTCCAGCAGGAACACTAAAGGAATTGTGTCACTGATGCATGCACTGTCCCTGCTCACCATCCTCGTTGCCTCCTCAAATGGTGACAGTACAGTGCATGCATCCTTGATCATCAGCCACTGCGGGGGGGGAAAAAACAAGTTGACCTGAACCTGTCCTTGTGCCATACTCACACAGGTACTCATTGATGGCCCTCTGCTGCTTGTGCAGACGTTGCAGCATTGCTAATGTCGAGTTCCACCTGGTGGGCATGTCACAGATCAGGAAACGCTGTACCACCAGATTTAGGACGTGTGCTAGGCATGGTACATGCGTCAATTTACCCTTGCGTAGGGCGGAGAGAAGGTTGCTGCCATTATCGCAGACGATCATTCCCAGCTCAAGCTGGCGTGGTGTTAACCATCTCTGCACCTGCCCCTGCAGAGCTGACAAAATTTCTGACCCGGTGTGGCTCCTGTCCCCTAAACAAACCAGCTCAAGCACATTATGGCATCTTTTTGCTTGAGCCATTGCGTACACCCAGTCAGGCGTCGGTTTAGCTGCCACTTCGCCAGAGACAGAGAAGGAGGAGGAGGAAGAGGTGGTGGTGGTGGAGCAGACAGACCTCATACAAGCAGCTTTCTGGAGGCGTGGTGGATGAACAAGCTCCAGCACAGAGCCCCGTCTTGGATCCCTCCCAGCTGCAATCAGAGTTACCCAGTGTGCCATGAAGGAAATGTAACGACCCTGTCCATGCTTGCTGGACCACGTGTCTAAAGTCACATGCACCTTGCTGCTGACTGCCTTTCCCAATGACTGGATAACATTGTCTTCCACGTGCTGGTATAGTGCTGGAATGGCCTTGTGTGAAAAGTAATGGCATTTTGGAACCTGCCACTGTGGTACAGCGCATTCAGCAAATTCACAGAAGGGAGCAGAGTCCACCAGCTGGAAAGGCAGCAGCTGCAATGCGAGTAATTTTGCTAAGCTGGCATTTAGACGTTGTGCTTGGGGATGGTTGGAACTATATTTTTTCTTTCGCTGCAGCAGCTGCGGTAACGTAATCTGACTGCGTAAATCTTCAGCTACTGGGATGATGTCACATTGTGAGGAAGGACCTGCTGGTACATCCATTACTGTAGCATCATCCCTGTCAGTGGAGGTTGTAGGTAATTGCATGGAAGGACATACAGTGTGGGTAGAGACAGATGAGGAGGAAGAGGACCTACGCAAAGTTTTGCCCCAACGGGATGTGTGGCACTTGTTCATATGTCGCCTCAAGCACGTGGTACCCAAGTGTCCGGTGTTTATCCCACGCTTCAGCCTCCTCTGACATAGATTACAAATAGCAACGGTGGGGTCTGCTGCACATTTCTTAAAGAACTCCCAGACAGCAGAGTTCCTGCATGTGTTCTTTGAGACAACAGCGCTCTGCACCGGAGCAGCTCTGACATGTGATGCCTTGGACTGGCTAGTGCTACGGTTGGTCACAGAGGATGTTGTGCCTCGTGTTTGCTGTGCCTCCTCCTCCTCCCCCTCCTCCTCACTTGATTCCTCAGTTCGATCTGGCACCCAGGTGGAGTCAGTGACCTCATCATCATTGTCATCATCATCATCATCTTCACCCCCTATCTCCTCGTCACTGGAGCCAACTTGGCAGTATGCTGCAGCTGCTGGGGCAACATGAGTGCCAGTTATTTGTGTGTCATCACTGGCACCCCCTTCCTCTAGGTTGATTATACTCCCTTGCTCAACCTCAGAGATTGAATCAGAGCACTGTACTTGCTGCACATCCTCAAGCAGCATGTCACTCTCATTGTAGTCAAACAATTCATCTGACTCCTCCGTGTGTGATAGCGAGGCTACGGCAGGAGTAGCTGTGGACATGGAGGCTGCATTAGATGCTTTGGCAGCTGAGGTGGAATGTAAAGCACTAGAAGCCTGGCTGGCAGAGGACTCGGAGGATGAGGATGGCCTGGTTAGCCAATCCACCAATTCCTCTGTATGTTGCTGCTGCTTAAGACGGCCAGCACCAGTTAGAAAGGACAAGCTTGCCTCTGCAGAGGATGCACCACGTCCACCATGACCAGAGGCACAGCCTCCCGACACAGGGTCTGCTTGCCCTCTTATCTGTGTCTGGGAGCGTCTGCCTGTCCTTTTTGTTCTTTCAGACATGGTGAGTGATATATAGATTAATATATACAGAACTCTGATTCAACTCTGGTATAAAGATTTAAAGAACTCTGGTAGACATGTGCATTAGTTTTAGTACTAAAATGATTTAGTCTGAATTTTAGGATAATTTAGTTTTCGTATGACTCAAGAGGTACGAAACTGCTTGGTCCAAGAAACTAAAGAAACGAAAGGAAAATGCAATACAATTTAGTTTCAGTTCTTTTTGTAATATTACATTGAGTGAAAGAGACCAGCAATAGAATGTTCTATACAGAGAGGGACATTAATTAATTCAGGAGTATGTTTTATACAGAGAGGGGTATTAATTAATGCAGGCGGATGTTATATACATTATACAGAGAGGAGCATTTTCTTAGCCCTTTAAATCCAGTGGCTGTGAGTGCTGAGATCGGCTGCTTGTTACATTATCTCTCATTACAATGTATTAGGCTCAGCTGTTACAGTAAGCGACTGCTGCTCATCACAGCGCTCAGAGTTTCAGTAAAACAAGGAAATAATATTGTTATAAACTCTTATATATAAATATATTATTTACTAGTTTTACTGAAACTCTGAGCGCTGTGATGAGCAGCAGTCAGTTACTGTAACAGCTTTGCCTAACACATTGTGTTGAGAGTGAGAGATACTGTAACAAGCAGCCGATCTCAGCCCTCTGAGGAGCCACTACAATAGTAATTGTATCCGCTGGTTTTTGGATGAACGAAATTCATTTTCATACTAAAGAACTGGAAACGAATTTCTTTAGCAACTAAATAAATTGCGTTTTAGGACAAATTCACTCGTCCAAAACGAAATTTTGTGCTGTGCACATGTCTAAACTCTGGTATAACTCAGTGAGACACACTGATAGCTGGCAGCCAGTGGCGAGACACAGATCACCTCAATTCACAAATGTTTTGTAGAAATTAGTGAGCCCCAAAATACTGCATGGTACTGGATGTGTGACGAGGCACAGATCACCTGAATTCACAAATGTTTTGTAGAAATTAGTGAGCCCCAAAATAATGCGTGGTACTGGATGTGTGACGAGACACAGATCACCTCAATTAACAAATGCTTTGTAGAAATTAGTGAGCCCCAAAATAATGCGTGGTACTGGATGTGTGACGAGACACAGATCACCTCAATTCACAAATGTTTTGTAGAAATTAGTGAGCCCCAAAATAATGCGTGGTACTGGATGTGTGACGAGACACAGATCACCTCAATTCACAAATGTTTTGTAGAAATTAGTGAGCCCCAAAAAGATTTGCTGGCACAGTGAGAAGACCCAGAAGATCACTTCAATTCACAAATGTTTTAAAGAAAGTTGTAAACCCCAAAAAAACTTGCTGGCACAGTGACGAGACACACATCACCTAAATTCCCTGATATTTGGTAGAAATGAGACCCAAAAAGAGTTGCTGGCACAGTGACAAGACCCAGAAGATCACCTCAATTCACAAATGTTTTAAGAAAGTTGTAAACCCCAAAAATACTTGCTGGCACAGTGACAAGACACACATCACCTAAATTCCCTGATATTTGGTAGAAATGAGACCCCCCAGACCCCCCTAGTAGCGTGGCAGACCGGCAGTAACAAGACACAACTATCTCCTTTGAAATCTCCTCTGAAATGCGTGCAGAATCGGCGCGTGGAAACATTATATAGTGTGCTGCGGGACTTAGCTCTGTGAGCCCATGATTGGGCAAAATTTGCCCAATCAGAACTCTGAGCGGTGATTGCAGTGATGTATTTAGGTTTTGTGCTGCCCTAGGCCTGACTAAACTCGTGCACCCCCTAATTTAAATTTGAGGCACCCCCTCCTGTCAAGGGCACACCTCTTCCTGGTTAATCCCCACCCTTCCTCTTTAAACTCCACCTTTTCCTCTTAGAGCTCCGCCTTTTCCTCTCTTTATATTAAAAGTGGATACCAAGTGCCTACTTGTATATTTTGTATACCATTTCAAATGTTTCTATTGAGATAAATAAAATTATGAAATGTTTAAATTCAAGCATTTTTACAAAGAACAGCCACGCATGTCAAGTATACTGGAACACAGCCTCTCTAATTGGTTGAACAATAAAATCCACAGAAACGTGCACTGCATATGAACGTATCACAGAGCTGTACAGCAATAAAACTCACATGTGCAGTGTGTATGAGTGTATCCCAGAGCTCCAGGGCAATAAAACTCACAGTACTATGCAGTGTGTATCACAGAACCCACAGCAATAAAACTCCCAGCAATGCAATGTTTGGTGTGTGTCAGCGTAACAGAATCCACAGCAATAAAAATACCAGCAATTCAATGTGCAGTGTGTATGAGTGTATCATTATCCACAGCAATAAAACTCCCAGTAATGCAATGTGCAGGTCAGCGTATCAGAATCCACAGCAATAAAACTCCCAGCAATGCAATGTGTGGTGTGTGTCAGCGTATCAGAATCCACAGCAATAAAACTCCCAGCAATGCAATGTGGTGTGTATGAATGCATCAGAATCCACTGCAAAAAACTCCCAGCAAACCGAGTGTATATGAGCACACAGCAATTATTTATTCTACATTTACCGGCCTCTGTCCGCGGTAGGGCTGTGTGCAGAGTCAGCAGGGACTGTGTACAGACTCAGCAGGAGGTCCCTCCAGACCACGTTAGGATCACGGCTGTGCCTGTGCGTGGAGCCATCTTGTCAGCAGTGGGGTGCTACTGCCAGAGGGTGCACCATGGCTTTGATTCCCTTTCCGGTGGGTGTTCAGTCCAGAATAGAGTGACAGTCCATGTTAACGAAAGGGCGGGCAGCTGCGTGCATGCGTGTCACGTGGTTCAGCCAGTCAGGTGGTACTGAGACTCCCGTTTTTTATGCAATATCTAATAAACCATTTATTATTTTAATCTGCAGTAAAAAGTCTTTATTTATTGATTTTTTTTTTGTACCTTTTAGTGATTTTTCAGAATCTTTTGGGCTAAATCCCCCCCCCTTTTTTTATAGCGGTTCTTTTTTTTCTGTAACAGAACTTTTTATTATCAATCATAGGATCTTATATGTAAATTCCAGACATTTTCGTTCAGTAGTTCTTTTGAAAACAGCAGGCCATGGGTTTGCGGTGGCAGCATACAGCGGCCGACTCCATGCACTTTAGGGACCCTGCGGTGAATGGTGAATGTTTTTTTTTTTTTTAGGGGTGGGGCCACCCAGCGGGCCGCCGCCCCCTGGAAAGTGCCGCCCTAGGCCTGGGCCTTGTTGGCCTAGGCCAAAATACACCAGTGGGTGATTGGCATAGTGTTGAACCAGTCTTGCACCAGACCTGTGGTCAGGTGCAAGGCTGTAGCCAATTACGAGCTTCAGGCCAGTGGGAAAATGCATTGTGGTCCATTGTGGTCGAACATGCGGCGAACACCCGGAAATGTTCGGTGTTCGCGATCTCATCGAACAGGCCAAGTTCGGGTCGAACTCCGAACCGTCCGAACCGAACAGCTCATCCCTACTCAAAATGTGGGCCTTCTTGTAACGTTGGGGGCTTCCAGCCTTTCCAGTGTGCTTGAGGGCAGCATGTCTGATGCTGCTCGCTCACCAACACCCGGTTTAAATTGAAACAGGCACAGAGGTGGCTACATGAGGTGCGGCTTGAGAGGGGGAGCGCGGTCTGGTGAAGGTCTTTTAAAAACCAACAGTTCCTTCTAAGCAGTGCCAGATCGTGGTTATCCATACCTGAGCTCCTTGTACCTGAATTCTCTCGTGATTTAACCTGTTATTGACCTCGGCTTGTTTTCTGACTATTCTGCCTTCCGTTGCCCTAGACTATTTCCTTGTACTACGCTTCTGAACTGATATCGACCCGGCTATTCCATTTGACTATTCTATACACTGTATTCCTGATTCTGGCTCGTCTGACTACCCCTGTGTTGCTGACCTGGTTTTGTATTACGACATTGTCTTTGATTAACCCTTTCTGTCTAGCTAGTATACCTGGCCAATTCTAAGGACCAGACAGTTAGGGATTCTTCTACGGCTACCCTGTTGGTAGCTTTTGGGCTCTGTGGAGTGTTGGGCTTTAAGGACTGCGCGGTGGGATCCGGGAACTGTGACACTTCTACTTTCATTTAAGTTCTTGGGGCTCACATTAATTCATCCTCATAGCTTAGATCAGGAAATTTTTTGGACAATTTTTCGGACAATTTTTCGGACAATTTTCAATTGGGGATATTCTGGTTTACAAACATTTCGATTCCCAATTAAAAATATGGATCAAATATCGTATCTTGTGTCTATTCTTTTCAATGGGAATATCAGCCTTAGCCTTTGAATTCAAATCTGTCGGCATGTTAATTTACGTAAAAAATTCAAATGCTAAAAAGGTGCGAGATTAATTGATTTTCAGGAAGAAAAGGAGGGAATGAAACAAATACTTTTTTATTTTTACACTTTTCTAAGAGACATGTTTAAGGGCACGAATCTGCATGGTGCATGGTGCTTTTTTTTGGGTGTTTTACTGGCCAATCTTTTCTATGGACCAACGACATTTTTCAAATATTGGCTCTGGCTGAATTTTTTTCAACTGAATCAGTCAATATTTAAAATAAAATAAAAAAAGAAATACAGTGGTACCTCGGTTCACGAACTTAATTGGTTCCACGACTCTGGTCGCGAACCGAATTGATCGTGAACCGAATCACATTTTCCCATAGGGTTCAATGTAGATCAGGTTAATCCGTTCTGACCCCTACGAACATGGTCGCGAACTGATTTTTGGTCGTGAACCGAATCATATTTTTCCATAGGGTTCAATGTAAACCAGGTTAATCCGTTCTGAACCGTATGGAAAAAAAAATGTAACCACAAAAATATGCTTTGAAACCTTCTTGTTACCATTCTTGCTCTGCACTTTCTTGTTACCCTCTTTATTGTGCTGCACTTTCTTTTTACCACCATTCTTGCTCTGCACATCCACGTCACCTCCAATAACGCTCTCCACATCCTCGTCACCTTCAATAACGCTCTGCACATCCACGTCACCTTCAATAACACTCTCCACATCCTCGTCACCTTCAATAACGCTCTGCACATCCTCGTCACCTTCAATAATGCTCTGCACATCCTCGTCACCTTCAATAATGCTCCGCACATCCTCGTCACCTTCAATAATGCTCCGCACATCCTTGTCACCTTCAATAGCGCTCTACACATCCTCATCACCTTCAACAACACTCTGCACATCCTCATCACCTTCAATAATGCTTTGCACATCCTCGTCACCTTCAATAATGCTCTGCACATCCTCGTCACCTTCAATAATGCTCTGCACATCCTCGTCACCTTCAATAACGCTCTGCACATCCTCGTCACCTTCAGTAGTGTTCTGCACATCCTCGTCACCTTCAATAACGCTCTGCACATCCTCGTCACCTTCAATAACGCTCTGCACATCCTCATCACCTTCAATAATGCTCTGCACATCCTCGTCACCTTCAATAGCGCTCTGTACATCCTCGTCACCTTCAATAACGCTCTGCACATCCTCGTCACCTTCAATAACGCTCTGCACATCCTCGTCACCTTCAATAACACTCTGCACATCCTCATCACCTTCAATAACGCTCTGCACATCCTCGTCACCTTCAATAATGCTCTGCACATCCTCATCACCTTCGATAACGCTCTGCACATCCTCGACACCTTCAATAATGCTCTGCACATCCTCATCACCTTCAATAACGCTCTGCACATCCTCCTCACCTTCAATAACGCTCTGCACATCCTCGTCACCTTCAGTAGTGCTCTGCACATCCTCGTCACCTTCAATAACGCTCTGCACATCCTCGTCACCTTCAATAATGCTCTGCACATCCTCATCACCTTCAATATCGCTCTGCACATCCTCGTCACCTTCAATAACACTCTGCACATCCTCATCACCTTCAATAATGCTCTGCACATCCTCGTCACGTTCAATAACGCTCTGCACATCCTCATCACCTTCATTAACGCTCTGCACATTCTTGTCACCTCTCTGCGCTTTCGTTTGCTCACCACGCTTGTTCTGCACTTTCTTGGGAGCCATGCTGGATTTAATACAGTAATACTGAACAGTACTGTGCTACAAAGCACACAGAAAAGCTTCACAGTAGCCCTGTCTGCGACCGCGAACCGTGTTCGTAACCCGAGGCGGAGTTCGTGAACGGAGGTAAAATGTTGACGAACTTCCTGGTCGTGAACCGAATTGTTCGTGAACAGAGGCGGTTGTGAACCGAGGTACCACTGTATTGGCCCCAAGCAGCAGATAGAATTAATTCGATTTAGTCCGGGTGCTTAAAGTAACTTAGAAAAGAAGAAGTAGTGTTTTATCATGTTTTGTGCGTTTCGTACTCAATAGGCTTAAAGTAATCAATGAGTATCAGGTTTGTTGCAGCTATATATGGAGCCTAACATTGCCCGGTCACACGGGAAAAGGTCAATAGTACGAAATATAATCCTAAATATAATTCCCAGTACACATACAGATCACTGCACAGTCATGCTGCCAGTAAACTGCTCGTTAGAAAACCAGGTGAAAAGATAGATCTAGAGGCTATTCACAAAGCACCGAAATTTCCGTGCTTTTCACCAAAACTACAGTTAATTCACCGTAGGGTAACCTTACATAACAAATGATGTGAATCTCCACTTGGTGTGGTGTGTGTATATGTATTGTGTAAATTTTATCAAAAAATTGAGACAGACATCATTTGGATATCTTACCCAGAGTTCCTAGCTGCATACGGGGAATGTAGCACAGGAGCTCTGGGATGCAGTTCTTTGAATTGCTGTGGCGTGCAAGTGGCTTCTGTAATAATAAACTTTATTAATTACAGTGTGGAGGCTTTTTATCTCATTTTTTTGCCCTCCACCACAACTCAGATAAGTAATGATTTACCCCACAGGCCAAGCATCAAAATGCAACTGGTCATGCCTAGCTCCTGCTGATGAGGGTCCAATGAACACGAAACAGCGCTGTCCAGAAGTGGCTTTGACCAGTTGCATAAACCTGATCTCTAGTATGGCATGGCATTGATTGAAGGGTTTTGTGTAAAAACAGAACCAGGGTGCAAAAAAAGTGAGACAGACTTCATTTGCATATCTTACCCAGACTTTTGTTCTGCATACGGGGGATGTAGCATAGGAGCTCTGTGATGCAGTTCTTTGAATTGCTCTGATGTTCAAATGGCTTCTGCAATAATAAACTATATATATATATAGGACTCTATTACATTCTTTGCGCAAACGTTAACGCGTGCACAAAAATGCATTAACGCGAGGGGCAAAACCCTTTGCACTGAATGTCGTATTACAATGTCTGCGGAAAAAATGCACGGTAACGTCTACCGCGGGTGAACCTGCGTGAACGCTGCGTGAGTTTATTGTACTGCGCGCGTCCTATACTTAACATTGTGAGCGCAAATGCGTTTGTGCGCTGGTACGCGGATGGTATTACAATCTATGCGCAAAATTTAACGCACAGCGTTTGCGCGCATAATTTTAACGTCTTTGAAAAGCTGTGGTAACAGCAAATCTGAACGTTCTGGCCGAAACCAAATACACCAGCCCGAAAAAAGTATAGTTACACATTCTACACATACCCAAACAATAAAATGGAGAAATTGTGCGTGTTTCTTTTTATTGATGCAGCATACATGCGCAGATTGACTTTGACAGGCGCAAAAACTTAACGGGAGACAATTGTGGTTCTTAATTCTTATTGGCTGAAACGCGTGGAAAAACAGTCCGCCCACTGATTTCTGCGCGCGCGTTTTTGCACCTCTCTTTTTTACGCGCGTTATTTTTTGACGGATGAAAAAATGCTCGAGGATTGTAATACCAGCGTTGTTTTACACGCGTTAAAGTTTAACGCTGTGCGCAAAAATCCACGCGTTCTGCGTGCGTTTTAGCGTGAAGAATGTTATAGAGCCCATAGAGTTTTTAGATTTTCATAGTCACTAGAGTAAATAAACCCGTCTAGAAATTTTATTTAATAATCAAAAATAATTATGGCAGGCGAACAGTTAACCTTAGACTCACATGAGAATACCAATCCATATTTTAAATATCATTAAATATTGAATAGACATGATCCTGCTGTGTTTTTTGGAGGGTTGCATTGACCAGTGGTTCCCAACCCTCCCCTTCAGGGCCCACTAACAGACCAGGTTTTAAGGATTCCCTTGGGGAAATGCAAATCGAATCCTGCAATCACTGAGCAGCAAATCATATCACCTGTGCTGTGCTTCAGATATCTGGAAAACCTGGCCTGTTAGGAGGACCTGAGGATCGGTGTTGGGTATCACTGCTTTAGACCATGGACTACTCTAGGCCAGGGGAAAACGAGAAAAATAGTTATCCAGTCACGTATAACTAACCCGGCAACAATGTGTCATACATGATTGTGATGGCTCTGCATGTTATGAACTCCATAAAATAGACTTGTGCACCGATTTTCTTTTTCGGTTCGGTTCGTTCGGATTTTGTAAATTTTCAGTTCGACTCGTGTCGGCCGATTTCCATTTCGGTTCGGTTCGTTTCGGTTCGTTTTTCGTATCGACTTTTATTTTTGTGATTTCGGAAATTTCCGTCTTTTTCGGAACATCTGTTCTCCTCGTTTCAAAGTGTCTATTCGTTTTGACGTAAACTAATGGTTTTTCGGATCCTATATTTCTGTCGATACGATACGATTTCTCATGTTTTACAAGAAGGATACATTGAGATTTCTCATGTTTTACAAGAAGGATGCATTGAGATTTCTCTGGTTTCCCGGGAAGGATACATTGAGATTTCTCATGTTTTCAAGGAAGGATACATTGAGATTTCTCTGGTTTTACAAGAAGGATACATTGAGATTTCTCATGTTTTACAAGAAGGATACATTGAGATTTCTCTGGTTTCCCGGGAAGGGTACATTGAGATTTCTCTGGTTTCCTGGAAAGGATACATTGAGATTTCTCATGTTTTCCGGGAAGGATACATTATTTATTTTATTTATTTATTTATAAAGGATTTTACCAGGAAGGATACATTGAGATTTCTCTCGTTTTCAAGTATGTCCTGGGTTCGAGAACATTGAGTGGTTACAGAAATACAAAATAGTAAAATGCAAGATATTAACACAGGACCAAATATACAGATTAACAGAAAAATAAATATGGAGGAAATAAAGTCATTATGTTGCATGTTTACAGGTGCATTTTGTAGTGAGGTATGCTAATAGGGAGCTCTTAAGGGACTTTAGACTGGGGGAAGATTTGACGGTGTCTGGGAGGTTATTCCATATTTGCGGTGCTCTGTAGGAAAATGAGTATTGAGCCATTTTCTTTTTGTATTGCGGTATTGCAAGTAAGGTGCTGGTCCTGGATCTGAGGTTATAGGATGAGGGAACTGCTGGGGGAAGCAGCATATTCAGGTTGGGTGGTAGCTTCCCAGAAAAGCTCTTAAACACCAGGTTGGAAAGGTGAAGGGTGCGTCTAGAGTCCAGCGATGGCCAGTTTAGTTCTTTTAACATTGAGAGTTCTCTGGTTTTACAAGAAGGATACATTGAGATTTCTCTGGTTTTACAAGAAGGATACATTGAGATTTCTCATGTTTTACAAGAAGGATACATTGAGATTTCTCGTGTTTTACAAGAAGGATACATTGAGATTTCTCTGGCTTCCCGGGAAGGATACATTGAGATTTCTCATGTTTTACAACCAAGGATACAATGGGATTTCTCTGGTTTCCCGGGAAGGATACATTGAGATTTCTCTGGTTTCACCGGGAAGGATACATTGAGATTTCTCTGGTTTTCCGGGAAGGATACATTGAGATTTCTCTGGTTTTCCAGGAAGGATACATTGAGATTTGTCATGTTTTACAAGAAGGATACATTGAGATGGGAATGATACAAAATTACAGAATCAGCGATATAACCGTAAAACACGATGTCCGAAATTACTGAAATGGAACCGAAATCAGGAATGGAGCCGAAATCACGAATGGAGCGAAAATGAATTTCGATTTTACACATTTCTAGTCCATTCGAAAATTGCGAAAAGTTTTCGTTTCGGCTCGGAAATTTGTTCGGATCTGCCGTTTTCGGATCCGAAAAATTTCGGAAAATCGGTCAAATCCGAATGCACGAATCGGGAAATTTTGTGAAAAACCCTACCATAAAACAGGAAAAAAAACAACAACAACACAACAGCATAAAACGCCACGTCTGGTTCAAAGGGGAAGCCGGCCTGGCAACTTTGCATTCTGGAATTAAGTCAAATCTGACCTTTTTCAAAAGAATCCAAAATGTATTTTTTTAACCGCGCGCCTTGTTTCAGGCTGTATTATGTATTGACACCCTTGAGAGCCTTTTGCATGGCGAGACACTCTGTACCTTCATTTGGTATTTTGAGAGGTTCAGGTTGAATTTTGACAGATGTACCTAGGAGCTGCCTCCATAAAATTTGCATTCTAAATCATTAAAGTTTCTTTTCCTGGCTAATTAAAATGTATATTTGGCTCATACATTCTACATCAAAGTTTCCCGTCTCTGGGATTTAGCCGTCCCAGCAGTACAGATTTCCGTCTATCTATAGCTATGAATTCAATATGAAAGGTACAGAGCCATGTTTCTAAGGACAGGGCTTACAATCCACAACCTTAAACCTTCCATCTTTGGCTGGACTGAGATTGGGAGTGTGGGCTAGGGATGTGCGTTTCGGGTTTCAGAATTTCGGAATTTTCACGAAATTTCCCGATTCGTGTCTTCGGATTCGGCCGAATTACCGAATCGGGTCGGACCCGAAAACCGATAGATCCGAAAAGTTTTCCGAGCCGAAACGAAAAATTTTTGGATTTTTCGAATGGACTTGAAATGTGTCAAATCGAAATTTATTTTTGCTCTATTCATGATTTCGGTTCCATTCGTGATTTCGGTTCCATTTCGGTAATTCTGGACATCGTATATTTAACTATTATCGGTTATATCGCTGATTCTGTAAATTTTGTATTTGTAAATGCGTATCACTTGTTTCTTGTGGCATTCGGGTCAGTTTAGCGTTTTTTAAATCGTTTTGTTCATTTTTTTTGTTCCTTGGCTTTCATACCATTTTAATATGATTAAATAAAGTTGTGAAATGTATATTCAATTATTCATAAGAAAAAAAGGATCTTTATTTAATAAAAAAAAAACACGATAGAATCGCCAGAATTATCGTAGACACTTTGAAACGAGGAGAACAGACGTTCCGAAAAAACGAAAATTTCCGAAAAGTCGATACAAAAAACGAGCAAAGTGACACGAAAATACTAAAAATGGTCAATATTCCGAAAAAAAAAAGTACACGAAAAACGAGCCGAACCGAACCGAATCGAAAAGTTTAAACATCCGAACAAATCGAACCGAATCGAACCGAAAAAAAAATCGGTGCACAAGCCTAGACACCACAGGTGCATGTCAGCAACATCCAAACTCAAAGGAGGGGCGTACTGCACAATTCAGGTAACCATGGTACCACATATACACACAAAAAAACAAAGGAAGCCTGGAGGAACCAGACTGCAAAACATAATGATCAAAAATAAACATTGAATTTAAAACAAAAAGTCGATACCAAAAACGAGCAAAGTGACCCGAAAACACGAAAAATGGTCAATATTCGGAAAAAAAAATGTACACGAAAAACGAGCCGAACCGAACCGAATTGAAACAGAAATCGATCGAAACGAGCCGAATTGAAAATTTTAAACATCCGAACAAATCGAACCGAATCGGACCGAAAAAAAAATCGGTGCACAAGCCTAGTGTGGGCGGGGTGTGCCTAAAGGGGGACATGGTTGTGATGCAATTTACATCACTGACACCCAAAAGGGGACATGTCATCCCATCACGCTTGTGGACCAGCATGGCAAGCTTCCTGGCTGAGCAGCCAATAAGGGCTGCGCATACACAAACACCGCATTAACACTCATGGATGTGCTTACAATGCCCTGCTTTTAACCAGATCCGCATCTCTAAACAGGGGCTTGTGGTACATTTTCTTTTAGTTTGCTTAAAAACCGGGGTAATGTTGGGTTGTTGGGTGATCAGGAAAGTATAAGAAAAAACATGTGCCACATGGTCAAACTAAGTGACTTATCAGGTCTATGGCAGAGAGATGGTCCACAGGTTTAACTTTCTTCTTTTTCAACCAAAGGGGTGGTTCGCCCTTTAGGACAATTGGGGCAGCGCCCCACCTTGAATTCATGCAATAATAATAAAAATGTATAGCAGAGGCAAGCTAATTCTAGACCTGATACCTGGACGAGTTTGAAACAGACTCAACAGAAACGAGGCCTCTTGACTCACAGAGACCCTTTGTGTGCTGGATCAGGGATATCTGTCAGGATTACCCCTCATCATTGGTACATTGAGAGGTTTTGATTAGATTTGATTAGAAAACACATTCAAGTTCAAAGTTTCAAAGCCTTGTATTCAGACTGATGAGGCAATTACTATGTAACCCATTATATGCTGGATTTTAGGAACTCTGTCACATAACTCACCACAATCTGGTTTACGAGGCACACACTATGAGATACATTACATGTCATGTTTTACAACCCTTAACATTTAACTCACTTCATTCTGGTGCGTGATACACTTGCTGCCAGTCTTGTGTAACCCATTATATGCCAGATTTTGCAACTCTTACCATTTATCTTTTTATATTATGGTTTGTGAAGAATTTTCTATGTAACTAATTATATGCTTCTATTATCACCCTTAGGTCACCATTTCATTCTTGGTGCTAACGTTATCGTTCACCTGAGAGAGAGCGTTAACGTTAGCACTAGCGCGGGCCTCCATATTAAAATCCAAGTGCTAACTGGTTTAAAAAACTCATTAGCGATTGGTATCTTGCGCTTTTCAGTGTGAGGTTACTGTACTTCTTGCTCCCTATTACTTAACATGAGGGGCGCAAAGTGTTAATTAGCGTTAGTATTACAATATACTAACGCTAATTATCGTCCGGCTGTGGTTAACCTGACAGTTAACCACAGCCTGGGCCTGGTGCTAACGGCCCCAGCAGAACCCCCCCCCCCCCAAATTGAACAGATACTCACCTCTTATCCCACGGCGAGGACCGCAGCTCCAACCGCCTCCTCTGGCCACCGGGAGCAGGGCGAGACTAGGGGAAAAACTTCCCCAGTCTCCCTCTGCGGATCACTAAGCCGACCTGGCAGGTCATGTGACTAGCGCCGTCTACCTCAATGGAGTCCTATGGACTCCATGGAGGAGCTGGCGTGCACATCCCGGGGCTTAGTGCCTGATAACAATGCAGGCAGCTTTTTTAGTGCCTGCATCGTAATATCGTGCTAAACCAGGGACGCAAAAGAGAAACCTGCAGGCGCAGGTTTTTCTCCCTAGCATCCCCGTTTTGCGCGATGACTATAATGGTGCCCTTACTGTTTAACTCATTATGTGCTGGTTTATGAGCCAATTGCTATGTAACCCATTATATGCTTACTTTATAACCCTTACCATTTCGACTCACTACATCATTGTTTCCCAAACTTGTCCTCGGGACCCTCAACCAGACCAGATTTTGTAGACCACCTTGGGGAAATGCAGACTGAATCTTCCAATCACTGAGCAGCAAATCATATCACCTGTGCTCTGCTTCAGATATCTGGAATACCTGGCGTGATAGCAGGTCCCGAGGACAGGTTTGGGAAACATTGCACTACATTCTAGTTCACGAAGCATTGCTGTCACGTTTCCACATATCAGCCAGGCCCCCTGGTGGAATAAACAATCCACAATCACTTGTGGTGTGCTGGGCTAGTCAATCCAGGCTATCTGCCCCTGGACTTCCCTGTTGCTGATTTGATCTGAGGTCCTATCACCTGCCCTGTTCCTATATATATGGCTAGCAGTGCATTAGCTCCCTGCTCTTGGATGGGTCCAGTTCCTGAGAGTCTTGTTCCTTGCAGTTCTGCATTCTGTGTTACTCTGTGCATGATATTGACTTGGTATTGACTATTCTCTTGTCTGCTCCCTGTACCCTGTATATTGATACTCCTGTGCACCGATCTTTGCTTGTTTGACCTGCTCTCCTGGCTTTTGATCCCTGGCATACGGCTGACACACTTCCCTGGCGTCTAGACCCTCTTGCTTTCCCTAATTGCTCTCTTGATATTCCCTGTTTATATTCCGTATCATTTATTTTTTTGTGTCCTGTTCTCTTGTCTCTTGTGTATTTACTCCGCAGCATATTATCAGTCAGTGTTAGAGGCCAGCATAAGGACCTCATCCTAGTTCAGGGTTCTGTGTTGCTGCTGGGCATATCATCTTGTTGTCTCTTGTTAACCCCTGTTGTGTTATTTATTCCTTGCCCTGCATCCTGTATAGAATTAGAAGGCCAGTATAAGGACTTTGCCCCAGATTAGGGTTTCCTCGTATGTGTGTCTGTATGGTATCCTAGTTCTGTCATCCTTGTCCAGTATTCTGGTATATTCTGTGTGCTCTGCATCTATGCAGCCGGCAGCAAACCTGCCTAAAGGGCTTAACATCTTCCAGAAAGGGCCCACCTTGACTCCAGCCAGGTGCCCCTGTAACAATTGCAATGTAACCCCTTCACCATGTTGCGGAATATGGTGGTAGAATGCAAACAGACAAGTGGTAATAACCCATAATATGTGGGATTTTTAAAGCCCTTATCTTAAAATTGACTGCATTCTGGTGTGAGAAGCACATATTACGTAATCCATCATATGCCGATATTTTTAACCCTTACTGTTTAACTTTCTATGTATTGGGTTCTGCAGCGTTATTTTCTATGTAACCCATTACATGCTGATACTGATATTATAAGACTTACTATATACTCCTTACATTCTGCCCTATCAGGCACTTACCATGTAATCCATCATATGACGCATTTTATAACCATTACCACTTAACTGACTACATTGTGGTGTGAGAAGTGAGAAGCACTTGTTACTTAACCCATTAAATGAATGAATTTGTAAACCTTACCATTAAACGTTCTGTATTGTGGGTTCCGAAAGATTATTTGCTATTTAACCCATTATAAGCCTTACTATATAACTCACTACATTCTGGTTTGTGGGTCACTTGCTTTGTAACCCATGACATGCTGGATTTTAAAATCCTTGCCATTTAACTGTTTACATTAACATTTGTGAAACATTTGCAAGGTAACCAATTATATGCTGATTTTATAACTGTTACCAAATAACTCAACAGAAGTGAGGCCTCCGGGGTCAAAGGAACCCTGTGTATGCTGTATCAGGGAAACCTGGCAGAATTTCCCTTCATTATTGGTATATTGATGGATTAAATTGGATCTGATTAGAAAACACATTGTATTCTGTTTTGTAAGGCACCTGCAATATAACACATTATATGCTGGATTTTGTAACCCTTACCATTTAACTGGTGTGTGAAGCTCTTGCTATTTAACCCCATATATGGTGGATTTTGTAACCCTTACCGTTTAACTTTCTATATTATCACAGGTGAAGCACTTGCTATGTAACCCATTATATGCTGGCTTTAAAACCCTTATCATATAACTCATTATGTTCTGGTTTACAAGGCACTTCCGATGTAACCCATTATATGCTGGATTTAATGCACTTACCTTTAAATGTACATTCTGATTTATGAGGCACTTGCTATGTAACCCATTATATGCTGGCTTTAAAACACTTATCATATAACTCATTATGTTCTGGTTTACGAGGCACTTCCGATGTAACCCATTATATGCTGGATTTAATGCACTTACCTTTTTTTAATGTACATTCTGATTTATGAGGCACTTGCTATGTAACCCATTGTATGCTGGATTTTAAAATCCTTACCATGTGACCCACTAAATTTAGTTTTTTGAGGCACTTACTATGTAACCCATTATATGCTAGGCTTTTAGTACCCGTGCTATTTAACTGGCTGCATTCTGTTTTTGAGACACTTGCCATGTAACCCATTATATGCTGGTTTTAAAACCCTTAGCAGTTACATGACTATATTCTGGTTCATGAGGCACTTCCTACGTAACTCTTTATATGCTTGATTTAACACCCTTAACATCTTACTGTACATTCTAGTTCATGAGGCACTTTCTATGTAACCCATTATATGCTGGATTTAACACCCTTAACATTTTAGTGTACATTCTGATTTATAGACACTTTCTATGTAACCCATTATATGCTGGATTTAACACCCTTAACATTTTACTGTACATTCTGATTTATAAAGCACTTCCTATGTAACCCATTATATGCTGGATTTAACACCCTTAACATTTTAGTGTACATTCTGATTTATAGACACTTTCTATGTAACCCATTATATGCTGGATTTAACACCCTTAACATTTTACTGTACATTCTGATTTATAGACACTTTCTATGTAACCCATTATATGCTGGATTTAACACCCTTAACATTTTACTGTACATTCTGACTTATAAAGCACTTCCTATGTAACCCATTATATGCTGGATTTTTAAATCCTTACAAATTGATCCACTAAATTCTGTTTTTCTTTTTAGGCACTTGCTTTGTAACCCATTATCTGCTGGATTTTAGGGATTTTAAATACCATACCATTTAACTGTCTATATTCTGGTTTGTGGGACACATGCCATGTCACCCAGTGTATGCTGGATTTTAAAGCCATTTGACTCACTGCATTTTTTGTTTTTGAAGCATTAGCTACGTCACCCCTTTACCGTGCTGCCTAATATGTTGGAGAAGTACAAATAAACAAATATTAATAACCTGTTATATGCTGAGTGTTATATCCCATACCATTTAACTCTCTCCATGCTGGATCGTGAAGCGCTCGATAGGTGACGCGCCACCTAGATTGTAAATTCACACGGGCATAGGGTCCTCATATCCTCATGTGTCATACTGACCTGTCTCCTGTATGTATTGTAGAATTGTCCTTTACCCATTACACCTTGTACAGCGCTGCGGAATGTGTTGGCGCTTAATAAATAATAATAATAATATTGTAATAACGTACATTTAGACCAAATGTTTTACTGGTGTTTTTAGAGAAATTCATGATTATTTCTGCATATTATTGTTTTTCAGTGACTACATTATTAAAGAAAAGACGGTGATGCTACAGAAGAAAGACAGCGAAGGTTTTGGCTTCGTGCTGAGAGGGGCAAAGGGTGAGGATAGCCTTTCCTGCAATTACCACGGGTCACTTTTTGTTTCCCTGCTCTGCTGGTCCGAGACCGAGGGCCTTGGCTCTCCGTAAAAAAAAAAAAAAAAAAAGTCAAAAGACGTGTTCCTCCTATAACAAGTACAAATGACCAAGATTAAACCGATTGAATACGAGATGTGAAAGCTCTCATCTGTATTACGCCTTAGAGAGCAGGAGCCATAGGTGCGGCGGTGCTGTGTGGCGGATGATTGAGAATTTCACTCTCCTTTAATCAATCACGCCAGACTATAGCAGTGCTCAATGATTGTAGTGATTTTTTTCTTCTTCTTTTGAGCTGATTACGGAAAAGAACTTTTTCTTCGCCCCCCCTCTCGGACACACAGGCTCTTCAAGGAATCCTGGAGCGAGTGGCAGAATACGTTAGTCAATATCCAGAAGCCAGTAGTCGGCCATTTTTTCGCACTGTAGCGACTTTAACTCTAGGACGGTTAACAGGACAGTAACAATTCCATTTTAAGAGGGATACCTTATGCTATATATATATATATATTGTGATACAGCAACCACTCTGGATACTTGGATCCAGCCAAACAACACGGTCTTCTAGGGCAGTGGTTCCAGCCGCGGTCCTCAAGTATCCCCCAACATGCCAGGTTTTCCAGATATCCGAAGAACAGCACAGGTGACATGATTTGCTACTCAATGATTGGAGGATTCAGTCTGCATTTCCCAAAGGTAATCCTTAAAATCTGGCCTGTTAGAGGTACTTGAGGACCGTGGTTGGGAACCACTGCTCTAGGGTATAAACAGCCGCAGACTTGAAGTTGTGGAAATGAGAGGTCTTTTTATTCCAGCATAAACATACGCCCTTTGTCCTCTTGGCTTTGAATCACTATTGCAGGGGATTAAACAAAAAGTACAAATAAAATCCTAGCTCAGTTGGAGCACTTACTAAACATACAGCGATCCTGACTATCCAGGTAACACAATCTATTAAACAAAAGAAAATCTCAGCATTTCTTAGAAGTGTTACTGCTCCCTGCTCTCCGCAGTCTGATTAAAACACTTCCATCCAGGAGTCAGCAGCCTGAGAATTTACCTGTTAATTAATTAATTAATTGGCAACAAGTGTGCGAGAGGACATAGGCCATGCAGGACTCTGGGTCCTAAATATCTTCCCTCGTTTACTCACCCAGACATTCTTTTACCCAACCCAAGCACTCTGTCATACTATATAGTGTAGTGGCTTTGACCAGTTGCATAAACCTGATCTCTGCTAAAAAAAGAAGCCATTGAGTATGGCATGGCATTGATTGAAGGGTTTTGTGTGAAAGCAAACCCAGGATGGAAAAAAGTGAGACAGATGTCATTTGCATGTCTTACCCAGAGTTCCATGCTGCATATGGGGAATGTAGCACAAGAGCTCTGTAAGCGGTTCCCGGAATTGGTAGGATGTGTAAATGTTCTATGCAGCTATAAACTTATTGTGTGTGTGTGACTGTGTGTGTGTTTGTGTGTGTAAATAAATGGCAAATCGAAAAGCACTCTGTCTTCACAGGTTAGAGGAAAAAAAAGGCCCAAAAAGGTATCCATATTGAGGACTTCATAAATAAAAAATATAACTTTATTCCGAAATCCATAAGAAATCTGACGTTTCTGGCCCTCAGACTTTTTTCAAGGAAGGGGATAAAGACACAATTAAATGGACATTTGATGAGAGAAAATGAAATAAAAATTAGGCTTGTGCACCGATTTTTTTTTCGGTTCGATTCGGTTCGATTTTTAAACTTTTCGATTTGGCTCGTTTCGACCGATTTCTGTTTCGATTCGGTTCGGCTCGACTCGTTTTTCGTGTACATATTTTTTTCGGAATATTGACCGTTTTTCGTATTTTCGTGTCACTCTGCTCGTTTTTGTATCGACTTTTCGTAATTTCGGAAATTATCGTTTTCGGAATTGTACATGTTTTCGGAATATCGACCGTTTTTCGTATTTTCGTGTCACTTTGCTCGTTTTTTGTATCGACTTTTCGTAATTTCGGAAATTTTCATTTTTCGGAATTATACATGGTTTCGGAATATCGACCATTTTTCGTATTTTCGTGTCACTTTGCTCGTTTTTTGTGTCGACTTTTCGTAATTTCGGAAATTTTCGTTTTTTTCGGAACGTCTGTTCTCCTCGTTTCAAAGCAATAAATTTCGATTTGACACATTTCAAGTCCATTCGAAAATTCCGAAAATATTTCGTTTCGGCTCGGAAAACTTTTCGGATCTGCCATTTTCGGATCTAAAGATTTTCGGAAATTCGGCCGCATCCGAAAACACGAATCGGGAAATTTTGTGAAAATTCCAAAATTCCGAAACCCGAAACGCACATCCCTAGAAATAATATGGGCTTGGTGAATGCTCATTTTCTCTATTTCCATGTCCATGTGATTGTTTCTTTCTTACCTTGAAAAAGGTCGGGAGGAGCCGAAACGTCAGATTTCTTATGGTTTTGGAATAAAGTTATATTTTTCATTTATGAAGTCGTTGAGTGCTCCCTAACAGTTATTTATTTATATGTGTATATGTATATATGGTTTGTCTCTTAGAGTGTGAGCTCTCGTGCAGGGTCCTCTCTCCTACTGTTCTGTGTGTGTAACGTGTATGTATATCTGTTATTCTGTCTCTCCCTTTGTACAGCGCTATGGAGCTTGTTGGCGCTTTATAAATGCTTGTAACTATAACTGTTTATTATATAATGGGCTCTATTACACTGTTCGGGCAAAAATGTGCGCGTGCGCAAAAACGCATTAACGCAAGGGGCAAAACCCTTCACGCTGAATGTCGTATTACGACGTTCGCGCATACGATGCGTGTTAACGTCTAAGGCTAGGGTCAGACTAACGCATTTTTCACGTTGTCCGTGAAAATGTGCGTTCGAAGAATGGACGTATTTTTTCACGGAATACGCAATAGCGGTCATACTATGCGCAGTTTCATCCGTGATTTTGTACGGATCATCAATAAAACACTTCTTGCATCTGGACGTTATGTTGGCAGGACATTAGCAGCGTCTGATGTCTCCAATTCACGCACACACGCCGCTAGCGGACGCAGCGCACTCTGTACATCAGTACTAGTGGTTTAACGTTCTCGAAAAAATGCGTTCATTTTCCACTTGCGTTGCGCAGCCGGACTTGTGCGACCGTACATCGTATATTGCGTCATTGCCCGGCATCTGCTGCTAGTGCGGCCGTGATTAAGTGCGCCAGAACGCGCGTTCGCACTGCCTCAGTCTGACCCTAGCCTCACGCGAGTGACCATGCGCAAACCCTGCGCGCATCCCATACTTAACATTGTGAGCGCAAATGCGTTCATGCGCCGGTACGCGGATTGTATTACAATCTATGCGCAACCTTTTGCGAACAACGTTCGCGCGCATAATTTTAACGTCTTTTAAAAGCTGGTGGTAACGGCAAATCTGAACGTTCTGACCGAAACCAAATACACCAGCACGAAAAAAAATACAGCAAAGTATAGTTACACATTCTACACATACCCAAACCATAAAATGGAGAGGTTGTGCGTGTTTTTATTATTGCTGCAGCATATATACTCAGATTGATTTTGACAGGCTCTAAAACGGAACGGGAGACAATTGTGGTTCTTAATTCTGATTGGCTGAATCGCGTGAAAAAACAATCTGCCCACCGATTACTGCGCGCAACGTTAATAATGCGTGCGCGTTTTTCCGCATCTTTTTTACACGCAATATTTTTTGCCAGATTAAAAAATGCGCTCGGATCGTAATACCTGCGTTAATTTACCCCTTTAGGCTAGGGTCAGACGAACGCATTTTTCACGTTGTTCGTGAAAAAGTGCGTTCGAACGAATGGACGTATTTTTTCACGGAATACGCGATAGCGGTCATACGATGCGCATTTCTGTACGTGATTTTGTACGGATCATCAATAAAACCCTTTCTGCGTCTGGACGTTATGTTGGCCGGACGTGTGCAGCGTCTGACGTCTCCTAATCACGCACACACGCCGCTATGCGGCCGCAGCGCACTCTGTACATCAGTAGTAGCGGTTTGACGTTCTCGAAAAAATGCGTTCGTTTGCCACTTGCGTTGCGCGGACGGACTTTCGTGCGGCCGTTCGTCGTATGTTCCCCGGCATTGGACGTCATTTGCTGCTAGCACGGCCGTGATTTCGTGCGGCTAAACGCACGTTAAAACTGCTTTCGTCTGACCTTAGCCTTAACGTTTAACGCTGCGTACAAAAAAAATTGCGTTGCGCGTACGAATTTGCGCGGAGAATGTAATAGAGCACATTATATACACAACGTAAATGAGTGTATATATATATATATATATATATCACAGCTTATTTAATGCAATAATATATATATATATATATCTAGTACAACTAATATGTCTGAAATATTGCTTTCATGTTATGTGATTTGAATGAATAGACAGTGATGATCACTAACCTTGGCAGTGAAGAGTCTTGGAGACTACATTTCCCATGATACCTGGCCTGCCCATACTAATTTCCATCTAATGCCGTGCATGCATTGTTACTGCGTAAGATAAGTGACCTTGATAATGCAGATATTCACAGATCACGTTTCCTAAGACGCGCAATCAGCCTAAAAACGTGTGATCGCCTGTCTAAACAGATAAAAAAAGAGAAGCTGAAAGGCTGAGCATCATGAGCATCACAGTCCGCATAAATCCGCAGTGCCAAGGTTAACTATCGCCATGCAAGGACTTTCTAATGTAACAACACACTGGCTGGAAAGCCACCTTTGACTGGCCTTGCTACAGTGAATTGATATTAGAAGCAGAGAAAGATGCAGAATGAGCATTGTCTGCAGTTACAGGGTGAGAGTTACTCTATGCACCAAACACCAGAGCACAGCTGGCATACATCGCTCGTCATCTGATGCACGGGAGGGATTTATCACTGGAATAGAGTCAATTCTAGAGCAAAATACTAATTATGGAGCCGTATAAAGAAAAAAAACAAAACAATAGTTCCTTTTTTTTTTACCAAACCGTATACACTGCCTGGCCAAGAAAATGGCACGCTGTAATATTTGGTTGTGTCGCCTTTTGCTGCGATTCCTGCGCTCAGTACTAAGCTTGTGCACCGATTTTTTTTTCGGTTCGATTCGGTTCGATTTTTCGGATTTTTAAACTTTTCGATTCGGCTCGTTTCGACCGATTTCTGTTTCGGTTCGGCTCAACTCGTTTTTCGTGTACATATTTTTTTCGGAATATCGACCATTTTTCGTATTTTCGTGTCACTTTGCTCGTTTTTGTATCGACTTTTCGTAATTTCGGAAATTTTCGTTTTTCGGAATTAAACATGTTTTCGGAATTTCGACCGTTTTTCGTATTTTCGTGTCACTGCTTGTTTTTTGTATCGACTTTTCATAATTTCGGAAATTTTCGTTTTTTCGGAACGTCTGTTCTCCTCGTTTCAAAGCAATAAATTTCGATTTGACACATTTCAAGTCCATTCGAAAATTCCGAAAATATTTTGTTTCGGCTCGGAAAACTTTTCGGATCTGCCATTTTCGGATCTAAAAATTTTTCGGAAATTCGGCCGCATCCGAAAACACGAATCGGGAAATTTCGTGAAAATTCCGAAACCCGAAACGCACATCCCTACGCCGCTCACTCGTCGCGGCATCGCGTCGATAAGCTCATGCGATGTCACAGCATTTAGGCTAGGGTCAGACGAACGCATTTTTCGCCGCGAACGTGGAAAAGTGCGGTCGAACGAACGAACGTATTTTTAAACGGAATGCGCGAAAGCGGTCATACGATGCGCATTTTCGTACGTTTTGTTTCACGGAGCTGCAAGAAGAGAGATATGATCAACCAAATCAATTGCAGAATGAATCAAATAAAAGGGAAGGGGTATAAAAAGGCATTTTGGGAATGGTGGCATTTTCCAAGATGGATGCAGTCCAAGTGTGTTTCTTTTTGCTGCACTGGGATACCTGTACCTGAAGAAGAAAAGACAACGGCGAACATGGGTCCATCCAATCAACACTGCCAGACCCACGCATGGCCACTTTGTGACACTGTACAGGCCACTGCGAGAGAGGGACCCCGTGAAGTTCTTCAACTACCTGCGGATGTCCATCCACACCTTTGATGAACTGTTGATGAAGGTGCGTGAGCCGCTGACCAAGAGGGACACCAACATGAGGGCTGCCATACCACCGGAGGAGATGCTGGTCCTCACTTTGCGGTAAGTACTATCAAACACGTGCATTCATGACATCGCTGCCAGTCATCAGACATGTGCTCGGTGTGCAGAGGCTCTATTGTAGGTCAGTAGTTATATGCCCACACACACACGCATGCATCACCTTGCACAACACGTAACGAAAGAGTAATGACACTGACAACGATGTGAAACAAATAAAATATTTAGTCCCAAAATAATATGACAGAAGATAACAATAACATATTAAACACATATATTATTGCATGTCCAATGAAGGTAATAAAAAAAAATATTAGAACAACATGAATAAACTGTGACAAACATAAACGAACAGACGATACACCTCACATGGTATGATACCGAGGAGCATCTGGGTCATGAGGACCGTGCATATGGCTGCGGTGGTACTCTGGCTCGGGGGTGGCCCAGCAACAGGGGACATGGGTGGGCGGGCAGGCAACGCCTGGCAGTGGTGGGAATAACCATGGGGGTATTGTGGCACGACACCGTGATATACAGGTGCCTGTTGTGGATGGGACAGTATCTCATGTATCAGGTCCAGGCTTCGGCGGCGATAATCCATCTTCTGCACCGGGGTCATCATGTTGAGCCAAGAGAGACATGAATTAAAAAAGGACATGTCCTCGGAATCAGCGACCATGCAGCGTGGATGTGTATGGTGCGCGTCCATGAATGCGACCATGGCCTGCTCGACATCAGCTGATGGTGGCTTCTTCCTCCTGGGAGCCGTACTGGTGCTGTCTGTGGGTGCTGTACCCGGCACCTGCTGGGACTCCACATCCTCCACCTGGGACTCCGCACCACCCTGCTCGACCTCACCTGGCAGCTGCCAGATCCTGCGGGCTGCAGCTCTTGCCCTTGTGAGCTAGAGGTGGATGGCCGGTCAATGCTGCTCACGGTCTTGCGCGGCTCCTGGCTCTTCCTCAGGAAGGACAGTTGGTCAGCATACAAATAGCTGCGCCTCTTCTTTGCACCAGCTCCAGAGCGAGCAGCTTCAGCCTCCTTTTTCAGGACCCGGGTGTGATTGTCCCTCACCGTGCGCCATTTATTGATTGCTTCATGTGCTGCAAAACATGATGAGAGTGACATAAGGTTAGGTTCATATGATGTGATCATAACACAGCTTCTTTCATGTTCTAGGTATCTTGCTAGTGGATGCAGTTTGAAGGATCTGCATTACAACTTCCGCATTGGCAGATCGACAGCTGGTGAGATCGTCCGCAAGGTCTGCCAAACAATATGGGAAACCATGAAGGACCAATGTTTGCCAACACCCACAGACGAGGCATGGCTGGCAATTGCAGCAGGATTCTGGGAGAGAGCGAACTATCCCAACTGCCTGGGAGCGGTGGATGGCAAACATGTCCGCATTGTGAAGCCACTGCACAGTGGCTCACTGTATCAAAATTATAAACATTATTTTTCAATGGCCTACTGGCGGTGGCAGATGCCAATTATAATTTTGTGTATGTGGATGTCGGATCATACGGCAAGGACTCGGACTCAACACTGTTTCGGAACTCAACACTGTGGAATGAGATAGAGGGTGGGAACCTGAACATCCCCAGACCCGCACCTTTGCCTGGCAGCGACGTGTCAGTCCCCTATGCCTTTGTGGGTGATGAAGCATTCGGCCTATCCACACATCTCCTGCGGCCATACTCGGGGACACACCTGACTGTGAAGAAGCGGGTGTTTAATTACAGGCTGTCGCGGGCGAGACGGTATGTCGAGTGTAGCTTTGGCATACTGAGCAACAAGTGGAGGATTTTCCATCGCCACTTGATGTAAATGTGGATTTCTGTGTGGATATAGTGAAATGCTGTTGCATCCTACATAACTATGTTCGTGCAAGGGATGGGGTTAATTTCGAGGATACCCTCACAGTAACGGGTCTGGATGAGTATGCTAACGATGACATAATACCTGTGAATAGACACACCAACAGGTTTCGCGATGCTCTGTCTAATTATTTCACTAGCAATGCAGGGCAGGTGCCATGGCAGATGGACATCATTTGACATGTGACACCTAGGCTTGTGCACCGATTATTTTTTCTGTTCGAATTTTCGGATCTTTAAAGTTTTCGATTCGGCTCATTCCGAACGAACCCTGTTTTGATTCGATTCGGTTCGACTTGTTTTTCGGGGATATGTAATCGGAATATGGACCATTTTTCGTTTTTTTGGTCACTTTGTGACCAAAAAAACGAAAAATGGTCCATATTCCGATTACATATCCCGAAAAACAAGTCGAACCGAATCGAATCAAAACAGGGTTCGTTCGGAATGAGCCGAATCGAAAACTTTAAAGATCCGAAAATTCGAACAGAAAAAATAATCGGTGCACAAGCCTAGGGGGTGGCACCCCCGTTTGTTGGATCTACTTTTCGTGATTTCGGACATTTCTCGTTTTTTCGATTTGACACAATTCAAGTCCAATAGCATATTCGTACAATATTTTGTTTCGGCTCGGAAACATTTCGGATCTGACATTTTCGGATCGGAAAATATATGGGAATCACCCGCATCAGAAAACACGAATCGTGAAAATGTCGTTTAAATTCCGAAATGTCGTTTAAATTCCGATAATTTATTGACAACGAAAATTCGTTATGCCATTTTGTTTGATATTACATTCAAGTTCAATGCAATTGAATTCTATGCAATAAAATGATCATTTACTCACTCTGAAGCTTCTGCTCTTTATCAGACCACGTCTCGTACTCTGGGTACACCACCCTGGACACTGTGACCCATGCACTGGCCTTCTTCTGCCGGTCTTTGTAGCTGTCGCAGGCCGTGTCCCACAGCTCGGGATGATCTGCCACTGCATTGATCAGCCTCTCCACGTCGATGTCAGTCCCAGCCATTGTCCAACGCAACTTGCAGCTACCCCAGACAAGACAGGAAGTGTTTGGTGTGTGCACGTTATGTTGGCCGGACGTGTGCAGCGTCTGACGTCTCCCAATCACGCAAACACGCCGCTATGTAGCCGCAGCGCACTCTGTACGTCAGTAGTAGCGGTTTGACGTTCTCGAAAAAATGCGTTCGTTTGCCACTTGCGTTGCGCGGACGAATTTTCGTGCGGCCGTACTTCGTATGTTCCCCGGCATTGGACGTCATTTGCTGCTAGTACGGCCGTGATTTCGTGCGGCTAAACGCACGTTAAAGCTGCGTTCGTCTGACCCTAGCCTTAGTCGCGTCCAGAGTGGCATTAATTTGTGGCCGAGATCTTGTATTGATGATGGGAGAGTCGCGGCGCTGCGTAAAGTCTTCTCCAGCACATTATCCCAAAGATTGTCAATGGGGTTAAGGTCTGGACTGTGCGGTGGCCAATCCATGCATGAAAATGATGTCTCGTGCTCCCTGAACCACTCTTGCACAATTTGAGCCCGATGAATCCTGGCATTGCCATCTTGGAATATGCCCGCTGTGCCATCAGGGAAGAAAAAAACCATTGATGGAAAAACCTGCCCACTCAGTATATTCAGGGAGTCGCATGACCTCATTTTATGCTGAAACATATTAATCACTGCAGTAATTATCCAATGGAAGGCGAGCACCTGTTGGCTTAGTTAAATCCAGTTGGTGAGGTTTTTGTTGGCCAGGCAGCGTACATCGTTCTAATCCATCATCATTTTAACTCGGATTCGGCCTTTGAAGACGTGACCCATGGGAGGATTTATAGTGTAAAGCAGGTGGGGATGCAAATACCCCCAAAAACATACCAAGCAAAGTTCCAAACTCTCGAACTAACTGGCTATGCTTTTTTTCTGGTAAATGTGGTTCATCCTGAGTTTCAGAAAACCTTTATTAAAATCTCCGTAATTCATGCAATCTGAAATGCTTGTTGGAGTTGGTGGAGAATTGATGGTTTTAGGGCAAAATAGTTAAGATGAAAGGCCAATGAAGCGTAAAAACATTTCAGTATTAGTTATTTTGCCGTAGAATCATTCCAACGTCTCCATGTTACCCTAAACCACAATGTACATTGGCCCTAATCCACTTGGCCAGCACACTGTAAGGATATAGTTGGAATGCCTATCTAAAGGGCTAAAGTGAACCTGGACATGACAGGTTCCCTTTAAGGCAACCATGGTGATGCAATTTCATGTTTAGGGACGTTACTTATAGATTGTCGGTAGTAATGGGCGGTGGGATAATTATTTTTAAGGTGTTTTTTGTAGAGAAAGTTCCATTTTCAATCTGTTGCTTGCAAATTCTGGGAAGAAAACTAATTTGAGGGTCTTCCGTTCTTTTCTCTAGTACCAGAGCTATTGGCCGTGACATTTTCCTGGTAGAAGTGACTTCCTCATTGTTTTGAATTGTGAGTGATAATTAGAGATGTGCATTCGTTTCGGAAAAATTCAGAATTTGGAACGAAATTTGATAATTCGTATTTCGGAAGTACTTCTGAATAACGAATCGATACGATACGAATTTAAAACGAAACGAAACGGTGTATATATATCGCATTTATTTAATTTAACACTGTGTCATCATCATAAAAGAAAAATTTGAATAACTGATATCAACTATTGAATTTGAAATGAACTTTCAAATTGTTATCAACTATCGAATTGATCTTAACTTACAATACAAGTAATAGTCAGCAAAGGACGTTATGAAACAAATTAATTTTGTTTCACTGTTTAATTTGACTCAAATACTAAATCTGTGACACGCCTTAAAATTTAACCCTAGCTTTTCTTTTAACAGCAAAATTTGATTAATTGGGGGTTTTATTTATTGATCCAAAATTCGAATCGATATCAACTATCGAATTGATATATGAAATTCAAATCGATTCGAAATTTCAAATCGATTCAAAACGAAGCGAAACGAAATACGAGACAAAATTAGTTACGAAACTCCGAAAAAGAAATGATTTAAAAACGTAACGAAACGAAACAAATTTTCAGCCATGAACATCCCTAGTGATAATTATGATCACTCATTATTATTAATATTATTATAATGATGAAAAACTAATGTGTAAAAACAAAACTATCCTATTCTACAGCACAAACCCCAATTGAAGAGTTTACTCCAACCCCAGCATTCCCAGCGCTACAGTATTTGGAAAGTGTGGATGAAGGTGGAGTGGCGTGGAGAGCGGGTCTCAGGATGGGGGACTTTCTAATTGAGGTGACTGCATCGATTTATTACAGCTTGTAATAAAAACATTCACAAATTGTATCCGACCTGTAGGGTCCTTCATATGAAAATTGTCCAGGTCCAAGGATAATGGATAAGGTCAAGTTGTGTTTTGTTTACACCAATGTGTTCCTTGAAATTTATTTGAGTTCCTTTTTGCGGAATGACGGGTTATGTATACCTTTTCCTGAAACTCCAAAATCCGACATAACACCAAAGTGGAATATTCCACCCTCATGACTCATGTGATGGAGATACATTTATTAACAATACCTTGAGCACTATCACGTGCCCTGAGCTAAAACCTGGACGCTAAGGAGAAAAAATAGCATTCACTGACTTCCCCTTAGCGTCCCGGTTTCCCCAGCAGATCTCAGGGTGGGCTCAGAGTCCGGCAGCCTGCCCCTTAGCAATCGCTAAGCTCGCGGATGCTGGGGCAGCGCTACAGCGCCGTCCCCAACATCCCCTTCTTGGCATCCATAGGACTCCATGGAGGATCGTGCTGCCGGGTTACATGACTGGCAGGATCTCACATCTTGCGAGATTCTGCTGGTCGGCTGAGTGATCGTGGAGGGAGACAGGGGACTTTCTTCTTACAGTCTCCCTCTGCTCCCGGCGGCCAGAATCAGTGGATCGGGCCGCCGTTCTCGTTGCTGAATGGGAGGTGAGTATGTGATTTTTGGTGGGGTTTTGAGCTGCAGGTAATGGCTTCTGCAGCATCGCAAACCAATACCTGCACCTCTGAGCTGGTGGTAACCTTTTCAGTTAGCACTAGCTCTTAGTAACTAGCGTTAGGACCAAGTGATGCTAACGCTAGTTATTCTGTGCTTGCACTTTGCGTTCCCCATGTTAGGTAGAGGGAGCGCAAAGTACAGTAAACTCGCGTTACGAATCACAAATAAACGAGCGCTGACGGGTTTTTTAACCCCTTAGCGATTCGAGGGTGATGTGGTCGCAGCGCTATGACCTCCTTTAAGCTAGCGCTAACGCTGACGCTAGTGTTAGCTTGAAGCAGGTGACAGAGCCCCATATAAATTGACCTTAAGGTTGTATATGAAACATGGATTTCCTTTGTCTCTAAACTTGGGTTCCATCCCCAAAAAATCTCATTATTAGGAAAATATTCCAAAATTTCCAAAGAAGAATGCTTCTGGCTTCAAGCATTTTCGATAAGGGATACTCAACCTTTACATAATTATGTCTTGTTCCACTATGTCAGCTTTTAATTTAAACCAAGGGTTATTTGTCTATCAACAAAATTAACATTATGGTTAGCGACCTTTGGTTCTCTTTACATCCTTCTACTTCCCGAGAGAGCTTTGGATTGCCTATCATTCGTTTAGGATGACTTTGTAGGCCACGAATTGTGTTTGAGATGTGATGCCCTTTGTCCTTAGGTAAATGGTCAGAACGTTGTTAAGGTCGGGCATCGTCAAGTCGTCAACATGATTCGACAAGGAGGAAACAACCTAATGGTTAAAGTCGTCATGGTCACAAGGAACCCAGAGATGGAGGATGCCATGCGTAAGAAAGGTAACTTCTCATTTCATTCACCACTTTCTGGATTGTGCTGAATCAGGGCTGAGGACTAGAGGTCAGCGACTTTGGCTTTCCATATGTTTTGGTCTACCTCTGCCATGATTCTCAGTCACTCATTGAGTTGGCAGAGCCTCGCGTGAAATGTATTTTCAAAACATCTACAGGGCTAAGGGTGCTGACTCCTGCTACAGACTGTTTTCTGACATTTGAGAAGAATGGGTTATTATGAGCTGCTGGAGGACTCTTCTATGATGCCATTATCTTGTATTATTATTATTATTCTTTATTTATAAAGCGCCAGCATATTCCGCAGCGCTGTACAATAAGCACAGTATAGACAGGGTTACAATACATTGAACAACATTTGACAAACAGTACAATAGGGGATGAGGCCCTATTCCCGTAGGAACTCACAATCTGGGAGGGTTGGGGTTGGAAACAGGAGGAGAGGACTGTAAGGTGGGAGTGATTGATGGTTGCGTCAGTGAGTTGGGTGGTAGGCTTCCCTAAATAGGAATGTTTTAAGGGAGCGTTTGAAGGAAGAGAAGTTAGGGGAAAGTCCGACAGTACGAGGGAGAGCGTTCCAGAGAGTGGGGGCTGCGCGTGAGAAATCCTGCAGTCTATCATGGGAAGAGGTGATGCGGGGAGAAGCTAGGCGCAGGTCATTGTTTGACCTTAGGGAGCGGGCTGGGGTGTATTTGGTGATTAGTGAGGACAGATAGTGGGGAGCTGAGTTAGTGAGGGTTTTGTAGGTAAGGATAAGGATTTTGAACTTAATTCTGCAGTGGATGGGGAGCCAGTGAAGGGACTCGCAGAGGGGAGCGGCAGAGACAGAGCGGCGGGTGAGGTGAATGAGCCTGGCGGAGGCGTTCAGGATGGATTGTAGGGGGGAGAGGCGGGACAGAGGGAGGCCAGATAAGAGATTATTGCAATAGTCGAGTCGGGAGATTACCCCGATTACCCCTTGTATAAATATTGTACTGTTTATCCGAGTGAACTGCACAAACTGAGTTGGCATTCTCGTATAGGAGAATCCCCCGACACTTTAACATTAAACTGTATTTTTAGTGGCGTGTGACTGAGGAACACAGGGTACATCTCCCTCGTGAGGCTATATCTGTGAGCTAATCGTTCGTTGCGTTGAATTGTCCCTTGGTTCTAGCTCTACCTTAATTGATTGGAATTCCGGCTCATGCTTCGTCAGCAGTGCTCCTCCATATGTTTTGGTTTTTGTGGTTCTCTTCTTACCCAGCATTTTCCGTCTTTGATTCACTTTCCGACTTTTTTTAGTTCTATTTTATTCTTTTTTTATTTCTCGGAATTGTTACTATTTCTTTCTAAACCAAACGTATTAAAGGTCCATTAACAAAACACAACCGTTACACCTTTTAAATATTTTAGTGCCGCAGCAGACCAAGCGTGTGACTCCACCTGCAATCTCACTTCGATCAAAGTCCATGACATCAGAGCTGGAGGAAATGGGTAAGTCATCCAATATACCATATTATAATATACTAAAAAGCCAAAAATGTAATTGTGTGTCTTTGAACATGTCAACCTTTCTCACAGCTTGGTTTGATCTGTAAACAAACACCAAATTCTGCTCATATTGAGATATTCAGTACTCGAGGGCTGTAAGTGTTGGGGAACTCAATGGTCTTCTTCAGACCACATGAACCTGACTTGACCTGCACCATAACCATTTCAATTAGCAGTTCTGGTTACGGTGTCCCTTTTAGGCCGGAGTCAGACGAACGTCATTGAGAGCAGAAGGAATGTCCGTGAGAGTGGATGTCTTTCCACTCCAACGCCCATCTAGCCACCTCACTGAGCACAGTTAGTGCACCCAGCACTGCAAGGCTCGACCCCCCCCTATGGAGGATCGCACTTTACAGCCTCGTTGAATGCACGTCTAGCATTTTGACGGGAGGCTTTCTGCACGTACGCTTGTAGCGCGTACAGTTCGTGCACCCACTACAGCGTGTGACCGGCCCCGTCGAAGCATCACAATGCAGCGACGGACATCAGGAGGCACACCAGTACGGGCACACCTGGGGCTCTATTACATTCTTTGCGCAAAAACCCTCACGCAGCAAAGCGTTAAACGTTAACGCGCATAAATTAACGCCAGTATTACAATCCGAGCGCATTTTTTCATCCATCAAAAAATAACGCTCGTAAAAAAAGACACGCAAAAATGCTGCGCGCAGAAATCGGTGTGCAGACTGTTTTTTTCACGCGATTCAGCCAATCAGAATTAAGAACCACAACCGCATTTGCGCTCACAATGTTAAGTATAGGATGCGCACAGTACGATACACTCGCAAAGGGTTCGCGCAGGTCCAGCCGCGTTAGACGTTAACGCGCAATTTTTGCGCAGACGATGTAATATCACGTTCAGCGCAAAGGGTTTTGCCCCTCACTTTAATGTGTTTTTGCGCACGCGTTAACGTTTGCGCGCAGAATGTAATAGAGCCCCGAGTGTGCTCGTCGGACCCCGTCCTTAATGTGAAAATATGGAGCAGATATTGGGAACTATGGGAAAATATCTGGGATCGGGAGGGGAATACTGTTTTTGAATTAAAGGTTATAATCAAGGTGACAGGGTTTTCTTACCTTGTATTACCTGGATGATCTGGAAAACATCAATTTATCATGTTTAGCAGCCAGGTTGATGTACAATACAATGTATATGCTACAAAATTCTGTATCAAATGTAAAATAACAAAGACCTACAGATGGTTTTACAATTGTTTGAAAGAAAAAATTACATATAATGGCATGTGGGTTTCTCCGGTGACGAGAGTGACAAAGCTGTGTCGGCCGCGCATGCGTCATGTCTGTTCTACAAGACAGAGTTGAGTAAGTTACACAATACTATGTTCTAGTGCCGCCCCCAGTGAAAATCTGGAGTGTATTGTTAGACTCTCTGTCTAACAGGGCGAATGTATAGTTAATGGTGTTCAAGCGAAATTGTGTGTATAAAGATGGAGTCTCCCAAATAAATCAAGACTTGACACTGAAAATATGTACAGTATGCTTTGAAAAATAATAGCGAGGCTGGGATACATACAGGGTTATTCAAAGAGTTCCGAATTGTTTGAGAAAGGTAACCGAACGCTGAAAATCAGCGTTCGGTTACCTTTCCTGGCCATTCGGCTATCCAGAGAGCAGGCAATTCGCCAAATCCTGGCGAATTGCCTGAACATTACGGTGCCTGTTCGGTGCCTGTTCGAGGGCAGTGAAATCCCCATGAAAAAGCACTGCTTCGGCTATTCAGAGAACACAAACCAGCAGTGAAAGGTTCACCTAATGCCCGGCCATTCGGTGGTTTAATTCGGCAAGTTAATTCAGGAGAATCCCATAGACTTCAATGTTAAAAATATTCCCGTATTAATTCAATATCTAATAAACCGTTCATTATAAAATTCTGCAGTAAAGCGTCTCTTTATTTATAGATTTTTTTAGGATATTTTAAGCATTTTTTCTTAATTTTTTTTTTTTTAAAAGTCCGATTTTTTTTTTCTTTTTTAAGTTTACTTATTTTTTCTGTAACAGCCCTCTTTATTATCATTCATTGGATCATATGTGAATTTCAGACATTTTCGTTCAGTAGTTTCTTTGCAAACAGAGTTCCATTTTCACACATTCACACAAACTATTTTGCTAATTTACTCACCTCCCTCGTCTGCGGTGTCGGGGCTGTGTGTGATCAGCTCCTGCTCGGGCTTGGTATTCGGCAGGTTAATCCAGATGTTTTTGTGGCTTTTCAGCGTGCATTCGCCGGGTTTTGCGGTTAGTTTTCGGTGGGTTTACGGCAGCTTTTCCCTGCAATTTGGGGACCCTGTGGTGCTTGCTGAATACACCGCAGGGTCACCGAAATGGGATCGGCAAAAGGAACCGAATTGAAGAGAACGAAAAGACACCGAACGTGCGGTGACTTTTCGAATCTCTTTGAATAACCCTGTTAGTATAGTTTATTCCCAAGAAAAATAAAATGTACCTTCAGTTTCAAAGTAATTTTTTTCATTTCCTACCGCAGATGACCGTTTCTATTCACAGGTTGTTCATTCTTTCTCACCATAACTAAGGGCTTGATCGCGTTCATGCCGATTAATAAAAGGGAGAAGAAGGACCGGTCACGCAAGGCTTGGCTTTAACAGGAGCTTTATTGTAGGAGCAGCAATTCTTCAGTCCTGCACTCAGGACCATTTTCAAGCAAGGTCCTGAGTGCAGGACTAAAATGTTGCTGCTCATGCGAAAGCCAACCCTTGTGTCACTGGTCTTTCATCTCCTTTTGTTGTCCATGTCACCTTAGCTGGTGCAGTATTTAAAAACCACATGTGTCCTTCTGTACTTTGAACCTATTTTTGCTGATTAAAACATTCCGATAAATACCGATCAGGATCAAGGGCGTAACTACCCTTCAGTCCTGGGCCCTTGAGTTTTATTGCTGTGGAGCTCTGTGATACACTCATACACACCACATGTTACTGTGAGTTTTGTTGCTGTGGAACTCTGTGATACACTCATACACACCACATATTACTGTGAGTTTTATTGCTGTGCAGCTCTGTGATACACTCATACACACTACATGTTACTGTGAGTTTTATTGCTGTGGAGCTCTGTGATACACTCATACACACCACATGTTACTGTGAGTTTTATTGCTGTGGAGCTTTGTAATACACTAATACACACCACATATTACTGTGAGTTTTGTTACTGTGTGGTTGTGGAACTCTGTGTTTTATGCTTATTCACAGTGCACATTACTTTAAGTTTTATTGCTGTGGTGCTCTGTGATACGCTCATACACACTACATATTACTGTGAGTTTTGTTGCTGTGGAGCTGTCACGGACTGTGTCGAGCGTGGCGTGCAGTAGTGTGAGTGTGAGCCCAGGATGCAGTAATAGCAGCAGAAGACAGGCAGGGATTAGGCAGGTTACTGGGTTTATTTGTATTACATATAAACAAACAGAACTAAATAAACTGATACAGGGAACAATAATAGCAAGGGGGATAACACCTGATACCGGTATGGGTGATGGTACCCAGAGCAGAGGGAAGACAGGGATCTCTTTGGTAGACTTGGATCTCAGGAACTTCACGAAGTAGGTCTGCAATAGATAGGGTTGTGAACTTCAATAAGGAAGAGTGGGATCAGGGGTGTAGCTTCCTCATATGCAGGATCAATTATGGAGAATGAAGGGCAGGTGTGGTTCCATGTCCATTATGCAAAGTATAGTTCAGGAAAGCATATGGAGGAAAAAAGTCTGGAACCTGCATAAAGCAATGCAGAACATAGAAAAAGGGGAACAAGAAGGGGGCGCCAAAGGGTCTGGGGGTTCGGACCGTGACAGGAGCTCTGTGATTTATGCACATACACACCACATGTTACTGTGAGTTTTATTGCTGTGGAGCTCTGTGATACACTCATACACACCACATGTTACTGTGCGTTTTGTTGCTGTGGAGCTCTGTGATACACTCATACACACCACATGTTACTGTGAGTTTTATTGCTGTGGAGCTCTGTGATACACCCATACACACCACATGTTACTGTGAGTTTTATTGCTGTGGTGCTCTGTAATACGCTCATACACACTACATATTACTGTGAGTTTTGTTGCTGTGGAGCTCTGTGATTTATGCTCATACACACTACATATTACTGTGAGTTTTGTTGCTGTGGAGCTCTGTGATTTATGCTCATACACAGTGCTCATTACTGTGAGTTTTATTGCTGTGGAGCTCTGTGATACGCTCATACACACCACATGTTACTGTGAGTTTTGTTAATGTGGAGCTCTGTGATACACCCATACACACCACATGTTACTGTTAGTTTTATTGCTGTGGAACTCTGTTATACGCTCATATACACTACATATTACTGTGAGTTGTGTTGCTGTGGAGCTCTGTGATTTATGCTCATACACAGTGCTCATTACTTTGAGTTTTATTGCTGTGGAGCTCTGTGATACACTCATCATACACACCATGTTACTGTGAGTTTTGTTGCTGTGGAGCTCTGTGATGCACGCATACACACTGCACATTACTGTCAAATTTATTGTTGTGGTGCTCTGTGATACGTTCATACACAGTACACATTACTGTAAGTTTTATTGCTGCGGAGCTCTGTGAGATCTGCATAGTGCACATTACATTAAACATGAGATGGACTGAAGAGGTCATATTGGACCTGGAAAAAATGGGACACCGTTTGTCTGGTGTTAATATTGTGGACCTGGAGGGGTCCAATGCATGGTGACGGGAGAGGGGACAAAATATGTGTTTGCCTAGGGTTGGGGGGGGGGGCGTCATGATTCCTGCACCTGGGCCCTGAGGTTTTCAGTGATGCCTCTGGTCAGGACCAACCATTAAAAAATAAGAAAGAAAATATTGGGGCGTGGCTTGGCTGCCGATCGCGATGGCCGCTTGATTTGGGAGCTCCGCACTGACCAGCACCATCCAGCCTCACCCCAGCACTCCAGCCGTCATAATGGGGAAAATAAATAAGCCCTCGACCACCAAGAAGCCGCAGGAGAGTGTGCGTGTGTAGCGGCGCCTCGAATTTGCGCTCTTTTTTACTTCCGCCGGAGGTACTACCGGAGGCCGCAGTGACGCCGGGGCCTGTGGTGGATCTGCCCGCGGATCCGCATGCGGTCTCCCCGCCGCCCCCGGACACATGGAGGACGCAACCCCGCCGAGATCCCCTGCCAGTGCCCAGGCAGAAGACCCAGCCACGTGGGGTGAGTTATTGCGGGCTCTCCCCACACGTGCGGACATACAGGCGCTACAGAACTCCATAATGGCGGAATTGCATCACATAAGGACGGATGTCCAGGGCCTACATGACAGGGTTGCGTCTTTGGAGGCAGATAATGACACGGCAAGGCTTGCCCAGACCGCTACGTCAGACTTGCTAGATCTCCGCTCAGCCCAAATGAGAAGCATGGCGCAGCACCTAATGGATCTGGATAACAGGGGCCGCCGAAACAACCTGCGCCTCAGGGGCCTCCCAGACACCGAAGAATCCCCAGACGAACTTCGACTGGCGCTCACCACTATTTTTAACTCTTTATTGGAACGACCCGCTGACACCAGGATTGATTATGTACGAGCACACAGAGCCCTTCGCCCACGGGGTCCCCCGGGGGGCCCGCCACGAGACGTTGTTTGCTGCCTTGCCAACTTCAGCATTAAAGAGGATTTATTACGCTATTCGCGGAACTCGACACAGTTCTCGTATGAAGGATCACCGCTGCAGCTTTATCCTGACCTCTCACCGGCCACTTTGGCCTACAGAAGGGCCTTGAAACCTCTTACGGGTCAACTGATAGCCCAAAAGATCCGCTACAGGTGGAACGTGCCTATTGGGCTGGTGGTGACGACGCCGGCGGGTCCATATCTGGTGTCCGTGGCAGAAGACATACCTCCATTATTGGCGGACTTACAACTCCCACCCATTCAACTTCATTGGCCGGACCCCCTGGCCCTATACTCCACGCCGCGCGGACGTCCACCCCGGCAGGGTCTCCCTCAGCGTCCCCCGAGGACTGGCTCTCAGACCCCGAGGAGAGCCGGAGCTGTTGGCTGAATCTCTATCCCTTTTTAAGATGGATAACGGCCCGTGTTGTCTATATTTGACCGTCATGGCTGATGGGTCCCACACTAGCTCGTCTTCTCGCTGGACTTTGCTGCTCGGTGTGTGGGGACCCACACACGTGGTCTTGGACCGGGGGTTTTTGGGCGCCCTGATCGCTTAAAGGTTTTTCCCAAGAAGTCCCCCTACACTAGCCGCCCGTGCCTCCCTCACCGGGACTTTGTCTTTTATAGAAGCGCACAGATGACATCCTGGAGCCCTCGATCCGGATTGAGGGGTGTAAGCGGGTTTTAGACTCCGGGACTCACATTAACTGTTTGGTCTATGGACCGTTGCTGGACTGGCTTCACGCAGGCGCCAACCCGCTGACTCGACAGTCCCGATGGGAAGTTGCCAAGAACGGACCTCGCGTCCTCCAGGCACGAGGCGGCGTCAATATCCTTTGCTGGTTTATTTAAAGTGCTGCATATTCTTTGCCTTTTCTTTATGCTACTTGCTGGTTAACATATGTTTTATCATGTTTGATCACTTGGGTCGGTGCGACACCCGCTCCCTGTCGCATTTGGACTCTCGTTTTCGTACGACTGTTTGTCGTGCGATCCTGATGGTCGTTTGACCGGCTGCCGAGCCGCGTCTCCGCTTTTTCTGAGGTTGAGTGTTTTTCCCCTTCCCTATTCCCCCGGGTGGGTGCTACCCTCGTCTGTGGCGGCTGCCTCGGTGAGTGGTGTAGCACCTCCCCTACACCTGTGCCTCTTGCCTGTAAATAGTTGTTGTTGTATTCCCCTGTTGACCCCCCCTGAAAGGGCACGCACTCTTTCACTTGCACTACTTGTGACTCTTTCCTCCTTGAGCTTCTCCATGGCGCTTAAACAGGCATCCCTGGTTCTCCTATCCATTAATGCTAGGGGTTTAAATATCCCGGAGAGGCGTTCCACTGCTCTGACTGATTTCCGCAGACACCGGGCCTCAGTGGTGTTCGTGCAGGAAACTCATTTCCGCAGGGGGGATAGACCTCGCTTCGCTGACTCTCATTACCCGACTGGTTTGTTTAGCGACACACCGGGCTCTAAATCAAAAGGTACAGCCATTCTTTTTCACAAATCGGTCCCTTACCGGGAGACGGCCACGCTGACAGATGACAGTGGCAGGTTTGTGTTTACGAAAGGCCAGATTGCAGGACAGATGTTTACATTTGCAAATGTGTATGCTCCCAACAAGGCACAACACCGCTTTCTCACCAAACTTTTAAGAAAACTGCAGGCCTTCTCTGAGGGCACGTTGATCCTGGGGGGCGACTTTAACATTCCTCTTCACCCATCGGTCGACACCTCTACGGGGCGCTCCTCCCTCCCGACGAACATTCTCCAGTCTATCTCGCAAACACTGCACTCCTCACGTTTGGTGGACTGTTGGAGGGCTCTTCACCCCACAGACAGGGATTATACCTTTTACGCGCACACCACTACCTCTTACTCCCGTATTGATTATGTTTTCCTTCCTTTCTATCACCTCCCCCTTCTCCTCTCTGCAACAATAGGTAATATAACTTGGTCGGACCATGCCCCTGTTATTGTAACCTTTAAATCCCCGACCTTTCGCCCGTCGACCGCAAACTGGCGCCTGAATGACGCACACTTGGCGGATCCGACGCTTTTGGCTGAAAGCAGAATAGTCATGGAACGCTTTTTTGTAGAAAACACTGATCCAGAGGTGCCCCCGGCCACGGTATGGGAGGCGCATAAGTGTGTGTTGAGAGGTCATTACATTAGCGTGGGTTCGGCACTCAAAAAACGTAGGGAGGCCCATATCTTGGATCTGTATGCCCAGATTGACAGAACGGAGCTTCAACATAAACGGACGGGGGACCCTGCCTTACTCACCTCTTTGACGGCCCTGAGGCGTTCCCTGGCCGATCTCATGCACACTAGGCATCATAGAGCGTTACTCCGCTCGCAGGCGTTCTTTCACGTACATGGCAACAAGAGCGGTCGACTTCTGGCCAGGCAACTGGCTAAGAGACGTGCTGCAACATATATCCCTACCATTAGAGACAAGAAAGGCAATTTGCACCATCTCCCCACACAAATTATGCAATCCATTAAAGACTACTATACATCCCTCTACGCAGTCCCTGGCTCCCCTACGGAGGAGGCACGGGCGCAAATCCGCCTAGACATTGACAATTACCTCACCCGCCACCTTCGACGTAAAGTCTCGGCGGACACAGCTGAGCTCCTGGATAAGCCGATCACGGGGAGGAATTGAGCCTGGCCATCAAGTCCACGCAATCGGGCAAATGCCCGGGACCGGATGGCTTCCCGATGCGATATTACAAACATTTTTTCGATGTCCTTTCTCCACATTTTTTACGGGCCTTTAACTCCCTGCACGAGACGAAACCCTTACCCACCCAATCCTTAATGGCCAACATAGTCTTGATACCCAAGGAAGGGAAAGATAGGGAACAGTGCTCTAGCTACAGGCCAATATCCCTTCTTAATTGTGACGTGAAGCTGTTTGCCAAAATAATAGCGACCCGCTTGAATCCATATATCCCATCACTGATACACTTAGATCAAGTGGGTTTTGTACCGCACAGGGAGGCCAGAGATAACACGATACGCGCTCTCCACATAATACACGCAGCCCCTTCAATCCAGGGAGGCCTGGCGCTCCTGTCAACGGACGCAGAAAAAGCGTTCGACAGGGTGGGCTGGGACTTCCTTTTCGCCACGCTCCGCCACCTCGGATTGGGACCTCTGCTCCGCTCCTGGATACAGGCGCTGTACACGGGCCCCTCGGCAAGGGTCTGCGTTAATGGTGCATTTACTGACAGCTTCCCTATATGTAACGGTACGCGCCAGGGTTGTCCTCTCTCACCTCTCCTTTTCATTCTTTCTTTAGAACCCTTTTTAGAGGCGGTTCGCCAACACCCGGATATCTCAGGGGTTGCGGGGGGGCGGAAACACATAAGGTGGCGGCATACGCAGACGACCTTCTCTTCTTTGTCTCAAACCCATTGATCTCTTTCCCAAACATTTTATCGGTCTTTGAGGAATATCATAAACTGGCTAATCTCAAGATTAATTTTTCGAAGTCCTCTATTTTAAACATATCAGTCCCGTCGCACAGGGTGGTCTCCATGCGCCATAGGCTACCCTTTCGTTGGGCGGGATCCCGGCTACGGTATCTGGGTGTGTGGTTGACTGTGGATTGGTCCCGCTTATACGAAACGAATTTTGCCGAGTTGTTGGCGACTTTCCGCCGCGACCTCGGGGCATGGGACTACCCCCACATCTCCTGGCTAGGGAGGGTCTCCGTCCTCAAAATGAATATCCTCCCCCGTCTTCTCTACCTGTTTCAAACGTTACCTATTACCATCCCCCACTCCTTCTTTGCTACTCTGCGCTCCCTGGTGATATCCTATATTTGGCGCCGCGCTAGGCCGAGAATCAGTTATGACACCATGACACGTTCTAGACTTCGAGGGGGGCTGGGGGTTCCGGATTTCCCCCGCTATTATGCCTCATGTCACATATTGCGGGCGGCGGAGTGGACCAGGGAGGGGGTGGTGAGGAGGTGGAAGTCGGTGGAGCAAACGATGCTGGAGGTCCCACTGGCGGTTCTTCCGTGGCTGCCTCGCTCGCGGGGCATGCGATTGGCGCGCACATCACCGTTCACAAAGGCCACCCTACAGTGCTGGCATAGGGAAGCGACTCGTTCGGGCCTGACTACCTATCCCTCCCCGATGACCCCGATCACATATTACGAGGGATTCCTGTCGCACTTGGGTCCAAGATCGTTGGTGGCTTTGACCACTACCCCCATTCCCAGGGTCCACCACTTCCTCACTAGCGCGGGTGCCATTCCCCTCGGATCTCTGCTGGAGGATAGACCGCCTACCTTCTTACACCACTTTAAATATCGTCAGGTCACTAACTGTCTCCGCCGTGCACTGAGACCTTACATGCTGACCCGTCCCCTTACACACCTTGAACGTACTTGTGCATCTCCCGCTCCCCTATCAAATGGGGTGTCATTCATATATACTCTTCTACGGGACGCATCCTCCACGACCCCCCCAGCATTCATGGGTAAATGGGAAATGATGTTGGAGTGCACGTTCACAGAGGAACAGTGGTCCGACATATGTGAGCTGACACACCGATGTTCCGCGGATAGCAGAACCCAAGAAACTGCTTATAAACTACTCACACTATGGTACTATACTCCTATCCGTTTACACACGTTCTCCCCGGACATCTCCCCAGATTGTTGGCGCTGCTTCGGGGCCTTGGGCTCGGTTATCCACCTGTGGTGGGATTGTCCCCTGATACGACCATTTTGGGTAAGCCTCCACTCCATCGCCAGAGATTTGCTAGGTGCCCCACCTCCTTTTACCCCGGCTTCCATGCTGCTTCACCATACCGATATGTCTATAGCGTCTTACAAAAAGACCATACTGCCCCGCATACTGAATGTTGCTAAGAGCCTGATCCCCCTGTACTGGAAACAAATTGCCCCACCTCCTCTGCGGGAATGGTTCCGCCGGATGGAAGACCTTAGGGCGGTGGAACATTTATATATGTCGGCCACTGACCAACTTCCTCGATACCTCTTAATTTGGTCTCAATGGCACACACTGTCCACTTCATCGGCCTTTATCGCCCGCCTGGGTCCGGTTCCGTCAGTCCCTGCCCTTCCCACACCTACGCCTGAGTAGAATTTATGCTCTCTTTCCTCCCCTGACCTGGTATTCGCCCTCTCTGTCGTACCACCCTAGCCTCCCCACCCTTTGAAGCTGCCGGGGAGCCTGCGTGCCCTGTTATAATATATGTCAGACTTGCATGTCTACCCTCTTTTAGTTACTTATAACTGTGCATCCTTACGATATACTGCTACTGTTTGGACCTGCGTGTCCTATTACCTTTTTCGCTGAAAACTTAATAAAATGATATTTACAAAAAAAAAAAAGAAAGAAAATATTGAGCCAACCACAGTCCTTTCGATTTGAAACCTGAAATGATTGTTAAATGGGCTAATTTCTTATAGATCTTTTGGGGGGGGGGGGTCATCCTCTTCTGTGGTTGAACACAGCTTCAGGCATGATAATCAATTGCTGGTAAAAACACAATTTGCAAAAAGAACAGCCAGGACCAGTTTCTATCCATGAGGATAAGCGTAGATTACAATAAGAGCGTCAGCCAATCAGAAGTCATGAAAAGTACCACACGGCAGCACCCGATGCATAATCATCTCCAGATGTGCACTTTGTCTCTAGTTGTTTTTTATTGATATCTAATGGTGTGTATGAGGAACTAGACATGTGCACAGCACAAAATTTAGTTTTGAACTAATGGATTAGTCCTAAAATGCAATTTATTTAGTTGCTAAAGAAATTCGTTTTCAGTTCTTTAGTATGAAAACTAATTTCATTCATCCGAAAACCAGTGGATACAATTACTATTGCAGTGGCTTCTCAGAGGGCTGAGATCGCTGCTTGTTACAGTATCTCTCACTCTCAGCACAATGTGGGCCATATTACATAGTTGGTGCTAACTTAACCAGAGCTGTTGTAAACTTCCCAGAGCCATTATATCCTATGGAGGTTTTCAGTTTACAACAGCTCTGGTTAAATTAGCACCAACATTGTAATACTGCCCGTGTCAGGCAAAGCTGTTACAGTAACTGACTGCTGCTCATCACAGCGCTCAGAGTTTCAGTAAAACTAGTAAATAATATTTTTATATATAAGAGGTTAGAACAATATTATTTCCTTGTTTTACTGAAACTGAGCGCTGTTACAGCCTGATACATTGTATTGAGGGATAATGTAACAAGCTGCCGATCTCAGCGCTCACAGCCACTGGATTTAAAGGGCTAAATAAAAAGGCTCCTCTCTGTATAATGTTTAGAACATCCTCCTGCATTAATTAATACCCCTCTCTGTATAATGTATACAACATCCACCTGCATTAATTAATACCCCTCTCTGTATAATATATAGAACATCCTACTGAATTAATTAATGTCCCTCTCTGTATAGAACATCCTCCTCAATTTATACCTTTCTCTGTATAATGTATTTAACATCCTCCTGCATTAATACCCCTCTCTGTATAATGTATAGAACATCCTCCTGCATTAATTAATGCCCCTCTCTGTATAGAACATCCTACTGCATTGGCATGTGGAGTGTGCAGAACTTCGGATGTTGCGATGTTGCGCTCTTCATTGCTGGTCTCTTTCACTCATCAATGTAATATCACAAAAAGGACTGAAACTAAAATGTAGTGCATTTTATTTTAGTTTCTTTCGTTTTTTTGTACTGAGCAGTTTCGTTTCTCTTGAGTCATACGAAAACTAAATTATCCCAAAATTCGGACTAAATCGTTTTAGTACTAAAACGAATGCACATGTCTATGAGGAACCACTGAACCAGAAGATGCAGGTCTTCCACCAGTTCACGCATTTATATAAACATATGGAGAGTCTGTTTGCTTTGATGTGATTGTTGTATGTATCAGTATGAAAGTATTTGATGTGTCAAGTGTTGTGGGTTTGTTATCACGTTTTATTTTTGATGAGCCATTGATTAGTGTTTGACATTTATTGCTATCAGCTAGATATGAATTTGTCTTTATCTGCGTCATGATGGTTTGCAGTGGTGAACATGAACGCCGGTGTTTGTATTATCAATCAGATGTTGGATTTGATGTTTCAGTGTTAATTTGCGTTACCTAAGCAATTCTCAGCAGCCTTGAGTGGTCGAATCTCATATTTGCGTTATCGGGAAGGCAGTAAATGTCATAGATATACGTAGATACCTTAGAGAGAGTTCAGAGAAGGGCTGCTAAAATGGTGTACGGCTTGAAGGAGAAAAGTTACCAGGAAAGGGTTAATGATCTTAACATGTACAGCTTGGAAAAAAGACGAGACGGAGGAGATATGATAGAAACATTTAAATACCTAAAGGTAATCCACAAGGTAGAGGAAGGGAGTATATTTAAAAGGAAACAAAGTAGCAAGAGGACATAGTCTTAGGTTAGAGGGGCAAAGGTTTAAAAGTAACATCAGGAAGTATTATTTTACTGAGAGGGTGGTGGATACATGGAACAGCCTTCCTGTAGAAGTGGTAGAGGCTAAACCAGTGATTGAGTTTAAGCAGGCATTGGATAGGCATAAAGCTATCCTATATAAAAGAGAAATCCAGGGAAAGTATCCATAGAATTGGGCCGACTAGATGGGCTGAAAGGTTCTTATCTGCCGACATAAACTATCAGGGTTATTCAAAGAGCTCCAAATTGTGACCGAAAGGTATCCGAATGCTGAAATTCAGCATACGGTTACTTTTCCTGGCCATTCGACTATTCAGAGAGCAGGCAGTTTGCCAAATGTTGGCGAATTGCCTGCACATACGGTGCCTGTTCGGTGCCTGTTCGAGGGCAGTGAAATCCCCATAGAGAAGCAATGCTTCTTCTATTCAGAGAACAAAAAACAGCAGTGAAAAGTTGACGAAATGTCCTGCTGTTCTGTGGTTTCATTCGACAGGTTTATTCAGGCGAATCCCATAGGCTTCAATGTTAAAAATATTCCCGTTTTAATTCAATATCTAATAAACTGTTTATTGTAATATCCTGCAGTAAAAAGTCTCTTTATCTATAGATTTTTTTAGGATCTTTTAGGCATTTTTGGGGATTTTTTTCTGTGTTTTTGTATCATTTTTTTTCTGCAACAGCCCTTTTTATTATCATTCATTGGATCTTATATATAAATTTCAGACATTTTTGTTGAGTAGTTTCTTTGCATACAGCGTTTCACTTTTCAAACATTCAAGCGTTTTTTTTCACTCCATTCGTCTGCGGTGTCGGGTTTTTCCGGCGGCTGCTCTGCGCTGTGATCGGCAGCTGCTCGGGTTTCTCCGGCGTGTTCGGCGGGGTTAATCCAGATGTTTTTGCGGGTTTCGTTGTGCTTTCTCCGGGTTTTGCGGTGAGTTTTCGGCAGGTTTGCAGCTGCTTTTCCCTGCATTACGGCAGCCCTGTGGTGCTTGCTGAATACACCGCAGGGTCGCGAAATGGGATCGCCAAATCGCACCGAATTGAAGAGAACGAAAAGTCACCGAACGTGCAGTGACTTTTCGATTCTCTTTGAATAACCCTGTAAGTTTCTACATTTCTATAGCTGATAATTTCATTGTATAGAGGGGGTGGACTCGGGTCCAAAAAATCTGCCAGTGAAGGGGCATGGTCGGGATGTAGCCCAAAGGATGACCCCATTCAAACAGTATGCAATGCATGGAGCCAGTCATGGATGAGGTTTGAAAGACCAGGGCAAGGTTTGGGCTGATCTGGGAGCAGTTTCAGATTTTCCGGTAGAGGATTGGTTGGGTAGTCCCAACCACGTGGTCTTTCCAGCTATCAATCTGATTTCTCATTCCTTCAATATGCATTTTGAAATTTTAATTCTTGCAAAAATACGAAATGAAAAGTAAAAACAAAACACAGATATTCACTTTTGGATGGACTTTGATCAAGCTCTTAGTTAGGTAGAAATGAATGTTTTTCTATCTTTATTGTGCATGCAAGTTAAGTTGTATTCTACCGCTACCTCTGTCTTGTTAACAATGGGTAAAGCTTTTCTTTTTTCTTTTCTTTTTTTCTTCTATGTTTTGATTTTTAACTCCCATTTTTCCATGTACATCTCCATCTATCCTTCCTCTCCCTTTTCCAATTTTGTTGTTTATAACATAATTATTTATACACTGGTCATACCAATTATCTCCACATATTTTTCATTCATTAAGTGGAAAAAGGTACACCCTGCCCTGACAAATTAACTGCATCGAATTGATTACCATTTATTTACTCTTGAGTTGGAAGAGTAGGTATAGCTTCCCAGGTTACTCAGGATGCAGAATATTGTAGCCTTGAGCCATCAACTGTGTCCGATTTTGGGTATTTCAAGCATAGCTATGCATATTTATCAGGCAACATCCAGGTTATGAGGATATAACTGCTCACACAGTGGGTTAAGGCAGGTCTCAAAATTTCAAGTCCCAAGCTACTAGCCAGGACTTAAGAGTTACTCGCCACTAGTTGCCCCACCTAACCCCTATCCTGCCCTGCCTGCCTCTGCATTCCCACTCGCCCTCGTGTAATTTTCACTCGCCAAATGCGAGCAGGCGAGTGGAAATTTTCAGGCCTGGGTTAAGGTGTATATAACTTGACCGAGTTAGTCACAAATGGTCATGTAATAGATACATTTCCACTGATAATCGTAATCTTTTCTAGTAGTTTTGAGATTTTTTCGCCGCTACATCCCAGATTCATGACATCACTGGAAATTGAAGTCAACATTTGCTAAATAACTAGTAATAACCACAATAGGTTCACCCATTAAATGCCCAACCTATCACAAAGTTGGCTGTTGAAGATGACTGGGTCAAGCCAACAGCCATACATCACATTCTGTACACCACCAGCATCTTTCACCTGACATTTTGCTGGTAAGATAGCTTTTACGTACCAGGACCCCATTACTGCTGATATGGAGATTTTCAAGAGGACCAGCATCACAGAATGTGTAAGTTCTGTTGAGGCCATGAATGTACTGCCTGCAAAGTGTTGGCGTGGAGAACTTCATGACTTGACTCTCATTACCCGTATCTGGACTGCAAGTAAAACATTATATCCCTTCCTCTTCACGAGAGCTTGGTGGCATTGGTAGTAGAGTAGCAACTAACACTGGATATTGCAGTTCAGGTAAAACCTGAAAGCTCCGAGGGTTAGGTTTAATTTCCCATAACACGTGATGAATAGTTGATTTGAGAACCCATTATATTGGATATTGCCTAAAAATGTCTCACTTCTGCCACCCAACGCATCTCTTAAATGCCCGTTGCCCGGTCATGTCGATGAGTCTCCCATATCGATTTTGGATCAGAAGCTGTGAGAATAAGAGTGTGTAGGAGTGTGTAGTATTTACGCCAGCCATGAGTGTCTGAAATTTACACCATTTTATAAAAAAAAATTAATTGGGAATGTCTTTAAGCTTTGTTATTCAGTTATACTAACTAGCCTGTTTGTTGTTTCCACTAGTTTCACCCTGGAAAAAGAAAAACGGTAAGCATCTCCATCGTGTCGATGTTACATTCTCTTTAAGTGCAATCGTAGCCAATGTTTCAGTTTTGGTTTGTTACGCATTAAAGAGGCAGCTACACTTCCGCTATATATTACATTTAGGACTGATGTTAATATTAACATTTTAAGACAATACACCATGATGTGGGATGCGGTGAGTCCATCAGAATTCATGGGGCCACTTACTAAGCTATTGGTCGGGCCCCCTTCAATCTGCTACCCATTTCAATAAACTCTATCCCTACAGTATATAGGGGATAAAAAGTTTTTTTTTTTTTTCTAAGAGCTTTGATCAGTGCCTCAGCCTGGTGCAGTCCATACCAATTGCTCACTCAGTGATGGGTCAGAGTGCTCTTACCAGCCCTTGATGCCACGGTCCACCGGGGAATTTGTTGATATCTTCATGGGTATGACTTTGGAGGCATGGAGTATCTGTATGCCTGTGGTACTTAGACAAAATGCACAGGGTTTGGCCAGGGCCCCTTGGAGCCATGGGCACCTGAACATATCACGGGCTGTCACCCCCTGAGATTCACCACTGAGTGCATAACGTTATTATAAAGACTGTCAGTTTGTTGACACTCTGCATCATATATGAAGTATTATCCCCATTTACCCTCAAGGATTTACTGGTTATATTCCAAACCAGGACCCTATTCCATCCTGCAAAAAAAATCCAGCTTTGGGCACCATATATGGTCAATGGCAGGAAGAGGGTCCTTGCTCCACTACCCTATAACAGCATACTCAATAAAAAATTCCAGTAGGCCAATTGTTCATTCAAGTGGATTTACTCCATCACCAGCAAAAAATGACGACGTTTCCACCAACCGGTCTTTGTGAAGTCTATTCCATCCTAACAGCTCCATGAGCCACTAGTCCAACCAAGCTGCAAGCTTTGCCCACAGCTCAGCTTTACCAGCTCCTTATTGAAAATTAACAGCTCCTATACCTTGAAGAGTTAACAAAGGGCAGGCAGAGAACACCAACTATTCCCTAGTAGCTCAACATTCTCGGCTAAAACATTAATAGAATGTGAACATTACATACAAAAAAAGGATTTTCAATATGGGATTTTTTTTAAAATCAGTCAATGAATAGTTAAATACACAACATGAATCTATCTGTTAATCGTGTCCAGAAATTCTGTGTCACATAATACTCGATGCCAACGTTCAACTCCTACATGTTTGGAATCTCTCTTGTTATATGTTCTGCTCATTGTCATAAACCTTTGGTAAAGTGCGGCTGTTTTACAATTTCTGCATGTAACCATGGGCAGGAGGATAAATGGGACATCATGTACATTAGTCTGACACTATAATAACATAATAGTTTAAATTGGAGAAAATAAAGATCTCCAGTACATCAAGTTCAATTTCCCAAACATCCGTGTTGTTCCTTTGACCCAAATGTATGAAAAGACCCCAAAAACAAAACTAAACAGAAGAAATTTACACATTTTCTGTAATGGAGCTCCGAGAAGAACTCCCCCAGTCAGGTCACGCATTTCACCTGAGCTCCTGCGGGGGCAGACGTGAGGAGGAGCAGTGATTATAATGCCTTGCTCGAGGGGGGTCTTTGCAAGCACCTAGCTGAAGCTGCTTCCAAACACAAGGTAGCTGCCTTCAAGGAACAGAGAGAGTGATTATAGCTGTACCCAAAACTAGTGACAGGACTTGGTGTTAGGGTGAAAACAGAATGAAGCTTTATTGCAGAACGCTCTCTTTTATACACATTTTGTGACTTGAAAATAACCCACACTAAGAGTAAACACCCCTGGTGCTGCCCTGTCTCCTCCCCACAGAAGTGTGCTTTCTCAGCATTGCATCATCCTTTCCCAATGCCCTGTAGCTGACCCTGCGGAATATGCTGGCGCTTTATAAATAAAGAATAATAATAATAATAATAATGAAACGCAAAAAGAATGATGCAACACTGAACAAACATGCTTCCATAACTCTACACAGTGTTGAATAACCAAGTAATAACACACTGATGAACAGAGATATGGCGCATATTGCCCAAGCGGTTGCTCTGCTTCTGTTAGCATTTGAATAAAGATCAAAACATAGAATGCGTGATGTACCTTCCCAGGGAGAGCTCCGTTAGGCTGGTGGAGAAGTCCGGTGCAACGCCTGCGAGGTCCGCCCAAACCTCAAAGAACATCCACAAATCCACGAAAGCGTGCTACACAGATGTCTCCAACAGAAAGTTTATTAGAAAACGAAAAAAAACAGCAGATAAAAATGTGACGTTTTGGTCCTACAAGACATTAAGGTCTTGTGGGACCGAAACGTCACATTTTTATCTGCTGTTTTTTTCATTTTTTAATAAACTTTCCGTTAGAGACTTCTGTGTAGCACGCTTTTGAGCATTTTGAATAAAGATAACACAGTTCAAAAACAAGCAGTAAAACAGGGTTCCATTACATGTTCTAATTGTGCGCTAACATACTCAGTATTGTTACTCGAAAATGTTGTTTAACCCCATAAGGACCACTGACGTACATAGTATGTTGTGGGGAAAATTCCCCTTAAGGACCAAGGACATACTATGTACGTTATTGTCCTTTAACCCCCTCCCTCCCTATACTCAACTCTCTGGTCGGGGTCCCATGTCGGACTGGCTTCCTTGAAGCCAGCCAGATGGTTTTATGGGCCCCAGCCGTCGCTGCATGATGATGTCATTTTCAGGCACCCCTGGCCCTGCAGGGTGATCTGAAAGGGTAGGGGAGTTCTTTTGGACCACTCTCCCTCCCCAACGGCTGCACATTTAAAAAAAAAGAGAGGCACCGCTGGAGAGGCCAGAGTATGCCCTTTCCAGCGGTGCCTCTCTTTAACCCCTTAGGTGCTGGTTCGCGATTCATCGCCAATCGACACTGGATCACGATACGGCACCGGAGGTGGCTGACATCCTGGATATCAGCCAAGCCTCTGGGGTCACCCCCCACTCACTGACATTGTTGCCATATGTGCGATGATGTCAGTTGGCCAGTTAAACCCCCTAGATGCCAAGTGGAGCTATGGGGGTCATTTGGACCTCCGTATCTCTTGTTTGGTGTAAAAATAAAAAAATAAAAAAGTGTTGTTTGTTAAAACAAAATTGTCTTGGGGGGTGTATAATAAAATAGGACTTCAAATCACGTTTAAACTAGGCTTGTGCACCGATTTTTTTTTTCGATTCGATTCGATTTTTCAGACTTTTAAACTTTTCGATTCGGCTCGTTTCGACCGATTTCTGTTTCGATTCGGTTCGGCTCGACTCGTTTTTCGTGTACATTTTTTTTCGGAATTTCGACCATTTTTCGTATTTTCGTGTCACTTAGCTCGTTTTTGTATCGACTTTTCGTATTTTCGAAAATTTTCGTTTTTCGGAATTGTAAATGGTTTCGGAATATCGACCATTTTTCGTATTTTCGTGTCACTTAGCTCGTTTTTTGTATCGACTTTTCGTATTTTCGGAAATTTTCGTTTTTTCGGAACATCTGTTCTCCTCGTTTCAAAGCAATAAATTTTGATTTGACACATTTCAAGTACATTCGAAAATTCCGAAAATATTTCATTTCGGCTCGGAAAACTTTTCGGATCTGCCATTTTCGGATCTAAAAATTTTCGGAAAATCGGCCGCATCCGAAAACACGAATCGGGAAATTTCATGAAAATTCCGAAATTCCGAAACCCGAAACGCACATCCCTAGTTTAAACATGATGAGCATAAACAGGTCAAAATGAACATGTAAAAATTGGGTATTTCTAAACTCAGGACAAAATTTCTAAACTATTTATCCAGGGTCTTATTTGGCGGTTGTAGATTATGGGGATTAAGTTCGAAACAAATGTGTTTTTTTCATTGTTTCATCATATTTTATAATTTTTTATAGTAAATTATAAGATATGATGTAAATAATGGTAACGTCAGAAAGTCCATTTAATTGTGAGAAAAATGGTATATAATATGTGTGGGTTCCATAAACAAGTAAGAGGAAAATTAGAGCTAAACACAAACTGCGCAGAAACGTAAAAACAGCAGTGGGTACTTTCGGACAGACAATGGTAATATCGCCTGGTCACTATGGGGTTAAAGAAAAAAGGACCTCATTTTTGATCAGGAAAGCTCATCAGGATAATGCTGGACTGATTGTGACTGGTGACCTGAAGTTGGGACCAAGGTCCAGGTAGAACCTCCAGGGACTATAAGACTATAGATAGGTCTATCACTAGACCATAGCTCCTGTTTCAGTATACAATGTCATATCATTGGGGGCAGATCATTTTTGATTTGTCTATCTAAATAAATGGGGACAGAATATTATCTATCTATCCATTCATCTATGTGTCTGTCTGTCTATCTAACACACCCTAACTTTTTTTTATATATATATATATATATATACATATAAATTGCTTGAAGCATCCTTTTAATAATATGTTATTCTTTTGATTAACTTTGGTTTTTCGATATCAAATGTGCTTTCTCATATAAGTTGCATTTTATTCCGTGTGCTGACTTAGGATAAGATGATTTACCTCCTGAACCCTTCCCAGTAATGCTAATGCCCCTGTACCATTGACTTCTTGGCACAGCGTCTGTCATGAGGGTTTTTAACTTATTAGCCCCGTTTTAAAGCACACATGACTTTTACGAGGTCAGGTGCTGGTAAGGTTTACAGGAAGATGACGAGAACAAACAGCAATAATGCAATAAAACCTCCAAGCCAGGTAAGGATACAAAGAGAAATAATGAAGTCTAAGAGGCCTGTGTCCTGGATACTCATGCTGAGTTGTTGATTGTAGAATGAAACAGCAGGAGTACAGTCATTTCATAAATATTAAATATGTCTGCTTTTCTATGCGCACGGTCAATGCTATATTTTTATTTTTTTTAGAGTATGAACCACCACAGAACACAGAGAAGAAGAGAACGGTGTACCAGATGGCTTTAAGTAAGGAGCAAGATTTAATATAATCATTCCAGCTCATTGTTCTTTGTGTCCACCCTGTTGTTACTCCTCTACGGGACCTATTCCCTAGTGTGCACCTGCAGTTTTCCCCATAGCGTCCCCATTTTAGCAGGACATTCCGAGGCAGTCGCTACTTCGGCACCTTGCCGGGAACGCAGTTCTAACCACTGGGATACTCGCGGTAGCGCTTCTGCGCTGCCGAGAGTATCACCTCCTGGAATCCATAGGACTCCATGGAGGTTTGCGCTTCCGGGCTGCAATCTCGCGAGGTCACGCAGTGCTGCGGAGCGATTGCGGATGGAGACTGGGAACTTTTTGTTCCCGATCTGGTGACCGTCATCCGGGAAATTCAAAACTCCCAGCAACTGGTGGCGTTGGTTGTAGTGGAGGAAACTCCTCCAATTCAACCTGCGATAAAATCAGATCAGTGGAACTGGAAGAAGAGGGGAGAAGGGGTGGGCACTCCTCACATCCTGACCATTTTAAAACTATAAAGTGGTCAGGATGAGTAGAGTGTCCCGTTAATAAACGTTCTCCTAGCCCACCCAAGGAATACAATCTGTGTATGCTTTTGTTATAACATATTCAATAGTAAAGTACGGCCACTCCCAGATTTCTGAATCGAGGCAACTTTATTGGAACAACATCCTACAGTGAGACATTTCAACTCATACGAGTCTTTGCCATGACTTGAGAAAGACTTGTGTGAGTTTAAACATTGTCTCATTGTTTATTCCAATAAAGTTGCCTCAATTCGGAAGTATGGATTGCCCATATGTTCCTTTTGGATGATCTTGTGGGAGCTGGCTGGTCCTGGTATGTGTTGGCACTTAGCATAAACTGTTTATTTATTGGGGGTTTGTTGCCTCTTAAAATGCACCTTAGATATAGAATATATCATGTTGCATAACATACACATAGTGTTAACAATCATTTTCTTTTGTTGTGCCTGTCAATGATTTATTTAGGACCAGGAGGTTACATTTCTCCAGGGTCTGGAGACTGAAAGTAGAGTTGGTGGTGACAGTCTAAAACTAAGCCTCTTCAATTCCCAATATCTCCGAATTTAAGAGGGATTTATATGTATGACATACTTCTGTATATATTTGTACTGAAATGTATTTAAAGAGGTGAGAGTCATTGTGATTCTTCAATCCCAACTGGCCATTATGAGTGTGACTTGAATAATTGGGAGTCTTGTGGGTCATTGACATCTCAAACTATGAGAGTGGGATGGATCTGTCCAGGGTAATTGCGGGTAGAGGAACGGCCCTAAAATAGTAGGGATGTGCGTTTCGGGTTTCGGAATTTTGGAATTTTCACGAAATTTCCCGATTCGTGTTTTCAAATGCGACCGATTTTCCGAAAATTTTTAGATCCGAAGATGGCAGATCCGAAAAGTTTTCCGAGCCGAAACGAAATATTTTCGGAATTTTCGAATGTACTTGAAATGTGTCAAATCGAAATTTATTGCTTTGAAACGAGGAGAACAGACGTTCCGAAAAAATGAAAATTTCCGAAAATACGAAAAGTCGATACAAAAAACGAGCTAAGTGACACGAAAATACGAAAAATGGTCGAAATTCCGGAAAAAAATATACACGAAAAACGAGTCGAGCCGAACCGAATCTAAACAGAAATCGGTCGAAACGAGCCGAATCGAAAAGTTTAAAAATCCGAAAAATCAAATCGAATCGAACCGAAAAAAAATCGGTGCACAAGCCTATAAAATAGCATGTGTATATCAGTAAGTGAATGAGGATGATTCATTTGCTGGTGGGATAAAAATGTTGACTGAAGAAGGTTGAGAGTGTGATGGGGTAGGTGCCACGTCCAATCATCCAGACAGAGGGTCGTTGATTGCAGATTTCAAGGTATGTTTTTATATCTTGCACAAAACGTTCATATTTTACGATATCTTCCCTGTCCCCATCATCTTTTAATTTCTTTGTTTGCAGATAAATTGGATGAAATTCTAGCTGCAGCGCAGCAAACCATCAGTGTGAATGAGAGCTCAAGTCCTAGCCCGCTGACCTCAATAGGGCCATCGCGAACACCTTCAAAAGGATTTTTCTCCTCAGAGGTATATATGTCTATAAATTAGTTTATCTATCGAAAAATGACTTCTGCCTAGTCGACAGGGCACCTCTGTGTTTATGTAGATCATTGTTTCTTTGTTGACCTACATAAGGTAAACATTGGAGATATTCTGTTTTGAAGTCCCTCCCCCTTTCCCCACGTGACTGTGGCATGCCGCAGTGAAGAGAACGGCTGTGAGCAGAGAGACGTCCTACAGAACTGTGAGTGCTGAGCATTCTGAGTGACAGCCAGCTCAGCACACTGGCTGCGAGGGGGGCCTTCCTATAGGATGACTCTCTGTTCCCAGCAGCCCCTCCCCACTCCGGAGAGAGGGGGGAACTTAAAAGCAGAATGTCTCTATAACATAATAAAGATCAGTGAAAAAATGCTGATCTTTATAAAGGGAAAGGTGCCCTGTCACATGGACAAAAGTCATTTTGCCCATGACAGGTGCACTTTAAAAACTGTTTAATATCTGTGTTACTTGTTGCTGTTTGTGTGAATGGGCAGCTTGTATTTTTGACCGGTTTTCAACCCATTAGCATAATAGTGATTTTTACCGTTGTTTGCAACTATCTTGAACCTCTTTTCCACAACGGTGGTTAATGAGTAACTCTTAGAGCTTACTGGAGTAAAAAATATAGATTTTCGCTATTAGAGATATGTGATGTTCTTTTGAGTAGCACTAAACTGTTCAACATTTGCACGAGAGAGCTTATTGTGGATAACTTTATTAACCCCTTCACTACCAAGTGATTTTCCAAAAAAAACATTGTCAGAAACCAGTGTTTTTTTGTAAAATCATTTAAAGATTTATTCTAAAGTAAGAACTATTTGAGCTTATACCCATTGTATTCACTGTAAATAACCTATTTTGGCCAGTAGGTGGTGCCATCTACTGCCAAATTGAGATACAGAGGTTTTAGAGGCTGGTCTATTTTTTTCTATTTCTCCCTGCATCGGCTGCTGCGAGTCTGATATTTCACAGCTTTCAGCTGCTGATTTTACAGTTTTAACTCTTTGGGCATTATGCCCACAGGGCTAAAACTTTGGGGGCACCTTCTGCAGCCCAAAAACAAACGAAATTTGTTTGCAGCAAATGAATTTCATTTGCTTTTGGGCCACAGATCACCAGATCAAGATATCTCAATATCAGCGCACCAGATGGTGCCTTTGAAGCCTGAGATATCTGGATATCGGTAGTGAAGGGGTTAATCACATAACCACATTAGACCACATAAATTACAGTAATGTCCCGGTTGCAAAGTGTATCATTTGTTATTACTGCTTCTGAATTCCATAGTCAAGTTTTGGGCAGCACAGAGCACCGAGTACACAGTCCGTGTATGAGAGGCCATCATACCTGGCTTCTACACCATCCCAGGCCATGATGATGCGCCAGAAGTCCATAGGTAAGAGTGTTTTGGGGAAATTTCTGCTTTTCTTTTCTTAATTATTTGTGTTCTTTTCCTTTAATTACAGAGACAATCTAAGAAAAAAAAGTTTTCAAGGCAGTGTTAAGATAATATCGCATAAAGTGAAGGGCTGGGTCTTGTTTTTTTTGCTTTTAAAAAGATGTCCTAAAGGCTTGTGGCTTACAGTTAATCCATTAAAAAAATCACATGATACACGTCATGCCATGTAGCATTCTTGATCCTATCCAATCAAATGATTTTCATAGAGTCCAGGGGTCAGCAACCTTGGCTCCCTGTTGTTTTGGGAACTACATTTCCCATGTGGCTCAGTCACCCATTAGGCTGACTGAGCCACATGGGAACTGTAGTTCCCAAAACATCAGGGAGCCAAGGTTGCTGACCCCTCTCATAGACTAACATAGCTGGAACAAATACATGAAGAACACAATTACAAGCATTCACACTTATGATGTTTTCTGGCTGCCATATCTGTCTTGTTTTTAAAACATGGGATGCGTAGATAACACTTGTATGTGTCGAATAGGTCGAATAGCAGCTTAGCATAGAGTTGTTATTCTGAGATAGTTAAAAAATTGAAATATTCTAAATTTGCTTGCTTTTAATTCTCCATTTAGTTTATCCTTTACAGAAATATTGCTGAGATGAAAGGTTCTAAACTCTAGATTGTGTCCCTTATGCAGAATTTAAAGTGGGTCTGCACACAAGCAGATATGGCATTTCTGCCAAACAAATTAAATGTGGTAAACATAAAAAATGTAGATGGTCAGGTCTCCTGCTTATGGGGATTTGTAGTGATCATAATGAGATTATTAGCAATGCAGCTGCCAAAAAAAATACCAATATCTGTATGTGCTGTATGGAAATCACAGCAACACCTTGTGTCTGTACTGTACAGGGATTTTCAATCATTATAACCCCCTGAGTCTTATTCCTGTACAGCAGTGAGTGACCCCATTTGTAGCGTGATTGTATACTTAACATGGGGAGCACAAAGTGAAAGCAGAGATTAACTAGCTTTAGGATCACAAGGTCCTATCGCTAGTTACTAAGACCTGACGCTAACTAAAGAAGTTAGCAGCAGCTCAGAGGTGTGGCTAACTAAGTGTGCTACTGCAGAATCCGTTACCTGCAGCTCAAAAACCCCCCAAAAATCAAATACTTACCTCTCATCCCGCAGCGAGAACGGCGTGCCGATCCGCCGTTTCTGGCCACCGGGAGCAGAGTGAGGCTGCGCAAAAAAAGTCCCCAGTCTCCCTCTGCGGTCACTCCGCCGACCTGCAGGATCTCGTGAGAGGCGAGATCCTGCCGGTCATGTGACCCGGCAGGAGAAGCCTCCATGGAGTCCTATGGACTTCATGGAGCGGATGCTTGGGACGGCGCGTTAACACTGCCCCCAGCATCCACAAGCCTAGTGGCCGCTATGGGGCAGGCTGCTGAACTCAGCGCCTGCCCCATGATCTGCTGGTGAAACCAGAATGCAAAGGGGAAATTAGCGATCGCTAATTTTTCCCCTTAGTGTCCTGATTTTAGCTACAGGCACATGATAGTGCCCTATGTTGGTTTTCCCTTTCACAAAGATAGAGGTTTATAGTTTTAACTCAACATTATATATTTTATGTTACTCTCAGGAGTGTTTTACATTTTCACTTGTGTTTCTGAAACAACACTACTTACTCAATGCAGCTAAATGCTGATTGTGCCTATTTTTTATTAATAGGAACCGGTGATGATGAAAAGCCATTTTTGTCTGCACCACCGATGAAGTTCAACCGTAGCTTGTCTGTGCCCAGTTCTGAAGATATTCCTCCCCCTCCTACGACTTCTCCGCCTGATCCCCCATATAACACTGCTCCCTCACCTTCAGCAAGGGTTAGCCCAGTTTTGAGACCTAACTTTAATCAGAGTGGGGATGTGAAGCTGTATTCGCCAACTGTGCGCCAAGAAACCGGAATCTTTGAACAGAAAATGATGGACGCCCACCAGAGACGAGAGAAGATGCAACTCTACCATCAAGACTCTGAACAAGGAGCAGATGAACAGATAAGGATGGGTATTGCAGCACAGGCAAACATGAGAGGTTGGAGGTCTCAGGCGCAAGAAATGCGTTATTACAATCTTCCTTCTCGATCAGCCAGTACTGCGATGTATGTTCCAGCAAAGGTGGGACGTCGCAAAGGTCAACTTGTCAAACAGGTTAAAATTGAAAATGAACAACAACAAGAACAGAAGCAGCAACAGCAGCAATATCAGTCCCATCACCAGTTACAACAGTCAAAATCCCATGAAAAAAGCTCTATTCCCATTCCCACCATCATCATAAAAGCTCCATCTACAAGTAGTAGTGGTAGAAGTAGCCAAGGAAGCAGCATGGAGGCTGAAAGTCAGCCAGATCCAATCCCATCTTTACAACTTCGTGATAACATCGATTTTACTAGTCAGTTTGGAGCAGCAATTGTTGGTGCGGCAAGGCGGGACCGTGAATGGTTTAATGAAGCCCGTCGGAAGTCTGCTCTGTTTCTTTCGACAGATGAAGATCCTGAGCCCACCCCAGCCCCACGCTTGAAGCATTCCAAGTCTATTGATGAGGGCATGTTTTCTAGCGAACCCTACATGCACCTTAATGTTCCAGCCAATTTTAGTCTCTCTGGAAATAGAGACATTAAAACTGGTTATGCTTATCAGGCCAAAACTAACAAGTCATATAGTCCCAGTACCACTAGCGCATTTAGCACTGTGTGTTCCACTTTTATACCGCAACTACAATCATGTTCTAGTCCAGTGACAATGTCAGGTGTTAGCACTGGAGGAGGAGTGGCCACTCCACTCATACATCCTTTAACAGGTAAAATACTTGATCCGAACTCTCCTCTTGGTCTTGCGTTGGCAGCCAGGGAGAGAGCGTTGAAAGAGTCACAGCAACATAGCAGAAATGAGTTAGAAGAGAGGAGATCTCGTCCATCATCCCCACGCTTTCCAGAGCAGCAAAAGTCATCACTTGAATCAAGGTGTAGTTCCCCACATCGTCTATGGGATTCAGGATCTGCTAAAAATAAAAATTTTGACTACAAACCTTGCATGGTGTCTCCAAGTGAGAGGAAATCCGACGAGAGCTCTGGCCACAGGTCTCCTGCTCTATTGCTTCTTCAGGGGGTTGAACAAGGAAAAGTTTGGGAAAAGAGGGCAGAGGGTACCGAAAAGATAGAGCTGCATGTGCGATTTATGGAGAACTCCACTCACAAAGAAGAGGACGAACACAGTAAAGTTTCTATAGTAAGAGAATTAAAACATGAAAACCATTTTGCAGATGCATTGGAAAATCGTCCTCAGTTATCTAGCACAAATCCTGAATCGAATGAGTCAAATTCCAAAGAGAATGGCCTCCCTTTGCTAGTGCTGCCACCACCAGCACCGTCTATAGATGTTGATGACGACTTTCTTTTCACAGAGCCCCTTCCACCACCCTTAGAATTTTCAAACAGTTTTGACAAACCCGAATCTCCGCCAGGTGCAACAGGTGGGTCATCTACTCTCCCACCTCCTGTGCCTCCACCGCCTCCCGACTGTAGTAACACTACTGCTCTAGACTCTACAACCTCTAGTCTCACTTCTTATGACAGTGAAGTAGCTAACTTAACCCAGGGGACACCAGAACTCAAAGAACCTCATGTAAATTTTTCATCTGTCGTCTCATCAATCCAAATTCCAGCTTCAGATACGATAGAGACTGTGACTGATTCTGGTATTGAAGAGATCGACAGCCGAAGCAGCAGTGATCACCACCTGGAGACAATCAGCAGCGTCTCTACGTTGTCCAGTATGTCTGGTTTATCGACTGAGGGAACAGAACTCCTGGACACTTACATAACGTATCTGGATGGGCAAGCATTTGGTGCTGATAAGGCTGTCCACCAGAATAAAATTCGGTCACGGACATTTCCAAGTAGAGCCCCTGGGTTACTCAGGGATCCCATTACCGCCACGAGCACCACCATTTCCATAGCCCCTTGTACGGATAATGTCTTTACTCTGACTCCATCGCCAGGGCCATCACTCAGCGCAACATCAGAGGCGGCCAAGGAAGCTCATCGAAAATCACCCACTCTTCCTTGGGAGGATTACTCCCAAGATAAAGCATCACCTGTCTCTCCAGTGAAGAGCAACATGATCACTGAACTGAGCTCGAAACTCCAGCATATCAGTGGTGTGTCGTGGTCTAGGCCCTCAGAATCAGCGGTATCTTTCACATCAGAGAGACCATCATCACTACAAAGGCACAGGTACTTGTATGAGTTATATTGGGGTACAATTTAATTGAACAGATCTTATGTACGGAGTGCTCTCAATCAACTGTTGTATAGATATAGATATATAATGTAGTGATATTTAAAATACCTATACACTTTTAAATAGGCTTAAAACCATTCCAATGCTGTTACGGGAGTGATACATTTCGAGAGGCTCCGGCTTTGATGTTTTGTGAATTAATGCATTTGCTTTAAAATAGCTGGATTTTCCTGACATTTTTTTTCAACTATTGCCAATATAAGACTGCAGGGAGCTACAGTTTGCCAGAAATGAAAGGTTGCTTCTTAGCAATCTCATTGTGGTGTTTTTGTTCTTATATATGAGAAAATGTTGAATGCATGCCTCAGTCATGCTAATAGCTTCAGACTGTACCCCGCGTAATTACACCTCGCAGTTCAGCATTTCAGTATACCGTGTATGAGGTCTCTTTTGTTGCTTGCAGTGGTTCACTTGCTGAGGAATACAGTTATGGATTATATAAGGGCATTGTTTTAAAGGAGAGAAGCTGTAATTTATAATTTACTTTACAATAGCGTGAATGTTTATATAGCTATAATTTGATAGAAGCGAAGAATACATTTCCCTTGAGATGTAACATTTGTGTTTTCGTCATACCATGATCAAGACTTTCTGGTTTTCTGTAACAACTGTAACATTTTAATGTTCGATCTTGAACCCAGGGCGTACTTGAAAATGAGAGAGATCTCAATGTATCCTTCCTGGTAAGATCCTTTATAAATAAATAAATAAATAAATAAAATAAGACTTGCTCCTACATCAAGCACAAGGGCAGCGAGAACACGTTAAATGGTTATAGTTAAAAAATATTGCTTAAAATAAAAAACATAAATTCCATAGTGGGGTTTTAAATGCTGACCCCCTGACTTTTCCCCAAATGTCTGTGTAGAAGTAATCTACTGCTAACACTCCTATTAGGATTTTAATAGACCTACAGCTGAGAAAGTTAGTAAAACTGTCAGGAGCTTGACATTGAAGATCTTCCATGGAATTTATTTCTTAACCTTTTCATTACAAATCATTCAAAAATGCATATATATGTATATATATATATATACACTATATTGCCAAAAGTATTCGCTCACCTGCCTTGACTCGCATATGAACTGAAGTGACATCCCATTCCTAATCCATAGGGTTCAATATGACATCGGTCCACCCTTTGCAGCTATAACAGCTTCAACTCTTCTGGGAAGGCTGTCCACAAGGTTTAGGAGTGTATTTATGGGAATTTGACCATTCTTCCAGAAGTGCGTTTGTGAGGTCACACACTAATGTTGGACGAGAAGGCCTGGCTCTCAGTCTCCGCTCTAATTCATCCCAAAGGTGTTCTATCGGGTTGAGGTCAGGACTCTGTGCAGGCCAGTCAAGTTCATCCACACCAGACTCTGTCAGCCATGTCTTTATGGACCTTGCTTTGTGCACTGGTGCACAGTCATGTTGGAAGAGGAAGGGGCCAGCTCCAAACTGTTCCCACAAAGTTGGGAGCATGGAATTGTCCAAAATGTCTTGGTGTGCTGAAGCATTCAGAGTTCCTGTCACTGGAACTAAGGGGCCAAGCCCAGCTCCTGAAAAACAACCCAACACCATAATCCCCCCCTCCACCAAACTTTACACTTGGAACAATGCAGTCAGACAAGTACCGTTCTCCTGGCAACCGCCAAACTCAGACTCGTCCATCAGATTGCCAGATGGAGAAGCGCAATTCGTCACTCCAGAGAACCCGTCTCCACTGCTCTAGAGTCCAGTGGCGGTGTGCTTTACACCACTGCATCCAACACTTTGCATTGCACTTGGTGATGTATGGCTTGGATGCAGCTGCTCGGCCATGGAAACCCATTCCATGAAGCTCTCTGCGCACTGTTCTTGAGCTAATCTGAAGGCCACATGAAGTTTGGAGGTCTGTAGCGATTGACTCTGCAGAAAGTTGGCAACCTCTTTGCACTGTGCGCCTTAGCATCCGCTAACCTGCTCCATCAGTTTATGTGGCCTACCACTTCGTGGCTGAGTTGCTGTCGTGCCCAAACACTTCCACGTTCTTATAATACAGCTGACAGTTGACTGTGGAATATATAGGAGCAAGGAAATTTCACTACTGGATTTGTTGCACAGGTGGCATCCTATCACAGTTCCACGCTGGGTTCCTGAAAGCGACCCATTCTTTCACAAATGTTTGCAAAAACAGTCTGCATGCCTAGGTGCTTGATTTTATACACCTGTGGCCATGGAAGTGATTGGAACACCTGATTCTGATTATTTGGATGGGTGAGCGAATACTTTTGGCAATATAGTGTGTATATATAAATATATATATATATATAATAGGCCGTGTTAGTCCAGGTGCCAAATTCACGAGTATAGCAGTCCATAGTGATACCTTTTTCTATTGGTTTAGCGTTACATTTAAAAGACAAGTTTTCGAGAGTATCCTCTCTTCTTCAGGTCGAACGCTTTACTGGCCAAAATCATAGATTAGAACATTAAGACATTATCGGGCACACAGGTGGGAGTGTTAGATGTCGTAAATGGTCAAATGGTATGGTCAAAATGGGAAAACACATGAGTGATCTTAGGCCCATAAAACAACAGTGATAAGATCATGACAACTTGAAAGAAAAAAAACAAAAAAAACACAGATCAGTGAAGGCTGAATAAGACACAAACAAAAAGGAAACAAAAAAAACTCCAGCCAGAATTCTGAATGCTATGTGACGTTATGATAATGGGTTAAAAAGCCAGAATCCACATTAAGTCCTTATTTTATGGTGTTAAAATATGTGATCATTTTCATTTCATAGTCATAGCATTTAATTGCAGCACACCATATGTTCTTGAACCCAGGACATACTTGAAAATGAGAGAAATATCAATGTATCCTTCCTGGTAAAATACTTTGCAAATAAATTAAATAAATGAATTAATAAATATGTTGTTACCACTTAAATATGGGTTAAACAAGCAATTTTGCAAAAAAAAATTATTTTGAGATAATCAAAAGATTATTTTTTGCTGTGTATTTGTTAATTTCTTACATAGATATTGCTGGTCTGAAAGTTTCTAAACTGTAGGCAGTGTCCCCTATGTTGCACAATTTCATACGGGGTCTGCATTATCAGCATACAGACAAAAATGGCCTTTGTGTCAAATACAGTAAATGTGATGCCGATATATAATAAAATATTCAGATCTCCTGTCTATGGGGATTTATATTGAGTATAATGAGATTATTAGCAATGCAATATCTGTTTGTGCTGCATAATGCCTGTGTATGGCAATTACAGTAACACCTTGTATCTGTACTGTACAGGGATTTTCAGTCATTATAACCCCCTAAATGTTATCCCTGTATAGCAGTGAGTGACCCCAGATCTCTCTGTGTATTTTGACCTCTCTCTGGCTGTTGTAGTGCAGCAGTAAAGTTTGTTGAGCTTTTTGTTACCGTGAGGATGGGGGCTGCTCCTTGCAGTTTCTTTACTGTAATACAGGGTGAAATGATAACTCCTGAATCGAATCCGTGTACAGAGCTCCCCCTGTATTCTGCCCTCTCCCTGGCAGCTCTAATGTAGCAGTAAAGTTTGTTGAGCTTTTTGTTACAGTGAGGGTGGGGATTATAATTTTTCATTATTAATATTAGTGATGGCTCATAGTTATTGAATGGAGATGTAGAGGATGACATGGAAAATTCACAAAACCTAGACACGCTATTCTTCCATGGTATAGTTGACTTGACAAACACCCATGATGCTCCTTTAAATATTCTAAAACAGATTAAAATGAATGAATAGGCCCAGACTGAGTGTTGAGCAATGGTCCACCTACACTCATTCTCTCAGCTGATGGTCCAAGACATGTAAAGGGTTAATAACAATATTTTTCTTTTATATGACCCAAGACATAGCACTATATAGCTTGATGGAGTCTAGTTCTGGACTGTCGGAATTGTATTTTAAGTAGGCCCATAGGTTAGCCACATGAAATTCCAGCCTATCATCTTCTGCATGAATTTATAATGCCAGTTACTGTGTCTATAATCTAATTCGCTACTTGTATTTTTTTTTTATAGGATAGTGGATGATTCGTCAGCCTCTTTGATCTCTTCAAAACCTGTTAGCAGTTTATTTCATAACTGGCCTAAGTCTCCTCAGCCAGTTCCAAAGCACCCTAAGAGTGTGGATTTTGACATCCGTCCATCTCTTCGACGAGCGCCAAGTCCTTCAGGTTTGCCGGAACACAAAATAAGTCCAACTCCCCGTCCATCGTCCCTTCCCATCCTGCCTTCTGCTCCTGTTTACACAGGGGTCTTTGATCTGCGAGGTTCTCCAACAGCAGGAGGTGACTCTTTTCCTAGTTTCCAAACAGGCAGTCGGTCATTATCCCCCACACATTTTATACTACCACCTACAGAGAAGCCCTTTGCTTCTAAGCCTCTTCACTTTTGGACAAAATACGATGTGGCTGATTGGTTGGACTACTTAAACCTTGGAGAGCACCGAGAACATTTCCTAGACAATGAAATTGATGGTAGCCATTTACCTTCGCTAACCAAGGAGGATTATATTGATCTGGGAGTTACCAGGGTTGGTCATCGAATGAACATTGACCGCGCTCTGAAATTCTTCTTGGAGAGGTGATTTGGAAAGTCATTTGATTACCACCCCACATTCATCCATTTCCAGATTGCCAAGGCAGGCGAATTTGAATGTACTATGAGGCAAAAAAAAATGAAGAAACAAAACAATAAAAAAAAGGAAAAACAAAGAAATTAAAACCATAAAAACTATAGAGATTTTAAATATATCTATATATAGATATATGTGTATTCACACAAATTATATATATATAAATATATATAATTATAAAAAATTAACAAAACTGCACAGGATTTTCATGAAACGATTGATTCACCAGCTGCTTCTTTTACAGTTTTTGGGCAATGGGCAATGAGGGGTTCATTTGGGAGTCATCTATAAGTGAGTAGCTGGATGCATTGGCATATAAAAGAATTTGATCAGATGGTAAATTTCCTTTTTCACGTGTGTTTCTCTACAGATACAGTCGACTCAGAATGTAGAGGTGTCACAGATAATGATAAAAATGGAGAAGGCAAAGTATGCTGGGACAGGAATGAGATATACACATTAAAATACATTAAAGTCAGCCATTTTGAACTAAAGAGTCCCCTAGAGATAGAGGCTTTTGAATGATCAGCAACATCTCAGACTCCAAATGTGACAAAAATGAATAATCCTTTTTTTTTTTGTGACCATCAGCTTTGTTGTCATTGCTTCACTGTATGTGGGTGAAACTGCTGTTCAATTTCTGCGATGTGGGGCAACCTGGGTGTCCTAATCTTTTGCCGGACGTTAAGTCATATCATTCTCTAATGATCTGAGGGTGATATGAATGGCCGTCTGACAACAGATTAGAAGATACAGGTTGTCTGAAATTTTTGTCTTTAATATCATTATGGGGGGCATTATACATTTTAATACTGTTACTCTAAGGGTTTATTAATATGACCCTGGTTTAAGAAGCATTATTCTTCCACAGGATGCCTTGCAGCCTATTCATAGGCGTCTGTAGGAAAAGGTCTGCTAAGTTATTAGGAGTCCGAATATTTTTACATTAACGTTAGTACTGATATATCTTCTATGCTGGGTATTGACGCAGATTACAAGGAGTCTCGATTACATTTGGTCATGAGAGCGTTCGTTTCGAGATAAAGAAATGTAGTAATTAATGTTACAGAAGCCGAGAGTACAGCAAAGAATGTTGCTTTTCTACTTAGACCAGGCCATTGAGCCAAAAACGTTGTCGCCCAAGTGGAATTGGATATAAAGACATCTGGTCTGACGCCAAGAACAGTAAAGCACATGTTGCCAGAAAATTGCGAGCATGAACATTGAACACAGTATGTGCAAATGGCAGGGATGGTCAGTTCCTGTTGTGTTACAGCCTTGAAGGTCATTTCTATACTTGTAGTATGGACTGCACTCTCTTCTCTTTAGCCAAAGCCGAATGACCACTGTGCTGTTGTGGCTGAGATCCCCCAAGGTTTCTGAAACTCAGACACAACATAATCATAGTCTAATTTCCTCCAGTACCATCCGTTTTTATTTACCGAGCTGTGGTCATGCTTAATGTGTCGATCAAAGACCCTGATAAGCGTTCCAATGGAACAAAATACTTGAGAATATTGTCCGGGGAGGAATACATTGGCATTTTTTAGCCTTATATTTTATTATTGCTTTATTATTTCAGTGGCTTATGTGTATATTTGCTTTATTTATGGACACGTGACTTGTATGACCAGGAATAGTTGAGCTGGAGAACTCAAAAACCTTGAGGAAAAAACGTCAGAAATTATTCCGAGCCCAACACTTTTAACGGCACTCTGGTAGAGGTCCCTTTCCATTGATACTAATAGGATAGAAGATCAGGCAAGCTATTATTTCTCAAATGAACCAAAGTCAATATACACGTTGCATCACATTTTTGTCGGAATTTTTTTCCATTTAAAAAATATGTACATCACACCTGAGACGCAAAAAGATTAGATAAGAAACAAAACCACAAAACAGAACGGAGATTACAAAGGAACAATATAATGACGTAACTCCCATAGCCAAAGACCGATGCAAATTGCTTGATATTAGGACAATTCATTTTTTTTCCCCCATTTCATTTACTCGTTTAAATAATAGATTTTTAAAAAAAAGACAGGACAAAAGCCATGAACTTTCATTGTGGCTATAAAACCAGGTTAGGGGTTTATGGTATTTGATTGGCGTTTTAGATCTTGAGGACATTTCACAAGGCATCTTCTAAACCACAAGTATATTTAAAGATCATTCTAGATTAAAGATAGGCTTGCGGTATTCTTTTCTCTTGTTCCAACCTTCAATAACAATATCTGTAACTAATCATAGGAATGAATACCAGTTGATAGGACTCATTAGGGTGTTTCTTCAGCTAAGGACATGATGCTTCTAAAGTGCAGGTTAATCACTTTTTATGTCTTTTATAGAGCAATCACCATTCTCACCTTCTGCTCCCCATTTGGGACAGTGAACTTTAACACTGAATCTTTAAATTCTTCGCATTTTATGTCATTGAAAGAACAGATGTTTTGGGTTTTAAAATCCTCCGGTCATTTATGATGTCAGGGATATCATTTCCTGTTGGTTTTTTTAGCAGAGTGCTGCCTTTCTCTACCCCTTCCTTAGCCCAGTATCATGTCCTAAGGGCTAATTTTACCATTTTCATATTGACGTTATGAAAGGGAGAATTTGATGTTGCAATTAAAAAAAAACTATAATAAGAAAACAAAACAAAATGAGTCTTCCATGTGATAAATGTATAGAAAGGTTAGGATTTATTTTTTTGGTTTGTGTTTTTCTGAATTTTTGGAATTTTCTATAAATGCAACTCATGTTTTCAGTGTGATGGTTTCCATAAACCTTCCATAACATAAATTGCATTTAATAATTTGTAAAATGACGTAATTCCCTTATATGGCCCCCATTACGCGCTCGCACAGCGCAGTTTTTTTTGCGCACGGAAAAAATGTTAGCGAGCGCAAATTAACATGGTAGTACGCTCCGAGCGCGGTTTTTCAGCCTTCAACTGTTTACGTGCTCAAATCCGACACGCAAATCCGGGCGCAAATGACCGTCGCGTGCAGGAATCGGTGGGCAGACTGTTTTTTCAAGGGATTCAGCCAATCAGAATTAAGAACCACCATTTTCTAAAGTTAGGTTGTTGCGCCTGTCAAAGTCAATCTGCGTATATGTGCTGCAGCAGAAGATTTTTTGACAAATTAGTAACTTTTTAGGTCTGAGTATGTGTAGAATGTGTAACTGTACTGTGCTGTATTTTTTTTTATTACTGAGTTATTTTGTTTCGGCCACAACTACCATATTTGCAGTTAACACCAAGTTTTCAAAGACGTTCCGAAAATTCGCACAATCGTCGCTCGGACGACTTTGCGCGAAGATTGTAATACCATCCGCTTAACGCATTTGCGCTCCCAATGTTAAGTATAGGATGCGCGCAACTTGCGCTCGCGCTGGGTTCGCGCAGGGTCAATCGCGGTAGACGATAACGCGCATCGTTTGCGCGAACGTCGTACTACGACGTTCCGCGCAAATGGTTTTGTCCTCCCACAAAAGCGCATTTGCGCGCACGCAAATGCGCTGCGCGAAGCGTGTAATAGGGGCCTATATGTGTCATCTGTAAAAATAAAATAAAAAAAGAATACAGTCAGAGGAAAACATATATTTAATTTAATAATGGTGTCAGCGGTGGGCTTCTACAAGAAAATGCCCAGCTTGGCTTCGCTTGTCAAATATCTATGTTGATAAAGAATATAAACAGTCAAAAGAGGACACTTTAATTATTTGCTATCGATGGGGCTCGTCTTAGATATTATTTTTTTATAACTACTCTAATTTTGAAATCTATTGTATATTTCACGAGTTTACTCCTTCGAATATATGTTGACGGCATACGTTGTTCTTGTAGATTGAACTGGCACCTCAAATGTCTTGGAAACTATTGAAAGATCTGTCGCACTATAGCACAGACATCAATCATTTAATATTATTTTCGAGGCGCGTACCTTTCTTTTCCATAAGGTCTATTAAGTAACTTCTGAGTTGGTGCTGAAGAATGAAATGTGACTTATTGCCGTCACTTGTGATGGACTTTTCAGGTTATCATAAAATTCCATGAAATTATCTTGCATTTACTATTACTTGAGTTGATGCCAAGATGCTTTCCACATATGAAGAGATAGAGTACTCAGTGTGTTTTACATTTAACTACCTTAATACATTCGTAATTGTAAACCCCCCCCCCACCAGTGTTAATTTAGTTGACTAGTAATTTTTGCTAAAGATTTAGCCGACTACATTTTTTTTATCCAGTGACGAAAACTAGACTATAGCTAAGTTGTGATTAAAACTAAGACCAATAAACATTTGGCTAATAAAAAGTAGCTGAAAATTTTCAAGAGTGCTTAATTTTAACTTAGTTTTAGTTATGGTCCTTTGACTAAAATGCCATTTAGTTTTGGTTATATTTTAGTCGACGGCTAAAGCTATTTTTTTTTTTTGAGAAAGTATTTTACCAGGAATGATATATTAAGATTTCTCTTGCTTTCAAGTATGTCCTGGGTGGCGAGTATGTACCGTTAGGTGTCTTGCCAAGGACACTTACTGGAGAGGTTGCTCGCTGGGATCAAACCCATGTCTCCACAGGCTCTCTCCATGCAGAGCGGTGATATTACCTCTACTCCACCCAGTAGCTCATATAACTAGATGAAAAAGTTAGGGAGGGAAAAATTTAGTCTTTTCAATAAAAAGCCATTTAGTTTAAGTCGACTAAATTAACACTACCCCCACCTCACATTAGAGGCACCAACAAACTCAACGTGGCTGAAATTGACGAATTGTACTTGTCAGTGTCGGCTCGGCTAATTTCATAGGGAAACGTTGGCAAAGTCAAGAGTATTGGCCAATGTTTACTAACGCATTTGGCGAAGCCAACATAGACTGGTACATTTTTGTAGTTACCCTTGTCAGTACTCACTACAAAGTGCTAAAATAGGTCTGTCGACACTTGTTGTCATCACAATCCTTGCCAATACAGACCCTTTGTTTTATAAATTTTGCGACATATCATAGATTTAATAATAGTTCAAGATTGGAAAACAAAGGGTGGTATTCCCCAAGGGACTTGAAGGAATCACAAAGTACATTAATTCGACAAGTCATTGCATTTTTACAACTTTTGCACACATTGTTCAATGTCAACTCTATGAAAATGCTCCACTAGCATGGTGAAGTTTGAGAACATTTACAACAGTTGGGAGCTCGAGAACAATGTATACATTGTTTGTACTTGATTTTATATTGTTTTATTGTGCTTTAAAGCCCTTGAAAAAGTCCTGACAAAATGCGTTGGGCATTTTATTGATTGAAATATTTTTTGTTATTTTGGAATACCAACCTTCCCGAGTATGCTCTCTTTGGGGTATACAACCGGAGAAAATCTACTAGCGGGATGATATCCACGCCACGAGTGGTATGATATACATGGAGTGATTTTTCACTCAGAGACTTTAGATGCTGTTTTTTTACCTCCAATCATAAGAAGCTCCCAACTGTTGTATATATACTATTATGCTTATGGAGAATTGGAATACCTCCAAGGGGAGCTGATTCAAATTTATTCCCGTGTTAAGTATCCTGTGTTACTGTAGATACTCGAGTATACCGCTAGATTTTGGTTACAAAAACTTACCTTAAAATTGGAGGGGTCACGGTATATTTGAGACTTCTGCATCGCGTGTAAAAAAAAAAACAAAAAAAAACCTTGCCTTGCTCTGGATCCCAAGTTTCCTGGAAGTTCCGGTAGTCTCGCTGAAGTGAAGGCGGTCTCGCTGATGCTTGCAAACACTTCAGGAACTCCAGGATTCAGAAGAGGTGGGATCCATCACGGCCAGAAAGCACACTTGGTTTAAGCCAATCTTTGACCTCGCTTGCCTCCACTGACCATCTAATCACTAGTAAAGAAGATGGGTGGCCGGCTGCTTCATACTTAGTAACAACTGCAATCATTCTAGAGCAGAGCACCCTGGCCTGAGGGGGAGCCTGACTGTGCTAAGAGAACCTGGAAGGATCTTAATTGTTTACCGGTACAGTAAAATTTTGCTCCTCGCGTTATATTCAAGTCTTGAGTATTCTCTGATTTCCATAATAAATCTCTATCCATCGCGTTATATTCGGGTCGCGCTATACTCGACTATCTATGTACTATATATTTTGTATTATCAAAGTTTGAGAACATGTCTGTTTCCATCTCCGGAGATATCCCTCTAATGCAGGGCTGTCAATCTCCAGCCCCCCAGATGTTTCGGAACTACAACTTGCAGGATTCCTTGGTCATCTATTACATTCAAAGAATTCAGGGAATTGTAGGCCAGGAACATCCAGCGGTCCAGAGATCAACAGCCCTGCTCTAGGGGCTTCCATCATTTCATTCTTTGCATGCTGTGTCACTGAGTTGGATTTGATCTATAGTTGTGTTGTGATTTGGTGAAAGCACCACACTAGTTATAAGAATGCTACTTTTTAATTACAATTTTCACCTGTTCCCCACAAGTCTCTTAACGTGTTCTCTAAACTATAGATGTTCCTGCTGAACTAAAATAGTTACAGTAACTCTGTCACCTGAGATTTCTTAAAACTGCAGTGACCATTTAAAACAGGGCTGTCAAACTCGCGGTTCCCCAGATATTGATGCTTACAATTGCCAGAATTCCTTCAGTGCAACAGATGGCCAGGGAATCATGGGAGGTGTAGTTCAGAAACATCTAGGGTGCCGGGGTTTGACAACCCTGATTTAAATTGTTGTTTGTTTTTTTAATATAAAAATAAACATAGGACTTCCACCAAGATTTGGTAAATGTGTGGATACAGAGATTGAATCATCAAAGAGCTCAGTGACCCACTTCCTGTTTTGTGCACAGTAGAATGCTGGGAACTCCAAAAGAGTCACGGGATTTGATTGGCTGCCGATATCACATGCTTTCTGTAGCCTATTATTTATGTATCGGTAAGCATCAGTAATATTTGAACATTGATTAATATGTATCCTCAGGTATAGATTTTCTATGTCTATCATAGCCATGTGTGATTCGTTATTTTTCGGAGCACCCACTCCATTATATCAGTATTAATTTGTTGAGGTTCATAGGACATTTGTGCATAAAGATACCTCAGACCTGCCAACATTGGCAGGTCTGAGATTGGGATATTGGGGCGTGACCTGCTGAGGGGGAATGACCATGTTGACATTGGTGTCATCATCAGAACGCATGCCTCAAATGGGGTATGTCATCAATGTGCATATGCGCCAAAACGACTGGCCGCCTAGCCAGATAAGTATTCAGGGCTGGCCATAAATTAATGTTTTGTTTGCATTCATGTATCGTCTTCAGAAGTACCGATTTTAACTATTTAGGCACCGCAAGCAGCATTAAACAGGTGCTCCTGGTACACTTCCCTCTGCCCTCCTGAAAACTGTATGACAGCCTAGAGCTACTGGTAAATCAGGAGGACTGAGGGAAACCCATGTATCACGCTATAACATAGTGCGACTTGGCGGTCTGACACCCCTAGGTTGATAGAAGAAAATATGAAACAATTTGTTCAAAGTCAAAAGTTTTATTTCAAGGAAATTCTTTTGAATGGAAACATATGATATACAGTATATATATATTTACACACTGATCAGCCATAACATTTAAATGAATGTATCAGAGCATCTCCAGAATAGCAGGTCTTGTGGGGTGTTCAGTAAGCAGTGGTTAGTATCTACCAAAAGTGGTACAAGGTAGGACAACTGGTGCACCGGTTTCAGGGTCATGGGTGCCAAAGGCTCGTTGATGCACATGGGGAGCGAATGCGAGCCTGTCTTGTCCGATCACACAGAAGAGCTATTGTAGCTCACAGTCATTATACACGTGACACGTACCACCTACAGATTGTTGCAGACCACGTACACCCCTTCATGGCCATGGTGTTCCCTGATGGCAGCCGCCATTTTCAGTAGGATATTGCACCCGACCACAGTGCAAAAACTGTTCAGGAATAGTTTGAGGATCATGAGATAGATTTCAAGATGTTGCCTTGGCCTCCAAATTCACAGGATCTCAATCCAGCTGAGCATCTGAGGATGTGCTGGAACAACAAATCTGATCCATGGAAGCTCCACCTCACGACTTGCAGGACTTAAATGATCTGCTGCTAATATCTTGGTGTCAGACACCACAGGAAACGTTCAGACGTCTTGTGGAGTCCATGCCTCGACACAACAGAGTTGTGGCAGCCCGAGGGGGACGTACAAGATGTGAGGTAGGCAGTTTTAATGTTTTGGGAAATTTAACTTTTTGTCTGGTTTTATCCAACTTAAAGGCGTTACTTTATTTATTTTTTATACATTATGAGGAATTTTTAAGGACATTACACACAGTGTTAAAAATATATTTTTTCCAATATTTTCCTCATCTGAGTGTTACCTATAAAAATGCAGTATTATCGATTGAAAAGGGACCAGAGCGAGAGCCAATTATAAGAAAAATCCACCCGATTATTTTGTCTGAGCATTTTCAAGAGAAAAGAACAAGAGAAAACAGAAAACCTGCAGTTTATATTAAATATCATTCTGAAGTGTTAGAATTGTAAATATTAGATGGCATCGATCGAAGATCCCTCTATTTTCGATTTTCTGGGAGAAATTAACTTCAAAATCCCAGCTAAGGTTTGATCCATTGGACTTATCTGTATATGACTTTTTATGCTACATTCTGCCCGAGATGATGCCTGTCATTAATAACCTGAGACTAAATGGTCAATTCACTAGCCACTGTTGTTTTAGTCAGCCTTGGGGGATTAAGTTACAGTGTAATTATGGTGAATTCACTATCTAGGGACGTTCCACTGTAGTACGCCATAGTTTGCACCTTTGTTTTCACTGTTGTTACTGCCAAAATTAATTGGTGTCATTTTCAGTGATATCTTCACTGTTTTTTCCACCACAGTTTATGTCGGAGTTGCTCAACATTATTTCTACCATTGTTTCAATCGACATTCAATCGAGATTACCACTTTATTATCGCTGAAAATCACCATAGTGGCAATCATTGATAAAAATCACTGATGTTGCAAACAATGGTGAAACAACGCTATGTATAAAGAGTAGCCGCAGTTGACTTCTTCTATGGAAGAAAAATGGTGGTACCATCATTTTTTGAGGCAACTTCAACTGCCATTGTTGACTTTGATTTCTCTGGATAGCCAAAGTTCAACACAGATGAAAGAAGAGTGATTTTCACCATTGTTTGCAACTGCAGACAGTCCTTGAGTTATGACATACACACTTCCGATGAACCAAGCTTACGACGATGATTGGGCGACATTCGGAGAATCGCAGTTACGACGAGGGGTACGTGATTAACGATGTACCGCGTGGACATGATTATGTGTCATTTCCATTTCTGCGTCTTATACATGAACTTTGGTGATACAATGGTGCTTAGGGAATAACCCTTTAAGAGTAGGGTGGAAGTCCACGACTGTGTTGATGTACCAACTTTTCATTGACCCATACACTTTCCATTCATGAGATCCTTTTACGACAGAAGCCATTTATATAAAGGCATTTACTGACCCACTTATATAGGAAATTTATAGATATTATAGTTCATCGTTGTATGAACATCACTCTTTCATTTCTTAGACCAGGCATGACACGTGATGAAGTGCACCTTTCTTTGTATAGCATGACGTCTGGGTGCCATGTACCACATGCTGTGATGTGCCATATAAGTATTTTCTTTTTTTAGACATTGATGATGGGTAACCTTTGACAGTCTGGCTGTTATGGACCACGTTCCCCATAACTTCCAGGCTGCCATTTAAGGGAATCAAAGGTTTAACCATTACTGTGACAGATATATTTATTAAATAGCTGTACAATATAGACCGGTGTTGCTGCTACCAGACCACAGACCAAGGATGGACTTTCTGTACTTTTCCCATGTTGTTGTGCTACAAAATCCACCACCTCCCTCCACCCATCGCCTGATATTCATTGCAGCACAATGAACAGATGGTCACAGTTTGCCCACCTTGGTCTTGGTCGATTATTTTTTTTACTGTGCTATTCTTGATAAGTTATAAGTACTTCTTAGTATAAAGTAAATTATTTTTTTAAACATTATGTATATAAAGAGCATACAACGTGTTTCGGATAATTGTTCGAAGATTTTGAGAAACAAAAATGCTTTTGTACCATATGTCACCAGGACGGACACTAAAATGACGTGTAATGCACTGAGGTTGTCTGTAAGAATATATTCAAATGTTCATATATATATATTTATATATATATATAGGTTATGTTTTATTTATTTATTTATTTAGGTTTGTTTTTACTATTCCTGTAGAGAAACCCTAGACTCTGGGGAGACTTGAAATTCTAATTCAGCCGTACCTAGAGACTATGTTGGTCTTGGCAGACATATTTCTTTCTCATAACTCTTGGTATAACATGTCTTTAAGGTATGCCATTGATGGTCAATTTAACATGAAATATAAGCTCTTGTCATATGTAAACATTCTATTCTACATGCTAACAAAAATCATTTCATTCAATCTTTTCAAATGATTGTCAGACGACTGCAGTAGACCTTTATGAACCTCTTTGATGTTCTTCTGTTTCAAGAAAGTAATATTTATAGACATAATTCAGAGGATGGCAGTTGATGTGCTACACTTTGAGTAATTTTGGGTAGGGGTACCTAGACTGCATTCAGGATGCCAGTTGAGTTCTTCCATGAGCAGAAGCATTGAGAGACGTGCTGCGGCATCTAGACTACGTGTTTTTACATCGACTTCATGCCCTTACTGGGACCTATCAATACTTTCTCTGTTTAAAAGTGTGATGACTTTATTAATAAAAAAATAATAATTGTATGACTATTGGAGCTTTTCAGAAAATTGTTGGAATGTCCTGCTATGGTCCGGTGGAAGAAATTAGATTAAAATCAATAAAAGTCCATGATAGATATAAAAACAAAACTACAAGATATCACAGGGATAGGTCGCAGACTGGCCATTTGGACCAACCAGCAAAATTCATCGGTACAGTTGGTCATGCCAGTAGAGAGATCAATAAATCCCCCCAATAGTCCCAGCTTTCTGATCTTATTAAGTTGATTGACAAGCAACAGAGATGGGCTACATGAATTTTAACCTGTGATTAGTATTTCTCTAGAGGTGGGATAGCTATCCTTCTCCTAATAAAATACTACTTTAAGGATGTAAGTCATGTAGTCCATCTTTCCTACTTTGTGTCCATGGTTGAGGACAAGAGGTTCCCCTGGCAAAAGCTCCAAATGCCCCCTTAGGCCGGGGCACACGAGTGCACCTGGTGCGCCTGAACTTACCGGCGCCCTGTCACAGCCATGTGATGCTGCAACAGGGCCGGTCACACGCTTGTGCACGCGCACATAGTGCTCGCGCAGCAAGCGTCCGCCCAGAAAGCCTCTCCGTTGACACGCTAGACGCGCGTCAACGGGGCTGCAAAGAGCAATCCTCCATAGGAGGATCGCGCTCAGCGGCTGTGTCGAGTGGAAGGAATGTCCACTCTTACGCTCCTGGCCTTAGACTTATACTCAGTCTCCATTGAGTGCAGCTCCTGTTCTTGGTATGGGTTTTTCAGTAAGCATTGCTTTATTGAAATAACAGTGGATTTTGGTGAACTGCATTGGATCAATTACAATGAAACTACAAAGAATTTGCTATTTAGGGAAGTTCAGCTTTCATAGTCATAGTTCCTGCTAGACTTGTGCACCAATTTTTTTCAGTTTGGTTCGTTCGGGTTTTGTAAATTTTCGGTTCGGCTCGTTTCGGCCGATTTCCATTTCGGTTCGATTCTTTTCAGTTCGTTTTTCGTATCGACTTTTTTTTCGTGATTTTGGAAATTTTCGTGTTTTTCGAAACATCTGTTCTCCTCGTTTCAAAGTGTCTATACGTTTTGACGTAAACTAATGTTTTTTTGGATCCGATATTTCTGTCGATACGATACGATACAATACGATTTATCATGTTTTACAAGAAGGATACATTGAGATTTCTCATGTTTTACAAGAAGGATACATTGAGATTTCTCTGGTTTTCCGGGAAGGATACATTGAGATTTCTCTGGTTTTCCAGGAAGGATACATTGAGATGGGAATGATACAAAATTACAGTATCAGCGATATAACCGAAAAACACGATGTCTGAAATTACTGAAATGGAACCGAAATCAGGAATGGAGCCGAAATCACGAATGGAACGAAAATTTATTTCGATTTTACACATTTCTAGTCCATTCGAAAAGTTTTCGTTTCGGCTCGGAAATTTGTTAGGATCTGCCGTTTTCGGATCCGAAATATTTCGGAAAATCGGCCGAATCCGAATACACGAATCGGGAAATTTTGTGAAAATTCCGAAATTCGGAAACCCAAAACGCACATCCCTAGTTCCTGCTGAAGTTGTTCAGCATAATTCTTACCATAGTGCTAAGCGTGGTTTCCACCATGATTTGCAATGTATCTCCGATTGAGATTATTCAGCGTAATTTTCACAATTGTTTCAGCCGAAGTGGTCCGGCGTTTTTTTAACCTTGTGTCTATCAGAATTCATTTAAAACTGCCACTTTAAAATCAAAAAAATATACATCAGTGCTGCAAATAATGGTGGAAAAATGGTAATTGGGGAAAAGCTGCAGTTGACTCTTTCTATGGAAGAATAATGTTGGCACAACTGTTCACCGTTGCTTGCAGCAACTTTGCCTTCCATTGTTGAATTTTGCTTCTCTGGATGGTCAAACATCACCATAGTTGCAACAAAGTTGAACTTCGTTGAAACGGCGGTGCTTAGAGAATAACCCCATCTATGTTATTAAGCCAATATTGTTAGGGTCTCCTGTCCTAGCTACACTTTACCCACCGTTCGCCCAAGTTGAGTTTTAGCATCACCAACCTCAGGTATAAAATATTAAGATTTATCTTAATGAATAAAACAATTGAAATGGCACCAACTTATCATTTTCTTACTTTGTGGCAATGTTTAACTTTTGCTAAGACAGCAGTTCAAATGGAAAGGAGAGTCGGACTTGTGACCCATCGACAATCTATTGAATTTCCTCAAGCCTCGCGCCTGGTTAGACGACCAAACATTACTAATTAATGGAAGAACTAGAAAAATATATATGTTTTAAAATAACCATAGTTTTTTTCCATCATACATTGATTGTATAAAAAATAAAAGTGCCAGAAGACTGAACAGTGATGTTGTAAAGACAAACCGATTCATGTTCTTGTGGTTAAACCTTCCCAACATATAAATTGCTAATATATTCTGATAGATTAGACGAGGCAGGGTGTAACTATTTGACTATTTGTTGATTTTAAATAATCTATAATCTAAAATATTTAGCATTCTTCAACAGAAGTTTAAATTGGGTCAACTATGCCACCGCCATGATGTCGATGGTTATAAAGGGAGGAAAAGGCTTGAGAGTTAAAATGTTCAATTTATAGAGTTTATTGTACTCACAATACAATGTAGCTACGAACAAATGCACCCTCGAGTACACTCCTAGAAACCATTTGTGAAATTATTAAGCTGTAGCATTTAGTACATTATAAATAGAACAATCTGCCCAAAATAGCCTACAATATAATGCAGATGGGTGGTATACTTTAATAGCATCGCATTCATTCCACAATATGTATTAACTGCAAACAGCTTGTGGCTGTTTTGTTACCGTGATGAAATTACCCAGCTGTCGGAAGATGCCATTTGGTACTTTGTAGCCTCTAATTTAAAGGAGGGGGTTAACTTGTTAAGCTGCTATTGGAGAACAATGGTCCGCAAAGATGCTTATGTTTTATAGCTTTTATGAAGAGTTGTGGGTGGCTGAAGAGTGACTTGCAGACCAAAATAAATAAGTCTGAAAACAAAAAAAACTATCTGAATGAGAAGGTGCTTTTTCCGACATGTTTTACAGCCGAAAGATATGAAATGTTGTCGATTCAGCTGCAGTTTTTTGGGCTAGATCCCGTAAAGTCTCACCATCTCAACTCCAAAAACACCCCTAGAGAGATAAGAATTTTGGCATTGGTGGTATCACTGAGTGTGCACAGTTCCAAACTATAAGAACCTCCTTGAAACGTATGGCTTTTATCAATAAGTTGCACCATTCGGATGACCGGATAACGAGTTTCGTCCATATGAATCTCTTCAAGGTGTTTTATTTTGTGTCAAACATTCTGATTTTCCAGTTCTTGAAAACCTAAGCTCCCCAACAGAAAAACATACTTTATCTGTTGCCTTAATCTGAGTAATAGTAATAGGCATGTTGTTAAAGCATGATTTAGAAGTCAGCATACCTCAAAACGTGCCTTACAGAAGGGTGTTATTAAAACTTGCATTATTGAAAGAAATGCAGATTTAAAGTATGTTTTGGAAATATAATATCCTTTAATAGCTCCGTTGTGGTGCCGTAACTTTTTCGTTTGCCGTTTTGTTGTTTTTCTTTTTGAATTCATGAAATTGTGACTCGTTTTTTCAGCTGGGAATTCCCACCGAGCTAAGGTTGAGAATATATAAGTTATTTCGAGTTTTGTTTCAACATAGCGAGATGGATAGATAAGGTTGGTGAGCACCTTCTTCAGGCTTATGAGTTGGGTCACTACGGCTTGGTTTGTAGAGTTATTATGATATTATGATTTATATATTCTCCAAGCTTGCGAATGCATACAAGGAGGCTTCATGTCATCTCATCAACACTCAGCACTTGCGAAAGAATCACCATCATACTGAAATGTACATAACATGTAGAGGAAAAATAATACATGAGAAATATATAAAAACTTATGTGTGCCAAGACTCATTCTATGAGCACTTTTCTCCTTTTTTTTTCTTACTAGAACTGTAAGTCGACTTCTTCTTTTAACACTGTGTACCAATCAAAGTTCTCTTTAGAGGAACTTTCCATGAAATAGTTTAGACGATTTCAAGGAAAGGAATCCAAGCAATGCAAAAATGGAAATGGAATATAGGGAATTAAATATCAACTGTGCACTGTGCCGATGGCCACTCCACCGCTGATGGTGTGGTGCTAAGTTCTACTTGTTGGAGCATCGGTGGTTGGAGTGGAATTTGAAGTGGTAGACCAAAGCCTGCATGGCCTTTTATCAATGTGGTCGCACAAATCGGTATCCCTGAACTGTTTGCAGTATACATAGTGTGATTGTGTATAGAGAAAATGTCTCTGCTTTGAGGTCCGTGAAACAGGGTAGTCAGGCGACAGTAACAGATCGACCCATCAAAGCTTCTAAAGTATTGTATGAACTTTTGCCATTAATCACCATGTAGGCTACACTGTTCACATTCTACCTTCTTCGTTCTTTCTTAATTCTACCTTCTCCACTCTTTTTTTAGTAGCGGTTGTTGAATATCTCGCCAACATCTTTATTTTTTTCTTTTCTAAAAAGAGAGAGATTGTCAACCGGTTTGTCATGAAACCTTCTTTACGGAATGTAGCATATGAACCGTATAGACTCCACGTGTATCTTCTGTTTACTTATATGTACGGTTCAGTTTTCGATTTTCCTACTCCTTTTTGTTTCCATTTGTAACGTCTATATGTGGGATGCAGGTTATTTTTTAGCTCCCTCGTGGCTGTATAGGCTAACAACGCATTACAAGGCAAGCCCAGTGCATAAAAAAAAGAGTTGGGCCCAGACCATGTAGGAGGCAGATGTGGAACGTGTAGGGATGTCAGAAGAACACCTCTCATCTTCTTGAGAATTTCAGGTACAATCGTTACTGTGGCAACAGTAATGCAAGCAATTTTAATCTTACCAAAGCTGGGTGGGTTGTCAAAAGTAAATTTTCCCTCCAGCACCAAAGAGATTTGGTAGATACTCCTTCTGCCATAGAACGAATAGGTTTGGTCCACAAAGTATATATATTTTTTTCTTGATTTTGTGATGCCCGTTGAGTCTACGCAGCAACGAAGGAGCTGGATCGAAATGCCTTTGTAGTCTAGAAATTACCTCATTGTATGAGGATATTACATATCTAGTAGAAATTGAAGATGGTTCCTGGGGCCTCCATTGCCAATCAATAAATAAATAAATATAGTATATTAGCATAAGAAACCTCTTTTATTGGGGTTCACTGTACAGATCATCATGACGTTCACAAAGCAATTGCAAGTAGCAAAAAAAAAAAGAGAAGAAGGATCAGAGCATGGTGTAATTAATCATTATTTTTATAACGAATAAATCCAAATTATTACTTAAGATATCTACTGGGAGATTTTATAACCTTTAATCTATTGTATGTAACGGGTATCGAGAGATGGTCCTCCTGTGATTTATATGGGTTTAGCTTCCCTGAAGTGGCATGCCGTCCTTATAGACTAATATAGAGAAATATCTAACGACAATTATATATTGATATGCATTTCCTCTATGGGCAGTGATCGATGTTTATCACTGAGAAGCATATTAAGTCCTGCTTCCCTGTGCTTAAGTCCGTAGTTTGTCTTTAAAATATGACCACCCCCTTTTTTTTCCGACACACTTGGAAAAGAGACGCCGCTACGGATCCAGTTAACAGGATTCTTACGTTTCATACCTGTGTAAGAGGGTAATATATTACGTTTTAAAGCCATATCTGCCAAGAGTTGACTTCTAGTTTTTTTTTTTAATTAATAAAAAACAAACAAAAAAAAAATGACATAAGAACCCAAGGATGCAGACGCTTTCACGTTAAATTGTGTGGACTGTTCTCTTTTTATTATAAAGCCCAACCTTCAGTTGTCTCTGTCATCCTCAACAGATTGTTGGGACCATGATGGAAGAACAGGTTTCATCTATGGTGTGGCCTACATATAATAACGAAAAAATGGACCAAAAAAAAGTCCCAGTGTGTATGCCAATGAATGTTGAACATAAACACCGTGCTGCATTGGGAGGATTGTTATTTTTTTGGAGTGATTGTAATTCCTCCATGATGGATGACACAAAAAAAGGTATCTGTTCTGGGAAGGGCTATTGAGTACACCTCCTATATTCCCAGGGAAGGTTGTTTAGAAGCATTCGTCTGCTCCTTGATAAGGCCGTATTGGGTGCCTGTGTTCTCTGATTGTAATAAAAAAAAATAACAAAACAAATATGTGCCAATTAATACTTTGGTGTGTGCGTCTTCTTTTCTCTTGGCTATCTTTCTTAATGCTTTCAATCTCGTAGTTCTCGGCGGCATGTCAGATTGCATGTGTGTTAAAACTAGGGATGTGCAAGGCTGAAAAATTTGTTTAGTTTAGTTTCATTACGTTTTTAAATAATTTCCTTTTTCGGAATTTCGTAACTAATTTCATGTCGTGTTTCGTTTCGGATTGATTTGAAATTTCGAATCGATTCGATAGTTGTTGATATCCATTTGATAGTTCATGTCAAATTCGATAGTTGTTGATATCAATTATTCAAATTTTTCTTTTATGATGATGACACAGTGTAAAACGAAATAAATTTGTAATATACCGTTTCGTGTCGAATTCGTATCGTATCGATTCGTTATTCGGAAGTACTTCCGAAATATGAATTATCAAATTTAGTTTCAAATTCCGAATTTTTCCGAAACAAATGCACATCTCTAGTTAAAATCTTCTACCTGTTGATGGAGCTCAGTATACCTGATATGTTGAGCCACAGTATAGCCCAAAATTAATAAGGTAAATCATGATCCAAGATTTGGGTTTGGAAGAAGAAGCCAGGTAAGGTCATACCAGACAGCATCATGCAAAATCAAGTAGTCAAGGCCAATACTGTTAAAACCAGTGAGTATAGAGAAGAGGAAAACACAGACACCAGAACAATGCGGACAACTGAGCAACATTATTCTAGGAGTGTGGGCTCAAAGGAAGGAGTCCCTTGAATACCTGTCAGTGCCTTCGCAGGCCAAAATGTGTCTGATTGCCAGGACTATCACTCTCAGGTAGGCACCACCAGTAGTATACACACCACAGCTGCTGTTGATCTCCAGCACTAGAGGCCACAATCTGAGCAGCTGCTTCCATGTTCCACATCTCTAACATCCTCCCGCCGAGTGCAGCTGAAGAGGAAACCCAGGCCCCTGCATGTTGGGCTCTTCCCACCATGACTCCAAGGAGAAATCTGACCGCCATCTGGGATCAAGAAGGAATTTTTCTCCTAGTATGTTGCAATTTGGCGAGCGCTTCAGACTGGCGTTTTGCCTCCTTTGGATCAACAGCAGTAGGTGTTGTTTGAAAGGCTGGACTCAATCGACACACATCTTTTTTTCGGCTTATGTAACTATGTATGCAACTATGGGACTCAAGAAAAGTCTTGACGATTTCCTTCAGTTAAGAACAAAACCAGAGGTAACTCTGCTTTAAAACAATATATTGATGTACTGTACTGTGGCATAGTACATCTCAAACAGGAGCTCAAGAATCATTATTGTTCTTCTGACATGTCATTCTAAAGAAATGAGATAGTGCTGGAACAGCCTCACCACCACTCCAAGCTGATACCCCAGCCCCAAGCCTATGCAAGAAAACACACCTACAAAACAACTTGGCACTAGTTGTCACGGGCACCCAGCGTGAGCCGTGCCGGGGTCCATATATGGGGCTAGGAGCATAAAAGGCAGGAGTGCCACTGGCTGGAAAGCAGACGGCTAGTACTCGGCACAGACCAGACAGGCAAAGCAAGGGTTAAGGGGAAATGCCAGAAAATACACACATACACCCCTAGCAGCACACCAAAGGGAACCCAAATCTGAATACTAGTCCATATCTATTCTAAGGAGAAAAATAGAACTGCTGGGTGAAGCATCACAAATACAGAGTCAAAAGCAAACCGTAGTCAGAACCAGAGAGGGAAGTCATACACTCCAGAAGTCAGAACCAGAGAAGGAAGTCATACACTCCAGAAGTTAGAGCCAGAGAAGGAAGTCATACACTCCAGAAGTCAGAGCCAGAAAAGGAAGTAGACAAGTCAAGATCGGTACACAGGAAGCTCAGCACAGAAAGGGTAAAACACAGTACAAACCACAAAGGAACAAGGAAGGGAAAAAGCAAAAAGGAATAACGAAAAACTAAACAAATCACAAGGACAAGGCAACTGGAGAGACAAATAGATAAGGGAAACATGGATCCAAATAAAAACTGAACTAAATATACAAAAGAAAAATAACACAGGCAAATACATGCAGCAATATGACCCTTATAACAGAGCACGGCAGAATGGGAGAGACTGGGTGATAAAGGAGATGGGCAGGGCAATCTGGGTCAGGTGATCAGAGACCTGGCAGGCTACAGGGAAATCCAGGAGCGGAAGGTGAGGAGCGATGGACCAGACAGGGGTAAGAGCCAGCCCGGATCGGCTCACCTATAGGGCTCAGACTGGAATTGTGACACTAGTTTATCAACATATTCAAGGTACACGTTTCCTTTTTCCATTTTTTTTATTCTTTCCAGCTTTAATTACACTCGTTTGGTTGCTTCCGCTCCGAACAAGCACTGATGTGTAGAAATGTTTACTGGCCTTTTCTAATAAGGTCACTTGCAAGATTTTTTATGATGCCGATTAAACTATCCAAATTATCATGACCTAAATCCTTTAAAATTACAACTATGCTGGAAAGCGACATTATGCGAGACGCACAATAAGCAGTTTAAATGATAATTTCATGGCGGGGTGGGCATTTCTAGCGTTAATTGAAAACACATATAGAATCATTGGTTCGTGTTGATTACTCTGTGAGCAATGGACTCAAAGAAATAATAGTCCAATATTTTGTAGTCCGTACTCTATTGGATTTATTCACACCTTAAAGCAGAGGTCAGCAACCTTGCCTGCCCCCCCTCCAGATGTTTTGGAACTATGATGCTTAGTCAACCTAATAATGGGCTGTGCATCATGGGAGATCTAGTTCCAAAGCATCTGTACGGCCAAGGCTACTGACCCTTATCTTAAAGCAATCCTTTAGAGTTACTGGGCCCTATTACATTCTTAACGCAAAAATGCACGCTAAACACGTGGTTTTTTGCGCGAAGCGTTAAACGTTAACGCACGAAAATCACCGCTGTAATTACATTCCTCGCGCATTTTTTCATCCGTCTGGAAATTGCGCTTGTAAAGCCGATGTGCAACAATGTGCGCAAAGTACAGTTGCATGCAGAAATCAGTAAGCACAATGTAATTTTTAACGCGAGTCCGTCAGAGTCCGTCATGTTTGACGCGAGTCCGTCATTTTTGTGTGGACTGCGCACAACAGACGTACGTTCTGACGGAAGACAAGGTAGTGGCCGTCATTTTTGACGGATCTAGTAAAAAAAACGTGCGCATCGACGTTCTCCGTTGTGAATCCGCAGTTTGGAACGGTCAGGTTGTTACAATTTGCCGTTACCACCAGCTTTTCAAAGACGTTAAAATTATGCGCGCAAACGTTGTCAGTTAAATTTTGCGCTAAGATTGTAATACCATGCGCGCACTTTATTAGTCGGGGCAGCCATGAAATAACAGTGATGCTGGTCAGCCTGAATATATCTTCTCTCCACCTAAAATAAAGTCCAAGATGAGTATCACTTATACTCCGTAAATCCGAAATGCACCTCATCTCATGTAATGGAGACATAATTATTAAAAATATTGTATAAAATGTCCTTCATGCTGTATGTATAAGGTGTATATGAAACATAAATGTATTTAGACTTCAATCCCTAAGATCTGTCATGGTTATGTGGAAATATTCCAAAATACGAAATCTAAAGCACTTCTGTCCCAAACTTTTCAGATAAGGGATACTCTCAACCTGTATATACAAAAGCAGTAAGCCCATGTTTAAAGATCTCTATCACTTTATATTTATCTGGACATTTATAATATAATATATGTACAGTTGTGTTCAAAATTATTCAACCCCCACTGAAATTGAGTGTTTTGGCCAGTTTGACATTGATTTTGATCATTCAGTCATCTTGCTTACAATTAAATCAAAGAGGCACGTGTAGGTCAGACAAATATAACATAACATTTATAATGAAATAACCACAAATGTATTTTCTGTGCTCACATCATTATCAGTTTTATTCAACCCCCAAGTGACATTCAATCTTAGTACTTAGTACAATATCCTTTTACAGTTATAACAGCTTTTAAACGTGAAGCATAGCTTGACACAAGTGTCTTGCAGCGATCTACGGGTATCTTCGCCCATTCGTCATGGGCAAAAGCCCCCAGTTCAGTCACATTCTTAGGCTTGCGCACTGCAACTGCTTTCTTTAAGTCCCACCAGAGGTTCTCAATCGGATTTAAGTCAGGTGACTGCGATGGCCACTCCATAATGTTCCAGCCTTTAATCTGCAACCATGCTCTAGTGGACTTGGAGGTATGCTTGGGATCATTGTCCTGTTGAAATGTCCAACGTCTCCCAAGCCTCAGGTTTGTGACGGACTGCATCACATTGTCATCCAATATCTCCTGGTACTGAAGAGAATTCATGGTACCTTGCACACGCTGAAGCTTCCCTGTACCTGCAGAAGGAAAACAGCCCCAAAGCATGATTGACCCCCCCGCCATGCTTCACAGTAGGCAAGGTGTTCTTTTCTTCATAGGCCTTGTTCTTCCTCCTCCAAACATAGCGTTGATCCATGGGCCCAAACAGTTCTAATTTTGTTTCATCAGTCCACAGAACACTATCCCAAAACTTCTGTGGTTTGTCCACATGACTTTTGGCATACTGCAGTCGACTCTTCTTATTCTTTGGAGACAGCAAGGGGGTGCGCCTGGGAGTTCTGGCATGGAGGCCTTCATTACGCAGTGTGCGCCGTATTGTCTGAGCTGAAACTTCAGTACCCACATCTGACAAATCTTTTCTCAGTTCCTCAGCAGTCACACGGGGACTTTTCTCCACTCTACGCTTCAGGTAGCGCACAGCAGTCGAAGTCAGCATCGTCTTTCTGCCACGACCAGGTAGCGTTTCAACAGTGCCCATTGCCTTGAATTTGCGAATGATGCTTCCTATGGTCTCTCTTGGTATGTTTAACATCTTTGCAATCTACTTCCTGGACCATTCTCTTGACTTCACCATGTTTGTAACCACACCAGTAAATGTCTAGAAGGAGCTGAGTATCACAGTCATTTTAAAGCTGCCTAATTGGTGCTTATTATGCTTTATTGCTCCTTGACATCCACAGGTGTTTTCAATACCTGATTGAAAACACTTGAATGAACCTCTGTTCTTCAGAGTGGTAGTCTTTAAGGGGTTGAATAATTGTGTCAATGAAGAATTCACAAAAGAAACATTTACTACTGTATTACAAAACCAAATGATGTCATTTTAGTTGCATATGGTTCTTTAAAAAGTCATTGTAGGATTTCATTCTGAATACAATTACAAATGTACACTAAATTCCCTAAAACCCTTTACAGCATTGGGGGTTGAATAATTTTGAACACAACTGTATATATATATTTTACACTCACTGGCCACTTTATTAGGTACAACTTGCTAATACCTGGTTGGACCCCCTTTTGCCTTCAGAACTGCCTTAATACTTCATGGCATAGATTCAACAAGGTGTCGGAAACATTCCTCAGAGATTTTGGTCCATATTGACATGATCGCATCACACAGTTGCTACAGATCCATGATGCAAATCTTTGTTCCACCGCATCCCAAAGGTGCTCTATTGGATTGAGATCTGGTGACTGTGGAGGCCATTGGAGCACATTGAACACATTGTCATTTTCAAGAAACCAGTTTGAGATGATTTGAGCTTTGTGACACGGTGCATTATCCTGCTGGTAGTAGTCATGAGAAGATGGGTACACTGTGGTCATAAAGAGATGGGCATGATCAGCAACAATACTCAGGTAGGCTGTGGTGTTTAAACGATGCTCAGTTGGGCCCAAAGTGTGCCAAGAAAATATCCCCCACAACGTAACACCACCACCACCAGCCTGAATTGGTGATACAAGGCAGGATGGATCAATGCTTTCATGTTGTTTACATCAAACTCTGACCCTACCATCTGAATGCGACAGCTGAAATCGAGACTCATCAGACCAGGCACCGTTTTTCCAATCTTCTATTGTTCAGTTTTGGTGCCTGTGGAATTTGTAGCCTCAGTTTCCTGTTCTTAGCTGACAGGGGTGAAACCCGGCGTGATCTGCTGCTGCTGCTGTAGCCCATCTGCTTCAAGGTTGGACGTGTTGTGCCTTCAGAGATGGTATTCTGCATACCTTGGTTGTAACGAGTGGTTATTTGAGTTATTGTTTCCTTTCTATCATCTCGAACCAGTCTGCCCATTCTCATCTGACCTCTGACATCAACAAGGCATTTTCGTCCTTTTCGTCCACACGGCTGCCACTCACTGGACCATTCTCTGTAAACCCTAGAGATGCTGTGCGTGAAATTCCCAGTAGATCAGCAGTTTTTGAAATACTCAGACCAGATCTGGCACCAACAACCCATGCCACGTTCAAAGTCACTGATATCCTGTTTCCTCCCTATTCTGATGCTCGGTTTGAACTTCAGCAAGTTGTTTTCACAATGTCTAGGTGCCCAAATGCGTTGAGTTGCTGCCATGTGACTGGCTGATTATAAATTTGTGTTATCAAGCAATTGAGCAGGTGTACCTAATATATATATACGTTTATAATTGCAGAAGCCATCCGCACATCCCAGAGCCCCTATGCTGCATTCCCCATATACAGTAAGGAACTCTGAGTAGGATATGCAAATGACCTCTGTCTCACTTTTATTGCGTCCTGTGTCTGTTATTACACAGAACCCTTAAATCGATGCCATGCCATACTATGGCTTTTTTATAGATACCCTTTTAAAATCTATCTTTATGCATATATCTGCCCATTTATAATCTATCTATATCTAAGTATCTATAATTCATCTATTATCCATTCTACCTATTTTCTACAAATCTATTTGCCAACTACATCTATCTATCTTGTCCCCGAGGGGCGCGACAGGTGGCCATTTGCATCATTACCATAACTACCATGTCACAAAAAAAGACAAGTGATGTTGGCACATGTGTGGCAGAGTAACCCATTGCCTTGCCAAGCAGCTAATCATGTGTAACGGATGTTTGCCCCAAGGAATCACTCCCCTAGGACCCTCATGCAGGGTTGCATCCTCCTGCTTAACATGGTGGTCCTGAGCCTCCGCAATATGGGAGTAGGGTTACAGAACTTCAGCAATGCCTCCACCTGTCTGGGCATCCATGGCGATGGATGGTTTCCCAGGTAGGAACTTAATAATAACTACAATACACCAGCTTCAGTAAGACAATAGATCTCTGTATTAAATATAATGGCAGGACAAAATAAGGCAGGCAGTGCAGTGGCTAACTAACACACCAATACTCTCTAACCAGACCCAACTCCCTCCCAAACAACCTGTAACTCACCATCCGTCTTCGCCCTAGCGGCTGGTGGGTACCTTTGGTGCACAGGAGCATTGGGGACCTTAGGATGTAAAAGAACACTTGCAATAACAGCAGACAATCCCAAGAATGTTGTCAGTGAATCCCCATGCAGGCTGTGTAGCTTTATTATTATTGTAGAAAGATGGAGTGCCTTGTCAGCGGGACAGGGGAAAAATGTACTGGTTACCAATGTATTCAGCCACACAAGGCCACAGGGGAACCTTCAGGATCCGTCAGCTCTCCTTCTAACCAGACCGTTGGTGCTGCCACTTTACACGAACTGCCCGACTTGCTTCGATTATGGCAACGGCGCCAAACTACTAGGTGGTCTCGGCATACTTCTTTCTCGCGTCCTCGGACCCGCACACTCACAGCACTGCTCCAGTCTGTTTCTATCTCAGATACTGCTCCACACACTCACAGCATCCCGGCTAGCTTCTCACTGCCAGGCCCGCTTTGGTCACCGCTGCCAGGCATCACACACAGCAGGCTCCGCAGCATCCGTATCACCAGATATGTGTCTCCTCATGCTTTCTTGAGATAGATCTGGCATCCGCTCTCTTATTGGCCACACAAGTCACATGTACATAGCTCTCCTTATTGGCTGCGTAGGTCACATGCACGGGCCTCTTGTCAGCCCTGTATCCCGTGGCACAGTTTGCAGTCTCCCTGGCATTAGGAGAAATAGTCCCACAGTTCTGGGGTGTGAGAAAATACAAAGGGCTACACATGGCTGCTCATATACTGCTTCAAAGCCCTTATTTTAAGCATATAAGCATGATATGTATCTTACTAAGCTCAGTCGACATTACAAACCCTGTTATCTCAACCTGTCATGAACCTAATGTATTAACCCCTTCGCTGCGGATGACGTGTGGGGAACGTGCTCATTGACTCCCGCTATATGCGGAGGACGTTCCCCATACGTCATCCGCAAGCGGGAGCCCCGGCAGAGATACTCACCTCTCTGTCCAGGGTCCCAAGGCGTTCTGGCTTCAGCGTCCTCAGACGCTGAAGTCAAGCCCCTCCCGACGTCAATGACATCATCGTGCCATGTGCGATGACATCATTTTCAGGCGACCCCCCCCGGCAATGCCGGGAGATCAACTGGAAGGGAGGGGGTTGATCCTTTTGGATCCCTCTCCCTCCCGATCGGGATGGGTTAAAGTAAAAAAAAAGGCGCCGCTTTGAAGGGCAATGTCTGCCCTTTAAAGCGGTCCCTTTTTTAACCCCTGACATGCCAGATCGCAATCCAGCGCTGTTCAGCACCAGATCACAATCTAGCTCTGGTGGGGGCCGCCATCTTGGATGGCGGCTCCACCTCCAGGTTCCCCCTCGGCTCCTGATGTATCGTGCGTAGCATGATGACATCAGATAGCTGGGGAACCCCTAGCTGCCTGTGGATTTCCCAAGGAAATCCCCTGGTGGAGATACGAGGTTCCTTTGAACCCCAATATCTCCAGAACCATGGCAGGGGGTCATGGAGGGTATCATTCGAAAGGCCTGAGCATGGCCTTTTGAATGATACCAAACACGACCAGGTTCAATGTAAATCAAAACTTAAAAAAAATAAAAAAACATTTTAACATATTAATGCAGCAATATTGTTCACATTTGAATTATAATGTGAACAACGATTCTACACTAATGATTTATTTGTATGGGGTGCGTTCGCTAAAAATCACGTAATTCCCCCCAAAAAATGTAATGAGTCCCTATTTCTAATTTTTGTACAAGCGCACCCCATAGAAAATATAACCGCAAATGTTCACGTGATAAAATGTGAAAAAAAACACTTTACATGCTATAAATTCAAATTTGATTGCATTTTTGTTATAACATACAGACAGGACATGACGTATACATATAAAAATGATATATTATGAATCTGCAGAGTCTGCCGGAAAGAACGATATCTAATATGTCTGGGTCATTTAATAAAATGTGACTTCAAATCGCGTTTAAACATGTTGAGCGAAACCGGTAAAAATGAGCTCAGCACACAGTGGTGAAATGCCTCAGCAGTGAAGGGGTTAAAGCAGGATTCACTGCTTCCGGTGTTCTGCCCATCGAGCGAACTTGCCATAATCGTGAACCCGCATCACATCCGGTGAACCTACGTCACCAAAAGTGAGGCGGATCAGCTGGATACAGCATCCGGAATGGCAGTGAAACCTCTGATTAGGGATGAGCCGAACACCCCCGTGTTCGGTTCGCATTAGAACTTGAACAATTTCAAAAGTTCGAGTTTGAACTCGAACACGAACCGAACCGAACTCAATGCAAGTCAATGGGACTCAAAAGTTCGATTTTTAGAGTGCAAGATATGCAAGATATTTGCCATAAAAGGTGTATGGGGGTCCGGGTAGTGCCCTGGGGGACAGGAAACAAGGACAAAAAGTTTTAAAAAAAACGTTTTTAAAGGAACAGTGAGTTTTCCATGAAATAAGGGTTAAAAACAAAAACGAAAAATTCCTTCAAATATCGTGCCTAGGGTAGGCTTGTGCACCGTTTTTTTTTCGGTTCGATTCGATTCGATTTTTCGGATTTTTAAACTTTTCAATTCGGCTCGTTTCGTCCTATTTCTGTTTCGATTCGGTTCGGCTCGACTCGTTTTTCGTGTACATTTTTTTTCGGAATTTCGACCAATTTTCGTATTTTCGTGTCACTTAGCTCGTTTTTGTATCGACTTTTCGTATTTTCGAAAATTTTCGTTTTTCGGAATTGTAAACGGTTTCGGAATATCGACCATTTTTTGTATTTTCGTGTCACTTAGCTCGTTTTTTTGTATCGACTTTTCGTATTTTCGGAATTTTTTGTTTTTTCAGAACATCTGTTCTCCTCGTTTCAAAGCAATAAATTTCGATTTGACACATTTCAAGTACATTCGGAAATTCGGAAAATATTTAGTTTCGGCTCGGAAAAATTTTCGGATCTGCCATTTTCGGATCTAAAAATTTTCGGAAAATCGGCCGCATCCGAAAACACGAATCGGGAAATTTCGTGAAAATTCCGAAATTCCGAAACCCGAAACGCACATCCCTAGCCTAGGGGGTCCCCATAACCTGCCCATGAAGTGGCGGATTTAGGATGTATAGAAACATTTAAAAACAAAAAAATGACATTTCAAATGACGATAAATGCTTTCCTTTAATCTATTCATAAACAACTGCTTGGGGTGGCAGCCTGTATGAAAAGAGACGTTTAGGACACACAGAACAAGTTTAGTGATTTTTTGGCTAAATTATGTTGAAACTTATGCAGGCTTTGGATGAAAGTAACAATAGGTGTTTTAAAATTTTGCCTTTAGTGTCGGCAACAGTGCCGTCACACCGTAACCCTTTTGTGGTATTGTGGAAGAGTGCAGGGTTGGACCATGCGGTCCTATATTAAAAAGATATAAATCTGGTACAGGCGTCAGTGCACCCAAATATTGTGCCTTTGGTGGCAGCAAGTGCCTTCACACCGTAAGTAACCCCTCTGGTACTGTGGAAGAGTGCAAGATTGGACCCTGCGGTCCAATATTAAAATTATATGAATCTGGTAATATAGGCGTCAGTGGCAGTGCACCAAAATATTACTATTGCGCTATAGTGTATGGCAGGATGGAAGCGCACCAGAAGTAACAAGCAGCGGAATATACCAGACAGGGGCTCAGAGCGAGAGTAGTTGTTTTAACAAAACCAGCTCAACAACGTTTAGGCACTAGTACTGCGCTACTGTACATGGTGAGAATTGGTGCACAACAGTCCCGGCGGCTCTGCGTCATCACGCCGCGACCTGCCCCCTGATCACTCACAGCTGCACCGGGTGCTGCCGGAGCTCCTGGCATTTGGCCAGCTGGCGGCGTCATGCGTCCAGGGCCCCCCCGATCGCCACCCGGGGCCCTGGATGTCACAATATTACAATCCAAACGCAAACAGGTTAAGTAACCAAATTTGTAAGAAGAATAATTAATGCAGCTTATGAATCCTCACACTGCCGTGCAGCACCTTAAGGCCCGGTTCACACCTAAGCGTTTTACAGCGCATTCCTGCACGCTGTAAAACGCATAAACAGGGAAATCCCATTATTTGCTATGGGACCCGTTCATACCTGGGTGTTTTACAGCGCGCAGGAACGCGCTGTAAAACGTCCAACGCCAAAAGAAGTACAGGAGCTTCTTTGGGGCATATTGCAGCGTGTTCACTCTGCAGTCTATGGCCGTGAACGCGCTGCAATGCGCGTTCGCATGTTTTTTACGTTTGCGCGATACGCGCTGTAAAAAAAAACGCAGGTGTGAACCCAGCCTTACAGTATAATTAATGCAGCATATGATTCCGCACTTTGTCGGGCAGCACCTCTACAGTTTGTGGATCCAGGAATCAGGTGAGTATTCGAAAGAAAAAAAAAGTTTTATTTTATGTTGCTGGGGACATTTAAAAATGTCCTTGGATTTTATTTTTTTAAAAATGTGTCGCCTTACCTTAGCCTGGTGATCAGTGGGGGCTCCCTGGATCCTGTTTGGGCGGAAGGGGGGTCTGCCGTGGCTCCCTCCCTGGAGTCCCTGCGCCACCTCTCTGCCACATGCACCCTGCAACCTGGATCCTGGTTGGGCGGAAGGGGGGTCTGCCGTGGCTCCCTCCCTGTAGTCCCTGCGCCACCTCTCTGCCACATGCCCCCAGCTGGCCAGCCCACACAGTCGCAGCTCTGTAATCTTGCGGCCGCATGCTCCTCAAGTCAAGGGGTCCTTGGGATGGAGGCTCCGGCAGGCTGCCCTCTACAGTGCCTGATTTAGAGGGCCTTGGCTGCCTGATGTTTAAGGCTAGGGTCAGACGAAAGCATTTTTCCCCGCGAACGTGAAAAAGTGCGTCCGAACGCATTGACGTATTTTTTCACGGAATGCACAAAAACGGTCAGACGACACGCATTTTCGGGCGTGATTTTGTACGGATCATCAATAAAACTCTTTTTGCACCTGGACGTTATGTAGGCTGGACATTAGCAGTGTCTGACATCTCCTAATCACGCAAACACGCCGCTATGCCGCAGCTGCGCACTCAGTACGTCAGTACTAGCGGTTCAGCGTTTTCAAAAAAATGCATCGTATATTGCATCGTATATATACATCGTATATTGGCCACCATTGCCCGTCATCTGCTGCTAGTGCGGCCGTAATTATGTGCGCCAGAACGCACGTTAAAAGTGCGCTGGTCTGACCCCAGCCTTAGCAACAAGAATGTTTTATCCCATAGGCTTCAATGGTAAAAATATTCCCGTTTTAATTTAATATCTAATAAACCATTACTTATAATATTCTGCAGTAAAGAGTCTCTTTATTTTTAGATTTTTTTTAGGATTTTTTAAGCATTTTTTTTTTTAAAAATCCACTTTTTTTTTCGAACGTTTGGTGAACACCCCCAAAAAGTTCGAAGTTCGCGAACTTTAGAACTGTGGGAGGGGGGTTGTGTGTTATACAGAGTGCAGGGTTGGATGTTACACAGCAGGGTTGGATGACGTGACTGCAGTGGGCGGGCCCTGGGTTGGTGTATGAGGAAGTAATTCCTTCCTATCTGCAGCTGATCAGAGGTTTCACTGCCATTCTGGATGCTGTATCCAGCTGATCCGCCTCAATTTTGGTGACGTAGGCACTGGTGTATTTTGGCCTAGGCCAACAAGGCCTAGGTCTAGGGCGGCACTTTCCAGGGGGTGGCGGCCCGCCGGGTGGCCCCACCCATATTTTTTTTTTTTTTTTTTTTACTTTTGCAAACTATTTTACCAGGAAGGAAACATTGAGATGTCACTAATTTTCAAGTATGTCCTGGGTAGGCAACGCCTAGGCTTTCACTTTCCAGGGGGCAACAAAAAACCTCACCACTAATTGGGTTACTCACAGAGCACCGAAATGACGCCAACATTTTGGTGTTCTGTAGTTCCCTGCACTTCGGGGAATAAAATTTCCCCTCCCTGCAGTGAATTCACCATTCACCGCAGGGTCCCCAAAGTGCATGGAGTCGGCCGCTGAATGCTGCCACCGCAAACCCATGGCCTGCTGTTTTCAAAAGAACTACTGAACGAAAATGTCTGGAATTTACATATAAGATCCTATGATTGATAATAAAAAGTTCTGTTACAGAAAAAGAAGAACCGATATTAAAAAAGGGGGGGGGGATTTTGCCAAAAAAATTCTGAAACATTACTAAATGGTACTTAAAAAAAAAAATCAATAAATAAAGACTTTTTACTGCAGATTAAAATAATAAACCACTTATTAGATATTGCATAAAAACGGGAATATTTTTAACATTGAAATCTATGGGGTTCGCCTGAATACCTGAACCTGCTGATTGAAATCACCGAACATCAGGGTATTTCACTGACATTTCTCTGCTGTTTGGTGTTCTCTGAATAGATTAACCATTACTTCTCTATGGGGATTTGCACTGCCTTCAAACAGCACTGTACTTGCTGGCAGTTCGCCAAACTTGTGTGTGAGCATATCACCAGAGCAGTGGTGTACTTAGAGGAGTGGTGGAGGGCGGGCCGCCCCAGTACCAGTGATTATTGGGTGTCATTAGGGGGTACTAGGAGGTGCCACTGTCACTGTGTGTCAGCTTTGAGCTGTGTTCTCAAACAACGAGCAGCGGAGCATGGCGTTTGCATACAGAATAAAATCGAATAGAATAAAAATCCCCCTCTCCTCCCTCCATAGCTCCTCCCCTGCCCCGCAGCAGCTCTAGGAGGGGGATGTGATTTGTGTCCAGAGAGAGAAGATGACAGTAAACGGCAGGTAAAGGGGGGGTATCAGCAGAATATGAAGCCCTGTCTGCTTACTGCTGTTTAAAGTGGACCTTTCCTTAACCAGCACTGCAGTGATTGAAATTTGTCATTGAGCTGCCTGGCTCCTGGTGAGGCTGTGTGCGTGCAGGTCACACTCGGTCCGGCCAGTCAGGTGGTACTGAGTCTCAGTACCACCTGACTGGCTGAACCACGTGACACGCACGCAGCTGCCTACCCTTTCGTTAACATGGACTGTTACTCTATTCTGGACTGAACACCCACCAGGAAGGGAATCAAAGCCACGGTGCACCCTCTGGCAGTGGCACCCCACTGCTGACAAGATGGCTCCATGCACAGGCACAGCCGCGATCCTAACGTGGCCTGGAGGGACCTCCTGCTGAGTCTGGACACAGTCCCTGCTGACTCTGCACACAGCCCTACCGCGGACGGAGGCCGGTAAATGTAGAATAAATAATTGCTGTGTGCTCATATACACTCGGTTGGCTGGGAGTTTTATTGCAGTGGATTCTGATGCACTCATACACACCACACATTGCATTGCTGGGAGTTTAATTGCCGTGGATTCTGATACGCTGACACACACCACACATTGCATTGCTGGGAGTTTTATTGCAGTGGATTCTGATCCACTCATACACACCGCACATTGCATTGCTGGGAGTTTTATTGCTGTGGATTCTGATACGCTGACCCGCTCATTGCATTACTGGGAGTTTTATTGCTGTGGATTCTGACACACTCATACACACCGCACATTGCATTGCTGGAATTTTTATTGCTGTGGATTCTGATACGCTGACACACACCAAACATTGCATTGCTGGGAGTTTTATTGCTGTGGATTCTGTGATACGCACTGCATAGTACTTTGAGTTTTATTGCCTTGGAGCTCTGGGATACACTCATACACACTGCACATTACTGTGAGTTTTATTGCTGTGCAGTTCTGTGATATGCTCATACACAGTGCACATTTCTGTGGGTTTTATTGCTGTGCAGCTCTGTGATACGCTCATATGCAGTGCACGTTTCTGTGGATTTTATTGTTCAACCAATTAGAGCGGCTGTGATCCAGTATACTTAACATGCGTGGCTGTTCTTTGTAAAAATGCTTGAATTTAAACATTTCATAATTTTATTTATCTCAATAGATACATTTGAAATGGTATACAAAATATACAAGTAGGCACTTGGTATCCACTTTTAATATAAAGAGAGGAAAAGGTGGAGCTCTAAGAGGAAAAGGTGGGGCTTAAAGAGGAAGGGTAGGGATTAACCAGGAAGAGGTGTGCCCTTGACAGGAAGGGGTGCCTCAAATTTAAATTAGGGGGTGCACGAGTTTAGTCAGGCCTAGGGCAGCACAAAACCTAAATACACCACTGGACGTAGGTGCACTGGAAGTGATGCGGGTTCGCCATTATGGCAAGTTCACTCGATGGGTAGAACACCGGCTTCTCTTCTGGTTCAAGCCTCCAATATGGCTGCCATGTATGAGCAAAATGAAATGGCAGAGTGCCGCTCTATCTCCTGCTGAGCGTGTCAGTCTTTTACAATACGGCACTGACTGTGTTTGTGATCACGCGCAGAAAACATCCACAGATTTCTGAAATAATTGAAAAACAAACAAGGATACACATCAAGCTCCAACACGTTTCAGGAAAACCTTCCCAGCCTTTGAGCCGCCTCATTATATGTGAATAAACCCAAGCTAACGAGTAATTATTTCACTTGTGGTTTTTCAGCCAGAAATATATATAAAATCAAATATTTTACTAAAAATTCCTGGATGAAGAATTACCTCAGCCAACACGTACTTCCAGCGGCCGCCACATGATGGCACAACAAGGTTAAGAGTGGAAATTGATGGTTCGAGAACGAAACGCATCATTATTATTCTGCTGACAAATTTTGTTTTATACGGAAAGCATCATCAACAACCAATGAAATACCTCTGTTTAAATACGTGTGAAGGAATTAGGACGGTATAAAATAGTGTGACATCTTACAGCAATTTTCGTTTACTCCTAAAATTACGATAGCTTCTGCTCGTACAGTTTTCGTTGGATCAGTGGTTTGTTTCGTTTGAAATTCGGACTATTTTTTTCTGGATCATTAAAATCGATTTGTTAATGGTACATGAGTCTGTGTGCATGGATAACCAATTAATTAATCCTTCACCTGCTGGCCGTGTGTGGGGAGTTATGTGGGAACGCGGGTGGGCTGTTGGGAAGCCCAACGTCTCCTTGAACCATTGGCCCACAAAGACAGGGGCACTGCTGTCTACCTAATACTCCACAGCTATGGGCAGTGGCGTCGCAAGGGGGGGCGGGGTTGCGGCCCGCACCGGGCGACACCAACCCCTAGGGTGACACCCTAAAGAATGTTTTGATTTATTTTTACACAAAAATACTTTACCGGGAAAGATACATTGAACTTTCTTTCATTTTCAAGTATGTCCTGGGTTGGCAAGGCCTAGGCTGGCACTTTCCAGGGGCTGGCAAAAAAAACACCACTAAAGGGGATATTCACAGTGCTTCGAAATGATGCAGACATTTCAGTGTTCTGTTGTTCCCCGCACTTTGGGGTATCATATTATTCCAGTGAATTCACAGCAAGGTCCCTGAAGTGCAGGGAATCAGCCACCGAATGCCGCCGCGAACCCGTCGCCCATTTTTTTTAAAAAAAACTACTGAACGAAAATGCCTGGAATTAACATATAAGATCCTATGAATGATAATACAGGTCTGTTACAGAAAAAAGAAAAAACGCTATTAGAATTTTTTTTTTTTTTTTTTTTAAATGCCTCAAAGATATAAAAAAAAAATAATCAATAAATAAGGAGACTTTTTACTACATATTAAAGGAATAAACGGTTTATTAGATATTGGATAAAAAAACAGAATATTTTTAACATGAATAAACCTGAATAAACCTGCCGAATTAAACCACCGAACATCAGGACATTTCTTTGCTGTTCGGTGTCTCTGAACAGGTTAACCATTGCTTCTCTATGGGGACTTTCACTGCCTTCGAACAGGCACCGTACGTGCTGGCAGTTCGCCAAAATTTGTGTGTGAGCGTATGAGAGAGCTCCACCACAGCAATAAACCTCCCAGTAATGTGCGCCGTATATTATGAGCATTATCTGTTATATGGGAGTACTGATTTATGAGTAAAAGTAGTTAGAAAAAAACCCCGTAAAACTCAGGGGGTGGGGGTGACACCATAAGTTACCGCACCGGGTGACACCAACCCTAGTGACGCCACTGGCTATGGGCAGGCTTTCTTCTTTTCGGGATTTTTGCTGATTTAATAGATTCCAAATAAAATTTATATCTTAATTAAGCAGAGACATAACTACCAGAAAAAGTCAAGTATGTTCTTTAAAGATCCCTACAGGAGCTCAAGCAAGTCTAACCCAATTAAAAACTTGGTTGAAGACTTAAAGGGTTATGCAAAGAGCGCCAAACTTGCCACCGAATTGCAGCGAATGGTGAATTTCACCATATGGTTTAATTTCGTGGCAGTCCGTCTATTCAGTAACCTGTAAATTCACCAAATGCTGTCGAATTGACAGTGAAATACAGATCTACATGAACATTATATTACAATGCCAAATATCTTAGATCACTTTTAAGGCATATTTGCATCTTTGGGAAAACTGTTGGAGGCACCAGCTTTTAAGACTGACATTACGACCTATCGGGTTAGTTATAAACCTCAAATATATAGTGAAATGGGGGGGTTCCCTTAGAAGAGAAGACTGTAAAGAGGCACAGAGGAATTTGGGCCCCAAATAGGAACTGTCTTAATTGATGGAATATAAAGGTTTCCAAGAGAGTAAGACTCCTAATCGAGTGTTATTGATCCCCAATAAACCACATGGGGTTGGGTCAGTAGGTTGGCTTCCATTTTGAACTGATGAACATGGACCACACAACATATTTTATACAATAACATGCCAACATAAGGCGTTCATACCACATGTTCATGTCGAGTGACCACAGACCCATAAGCAGGACCACTTCTAGTATCTGAGGGGCCTTGTGGGAGAAACTTTTTGGGTCGCCTTGTCATGCTTTCAACACCACACTTCATTATATTCCACTGTTGATCAAACACAGGAACACACAATGACCCCCCAATCTTCCCACCTCCCCGCAGATAGATACCAATTCAAATTAAATTCAAATTTTTGCTACCTGCTTATTTGCTCAATAAAGTTGGTGCACGGGGCCAATCAGAAAACACGGACTAATGAATTATGGGGGTGTGGGCTGCAGACGCTGAAAACACGGGATAACGACCTGTCTGCTTTTTTAAATGTAATGGGTCTGGAAACATATGTTAAGAGTCAAAGTGAAATACACATTTGTACATTTAGCTGAGAAAGCTGGTTAAGAAAACAACCAATCAATTGATTTAAATTGTAAAACAAACCTCTAAATGTGCTGTGATCTCGTTTCAAACACTGATTACACTTAATCTTGTTTTGCAGTTAACTCCTGCCAAATACCATTTATTTTTTACCTCTATAGCAGAATAAATAAAACACGAGCATATTCAGCCTAACCTAGAAAATTCAAATATTTAAATGACCAAGAGCTCACTGATTCTCTGTGAGTTTTATTGCTGTGGTGCTCTGTGATACGCTCATACACACTGCACATTACTGTGAGTTTTATTGCTGTGGAGCTCTGTAATACCCTCATACACACCGCACATTACTGTGAGTTTTATTGCTGTGGAGCTCTGTGATATGCTCACACACACCGCAAATTACTGTGAGTGTTATTGCTGTGGAGCTCTGTGATACGCTCATACACACCGCAAATTACTGTGAGTGTTATTGCTGTGGAGCTCTGTGATACGCTCATACACACCACACATTACTGTGAGTGTTATTGCTGTGGAGCTCTGTGATACTTTCATACACACACACCGCACAGTACTGTGAATTTTATTGCTGTTGAGCTCTGTGATACACTCACACACTGCACGTTACTGTGAATTTTATTGCTGTTGAGCTCTGTGATACACTCACAAACTGCACATTACTGTGAGTTTTATTGCTGTGGAGAAAGACGTGTAAGGAGAGGTTGCGTTATTGAGGGCTTTGAACATACATTACGTTTCAGTAATTTAAATTGCCTCCTGAAAGGTACAGGAAGCCAATGGAGGGACTGGCAGAGGGGGAGGTACGTGAGAAGCGTCGGGTGAGAAATATGAGCCTGACAGCTACATTTATTACAGATCACAAGAGGGCAATGTGGGCATTAGAGAGGCCAATAAGGAGTGAGTTACAGTAATCAGTTTGTGATATAATAAGCACATGGACAAGCACCGTAGCCATATCTTGAGTCAGAAAGGGGTGGACACGGGCAATGTTTTTAAGGTGAAAATAACAGGATTTGGATATTGTCTGGATGTGGGGAGAAAAGTGACACCAATGCAACGAGCTAATGTGCGCCCTATTAACATGTAGAGCGATAGGTGGTGGGTTGTTTTTGGTTTGGAAGCAGAATAACCTGAATTTCAGTTTTGGCAAGAGTTAAATTAATGAAGCGGGAAGACATCCAGTTAGAGACGGCAGAGAGACATTCAGTGACGCGATCCAGAAGAGCAGGAGAGAGATTATGGGAGGAAACAAACCATGAACTGCTTCCCTTATGCAGAACAGACCAACTTAGTAGATTGAATATAAATAAACATAACATTGAATGAGCTGATAGCTTACCGTGCACTTCATACTATGAAGGCCTTCGTTGGACGGGGACAAGATCGGCAGTGACACGGATCGGAAGCCAGCGGGCTGACTAAGTATTTGATTCAAAGTATTGTGTGCTAATCTCAAGGCAGACTTCTACCAGTGGAAGACTTATTGACTACCCAGGACTCTGAAGGGATACCAAGGCCTCAAGATAAGCTAACTACTGAGGGCCATTGGTACTCAACCATTGGAGGACCTGTGGACTACCTAGGATCCTGAAGGGATACCAAGACTACATGACGAGACAACCACTGAGGGCTATCGGGTGAGCCGTGTGAAACACCCGCAGGCGAGGTGATCGAGCCTAACGAGGCTCTGGAAAGTGTGAGTGGATCCATCCCCCCCCACACTTTTTCATTTTTGTGAAAGCTGGACTTCACTATTATACATTTTTTTTCCTTTTAGGAATACTCCGACGAACTATGAATTGTCCAAGACAGTAAAATATTTACCCTATGTTATAACGTATATCTTTTTCTCTATACGGAAGAGATTCCCTTTATACCGTGGACGCGGGAGCGCCGACCACCGGTTCTCTGTCTTTTTTATAACATTGAATAAGACTAAAAATAACAACAAATAAAAATAACCAAAACGCGTTTCATCCATCTTGGCTTCTTCAGTTGGTATTTCCCCCGGAGAATGTTTCCATATATGTAAGCCCCTTAAATCCTTTATAGGTGTCACGCAATTAAGTTATCATTGGCAATCCTCATCATTGACATCCTCTCCAAGCCTCACTTTCTTGTCTGAAATGTCTCGTCCCATCTCCGTTTCCTGCAGTGCCAGGTAGCTTCCTTGTGCGTTTCATTCAGTAACAAATTGGTCTTTGGGATGCAACATCTTCCGAGGCAATCCATTCTCATCAAACGGTCAAAGAAATCTTGAAGAAGAGAGAGAGGAGAGAAGGGGAAACCCAAGTGGGATACGATCATTAGTATTAGACATGTGCACAGCACAAAATTTCATTTTGAACTAATGGATTAGTCCTATAATGCAATTTATTGAGTTGTTAAAGAAATTCGTTTTCAGTTCTTTAGTATGAAAACTAATTTCATTCATCCGAAAACCAGTGGATACAATTACTATTGTAGTGGCTCCTCAGAGGGCTGAGATCGCTGCTTGTTACAGTATCTCTCACTCTCAGCACAATGTGCCAGGCAAAGCTGTTACAGTAACTGACGCTGCTCATCACAGTGCTCAGAGTTTCAATAAAACTAGTAAATAATATTTTTTATATAGAAGAGGTTAGAACAATATATATATAGAACAATATATTATTCAGAGCGGGAGGGGAGATAACACACGTTTTATAAAGTCCCTCTCTTCTCCCAGCGCTGCTTGTTATAAAGGGATTTTTTCTATCCAGCCCTCCTCTGTCATTAGCTTTCAGTGTGATTTTGCTTTTATCATCTTGACAGTCTCATAGAGATGCAAGGGTTAAGTAAAGGTTTTCTCTCCTGTGCTGGCTGTCTGTGCTGCCAGTGAGTATTCTGGAGCTCTATCACTGTCAGATTTTCGGGTAGGGGTCGGGAAGGATTACGCATACAACCTTTACTGTAGCTTTGCAATCTTGCGCTCTTCATTGCTGGTCTCCTTCACTCAATGTAATATCACAAAAAGGACTGAAACTAAAATGTAGTGCATTTTATTTTAGTTTCTTTCGTTTTTTGTACTGAGCAGTGTCGTATCTCTTGAGTCATACTAAAACTAAATTATCCCAAAATTCAGACTAAATCGTTTTAGTACTAAAACGAATGCACATGTCTAATTAGTATCTGCAAAGGCAAAACCTCCAGCTTGCAAGGTCAAACCTGTCTTTTCCTTTACTTCCTGAAGATGATAAAGTCAACGCCGTTAAGTTGGGTAACAGCAACTTCTATTAATCCGATTGCCATTAAAATTCGAGAGCGTGCTGAAGCTCTCCATGTCCTCTAGGGTCTAAAAAGCACTTTGCATAAGACCAGATTATTATTTGTATTTGCTAACCATCTGTCTCGTGTCGCGTGGGTTAAGCATTATGTGATCAAATAAACCCAACCATACCTAACGTTCATTATGGGGTCAGATCGTTTCCTTATTGCATTACACTGCAGAGAGTTATTTTCAGGAGAATTGCTTGCCGATTTAAATCTCCAGCAGACAGCAGCCGAGGCGAACCAGAGCGCAATCCAATAACCCGGAGATGTCAGGGGAATGTATAAAAACATTGCGCGGCAGTAAATGTAAAGCGATTTCGCAGAACAAATAGGAACTAAGTATTCCACGTGACCAGGGTTTGGTGCTCTTTATTCACTGGGACGAAGGCCAGCTCGTTGTTAAGTGGCATCCGTTGCTTTCTTTTAGTTTACTTTACATCTTTAGGACCTCGGCCAATTTTTTTAATGATTTAATTATTGTCCTTTTTTTTCTGGCATAACAGCAGCTACATGGAAACTTTGTGCCCGTCTTTAGATTACTTTGAGCTCTAGAGTGTTATATCAATGAGTGAGACTTTAACTTTGATCCATCTGCAAAAATAAGACCGAGTGATGCAGAACCAAGCAGATGTTTTGCCTTTGAATGCCACAGGAGCACACGTCTTACACCAAAGTCACTAAAGTCATCCAGTTGGTGCATGATAGTACCTACAGTGGTCTACATACTTTATTTATGTACATGGCAGCAACAAAGTATCTATAGTCCCATCTCTTCTTGTTGGTATGTCGCACTGGAGCAGATCATTGACACCCAACATTCTTTTCGGCTGCATCCCTGTTAAGTGTGTTGAAACCAAAGACCCGGCACTCAGGATGGACCATGACGGAGCTTTATTACATGGATGCCATCACAACATTCCAACTGAGTCATGAGCCTTTTTCAAGTGGCATGAGCCTTGACAAAGGCTCATGCCTGAGCCGAAATGTTATAATAGCATTCATACAGTAAATATCCTTCATGGTGTGATTTGAGGGTTTGAGCCAACCCAGACAGTGTGGCACCAGTGATTTGGGTCTTTTCATAGACGAGTGCCATTCCTCCTTTATGCATTGCGGTAGTAAATGAGGTCATTATGATATGACATCGTACCCTACCGACTTATATCCAAGTGACGCGACATGAAAGGCTCAGATCTCCCATGTGCTATAGTAGACTCTTAGAAACTGCCATGAATCCAATTCGACGTCTCGTACGAAAAACCAGACATTCCATGCTTGGCATGCTCCTATCATGTGCCACACACACACCTAATGCTGCATTTAGTCAGAAGGAGAATTTGGCTGTGAGGTTGGCGAAATTGCCTCCTCGCCCCACATTGTCAGTCCTCCCCTATTATCCTTTGATATAATATGAAGAGATCTCATATATTTTTATGAGTTATTTTATATATTTGAGATATTCGGATATTACCACAGCAGTGCCCTGTAATTTCCTTTGGATCACAGCATCAACTATAATACAACCTCTGTTAGAGTCTAAGAGCTGAGCTGAGTCAGGTTCCTGATGCAGACTTATCCCTGGAAGTGATTGATCAATGCAGAAAACAAGTGTCTCGGCCTGACACGCTCTCTTAATGGTAACATGCACATTTTAATGCAGCAAAATGATTGAGATTTCTTAAATAGGAGAATAATGGAGCTGCAAATTTTTTTCAAAATGACCACCTCCCTACCTGTTAGTTTATACTGTGGCTTTAAAACCATGCAACTATAACAAATATAAGAACAAATGCACTCAATTTCTCAACATTTTACTAATAGAACATTATTATTTACATTATTATTGTTTTTAATTAACATTTTATATTATTCATATTTTTAGATTAACTTTTTTATCATATTATTATTATTATATTAACATTTTATATTATTTTATATTAACCTTTTTATATTATTATTATTATACTGTATTAATATAAAAATGATAATATAAAATAATATAAAATCTTAATATAATAATATGAAAAAAAAGTATTATTATATTAACATTTTATATTAACATTTTATATTATTTTATATTAACCTTTTTATATTATTATTATTATATTAACATTTTATATTATTATATTAACCTTTTTATATTATTATTATTATATTAATATAAAAATGATAATATAAAATAATATAAAATCTTAATATAATAATAATAATATGAAAAAAAAGTATTATTATATTAACATTTTATATTAACATTTTTATATTATTATTTATTATCAACATTATTATTCATAATATTCTTTAATTGTAGCATATACAGATTCCACAGAGTTATACAAAAGCACACGGTCAAGTGGACAAGAGAACAAAGAATAATACATTTGCACAAGACAGAAACTGCTAAAGTTTGAATGTAAGGCAAAGACGGTATACTATAACCTGATACCAACGGAATTTGCAATCTAGATAATTATAGGAACGTGAGAATGTATGAATAAATATTAATTTATGTCACTGGAAAAAGCACGATGCTTGCTGTGGTCTCATCTGCGACTCGGCCCATTCCCTAATGGGATCCACCTAAGCCTATGGTCAGACGAACGCATTTTTCACGTACGTTTAGCCGCACGAAATCACGGCCGTGCTAGCAGCAAATGACGTCCAATGCCGGGGAACATACGACGAACGGCCGCACGAAAGTTCGTCCGTGCAATGCAAGTGGCCAACGAACGCATTTTTTCGAGAACGTCAAACTGCTACTACTGACGTACAGAGTGCGCTGCGGCCGCCTAGCGGCGTGTTTGCGTGATTGGGAGATGTCAGACGCTGCTAATGTCCGGCTAACATAACGTCCAGACGCAAAAGGGTTTTATTGATGATCCGTACAAAATCACGTACGATAATGCGCATCGTATGACCGCTATCGCGTATTCCGTGAAAAAATACGTCCATTCGTTCGAACGCACTTTTTCACGGACAACGTGAAAAATGCGTTCATCTGACCCTAGCCTTAACCAACCTAACAAAGTTATGATCATAATTTGCTTAAGCCTGTGGGGTACGTTGGCGACTGTGACAGGCTTAAGTAAATTATGATTATAACTTTGTGAACTGAATCCCCATCATTTTACCTCAGTCAGGTTTTTTGAGCATTTTTTAAAACTGTCAGGGTTATTCAAAGAGATCTGAATGGCGGCCGAAAGGTAACCGAATGCTGAAAATCAGCGTTCGGTTACCTTTCTTGGCCATTCGGCTATCCAGAGAGCAGGCAGTTCGCCAAATGTTGGCGAATTGCCTGCACATACAGTGCCTGTTCGGTGCCTGTTTGAGGGCAGTGAAATCCCCATAGAGAAGCAATGCGTCGTCTATTCAGAGAACAAAAACCAGCAGTGAAAAGTTGCCGAAATGCCCTGCCATTCGGTGGCTTCATTCGACAGGTTTATTCAGGCGAATCCCATAGGCTTCAATGTTAAAAATATTCCCGTTTTAATTAAATATCTAATAAACCGTTGATTAGAATATTCTGCCGTAAAAAGTCTCTTTATTTATAGATTTTTTAGGATCTTTTAAGCATTTTTCGGGGTTTTTTTGCAAAAAAATATTTCTAATTTTAAAAAAAATTGAAACTTATTTTCTTTTTCCTGTATCAGCCCTTTTTATTATCATTCATTGGATCTTACATGTAAATTTCAGACATGTTCGTTCTGTAGTTTCTTTGCAAACAGCGTTTCACTTTTCAAACATTAAAGCGTACCGGTTTGTTTTTTTTCACTCCATTCGTCTGCGGTGCCTGGTTTTTCCGGCGGCTGCTCTGCGCTCTGTTCGGCTCCTGCTCGGGTTTCTCCGGCGTCTTCGGCGGGGTTAATCCAAATGTTTTTGCGGGTTTCGGTGTGCATTCACCTGGGTTTTGCAGTGAGTGTTCGGCAGGTTTTCGGCGGCTTTTCCCTGCATTACGACGGCCCTGTGGTGCTTCGGCAGGGTCGCCGAAATTGGATTGCCGAATCGCACCGAATTGAAGAGAACGAAAAGTCACTGAATGTGTGGTGACTTTTCGATTCTCTTTGAATTACCCCGTGTGTTTTTTTTCACAGAAAATGACGGAAGAAGGTGGTCAATAATATGGAGCGCTCTTTCTGGTGTTTTGTATTTGATGTCTTAGATGCACCCGCTTACTTTTGAGGTTGCAAAGGTTGCAACCTTTTGCTGTTTTGTATTATATATGTATATATGTTTGGCATCTTCTAACAGTTTCTTTCCCTGGTACAAAATGTCTCGCCAGTAGGCACCGGCAGTAAAGGAAATAAAGGGAGCACTCCTGAATCCTGATAAATGACTGTTTATCTTTGTGTGACTTTATGTTGTGTGTTTTTATTCTTCCTTCCATCTTTCTACACAATTAAGATGAGAGTCGGTTGTATAAACTGATCGCTTGGACCGTAATTTAAAGTGTTACCGAGAATGCCCAGACGCCGACTGCAAAACGACCGGAGCTGGTTGTCTACTTATAACAAATTATATTTATAGGGAACAAGGGTATGAAAATGAAACCTGTAAACATGAGAAGGATATTTGTGTTTGGTAAAAGTGTCATAAAAGCGTCGCAAATAAAATAATAATTAGAGAAAATTGCTACAAATAGGCAGAGAAAGGTGTAACTGCCCTGAAAGCCATGCTTCGGCTTTGGGACATGAGAACGAGTAAAAAATATTAAGTAACTGAGTGATTTTCGAAGATCTATTCAGAATTTGAAAGTCGCACTAGCTATTAAACCGACAATATAATGTTTACAAATAGCTCCCGCTCAGCCCCTTACCCCGCGCTCCCCCTTGTTGTTTTTTTTTAGTATGACATTAGGTAATTGCAGCACAGGCTCCCTTTTAATATGTATAATTCACTATTCTTGGCTACTTGCCCTAAAGAGCAATTGAGAAGCCAATAACACAATTATTTCCCTTCCTCCATCTCATCTCGGCCATTTTTCCATTAGGTCCTGGATTGAGTTAGTATATATCAACATTCATTTTATTCAATGTCATAGGCACAAACACACACACACAAACACACACACACACGCACACACACACACGGTACATTTTGTGTAACTATTAGAAGAAAATGAAGCTCTTTAAATGAGTTTTATTTGTGTGTGTCTAGATCTTTCTGAATGGCTGTCTGACTAATGATTAACTTGTCTGCCTGTGTGTCTAGTGATCAAACTGTCTACCTGTCTGTCTGTCTAGTGATCAACCTGTCTGTCTAGTTATCAATCTGCCTGCCTGTCTGTCTAGTGATCAACCTGTCTGTCTGTCTAGTGATCAACCTGTCTGCCTGTCTGTCTAGTGATCAACCTGTCTTCCAGTTTGTCTAGCTATCAACCTGTCTACATGTCTGTCTGTCTGTCTAGTGATCAACATGTCTACCTGTCTAGTGATCAACCTGTCTGCCTGTCTGTCTGTCTAGTGATCAACCTGTCTGTCTGTGTCTGTTTAGTGATCAACCTGTCTGCCTGTCTTTCTAGCTATCAGTTTGTCTGCCTGTCTGTCTTGCAATCCATCTGTCTGCCTGTCTGTCTAGCTATCTATGATGGAACCTAGCGTCACTGGGGCATCTGGAGGGGCTGTGCGCTACATATTCCTACGTATACGTTTGGGCAATGTATTCCACCCTTGGCAGCCAGGTTCTATCATGCCAACCTAATGACTGCCCTTCATGGGATAAAGTCACTTACTGAGGACCAAGTCCTTCCTGGAGCTCCAGGCAGTTCAAGGTTAAATAGAACTTGTGGGTCGATGCTTTTGGTAGGCTTAGGCAATTTATGGCCATTCCTTGTGAACTAAATTTCCACCATTTTCAAGTTGGTTTTCTTCAGCGAGACATCAATTACCGCAAATGTTTACCTTGACCTTTTGACTGAATACATGGTGCCACCACAACTACATGACCTTCAACCAACCATCATTTTCCAGCCAGATGGATAACAAAAGATAAATCCAGGTTAAGTATCCATGTAATTGGGCAGACTAGATGGGCCGAAAGGTTCTTATCTGCCGACATTTTTCTATGTTTCTATGTTTCTATGGTGGCACCACCACATTGGGGACTGGATGTTTGTGGGTTCCTAAATGAAACATTTCCAGTGCGGTGGATTGGAAGGGGTGGCCCAAATCCCTGGCCACTAGACATGTGCACAGCACAAAATTTCATTTTGAACTAATGCATTAGTCCTAAAATGCAATTTATTTAGTTGCTAAAGAAATTTGTTTTCAGTTCTTTAGTATGAAAACTAATTTTATTCATCCGAAAACCAGCGGATACAATTACTATTGTAGTGGCTCCTCAGAGGGCTGAGATCGCTGCTTGTTACAGTACTCTCACTCTCAGCACAATGTCAGGCAAAGCTGTTACAGTAACTAACTGACTGCTGCTCACCACAGCGCTCAGAGTTTCAGTAAAACTAGTAAATAATATTTTTATATATAAGAGGTTAGAACAATATTATTTCCTTGTTTTACTGAAACTCTGAGCGCTGTTACATTCAGTTACTGTAACAGCTGAGCCTGATACATTGTACTGAGTGATGATATAACAAGCAGCCGATCTCAGCGCTCACAGCCACTGGATTTAAAGGGCTAAAAAAAAAGCCTTCTCTCTGTTACCCCCATTAATTAATACCCCTCTCTGTATAATGTAGATAACATCCTCCTGCATTAATTAATACCCCTCTCTGTATAATGTATACAACATCCACCTGCATTAATTAATGCCCCTCTCTGAATAGAACATCCTACTGCATTGGCATGTGGAAGGTGCAGAACTTCGGAATGCAATGCTTATCCAGCACAGGAGAGGGAACTTTTACTTAAACTTTGTATCTCTGTGGTGGAGACACAGGAATATAAAAGCAGGGGAGAGGGAAAATATTAACGTAAATCGGTCTGAAAGCTCAGAGAAGAGATGACTGGTGCAAATTTATTTTTATAATAAAATAAAGCACTTTAAATCCAGGGAAAACATTCAAATAAATCACACTGAAGGCTCATAATGACACAGTAACTGTGAGAGCTGGATACTAAATGTATCAGACATAAAAAAAACCTTTATAACAAGCAGCACTGGGAGAGGAGAGGGACGTTATATAAAACGTGTATTATATATGAGGAAAGGGGGATAGTGCTCCTGGATAATACAAAATGTATCAGACCTAAGCCCTTATTATGCAGAGCGGGAGGGGAGATAACACATGTTTTATAAAGTCCCTCTCTTCTCCCAGCGCTGCTTGTTATAAAGGGGTTTTTACTATCCAGCCCTCCTCTGTCATTAGCTTTCAGTGTGATTTATTTGAATGTTTTCCTTCTCCAGCTGCTTTTATCATCTTGTCTGCCTCATAGACATGCAAGGGTTAAGTAAAGGTTTCCTCTCCTGTGCTGCGAGTGAGTATTCTGGAGCTCTTTCACTGTCAGATTTTCGGGTAGGGGTCAGGAAGGATTATGCATGCAAACCTTTTCTGTAGCTTTGCGATGTTGCGTTCTTCATTGCTGGTCTCCTTCACTCATCAATGTAATATCACAAAAAGTACTGAAACTAAAATGTAGTGCATTTTATTTTAGTTTCTTTCGTTTTTTGTACTGAGCAGTTTCGTATCTCTTGAGTCATACGAAAACTAAATTATCCCAAAATTCGGACTAAATCGTTTTAGTACTAAAATGAATGCACATGTCTACTGGCCACCTCGTTCACCAGATATCACTCCCCTCCACTTCATTCTATGTGGTTATGTAAAGATATGGGGCTCTATTACATTCTTCGCGCAAGTTTTGCGCACCGCAAAAGCGCATTAACGCGAGGGGCAAAACGTTCACGCATACGATGGACGTTAACGTCTAACGCGAGTGACCCTGCGCGAACCCTCGCTAACGCAAGTTCGTGAGCGCATCCTATACTTAACATTGTGAGCGCAAATGCGTTCGTGCGCTGGTACGTGGTTGGTATTACAATTGATGCGTGAGTTTTTACAAAATGACGTTTGCGCACATAATTTTAACATCTTTGAAAAGCTGGTGGTAATGGCAAATTGGAACGTTCTGGCCGAAACCAAATACCCCAGCCCAAAAAAAAATACAGCACAGTATACATAGTTACACATTCTACACATACCCAAACTATAAAATGGAGAGGTTGTGCGTGTTTTTATTATTGCTGCAGCATATATACGCAGATTGATTTTGACAGGCGCTAAAACTAAACGGGAGACAATTGTGGTTCTTAATTCAGATTGGCTGAATCGCGTGACAAAACTGTCTGCCCACCGATTCGTGCGCGCAGTGTTAATTTGCGTGTGTCTTTTTTACGCGCAATATTTTTTGACGGCTGAAAAAATGCTCTCGGATCATAATACCAGTGTTAATTTACGTGCGTTAGCGTTTAACTCTGCGTGCAAAAAAAATGAATGTAATAGAGCCCATGGTGTATGGAACAGCAGAGAATCACTGATGCCATCGCCACCATTGATGAGGGGATGCTACAGCCAACATGGCAAGAAATCCAGCACCGTCTTGATGGGCTTCGTGCAACTAATGGCGCCCATATAGAGGTGCATTAAATGAGGCAAAAAGACATTAAATATATACGTCTCATTTTGTAATAATTTTCACTTATCTTATTTGCCTTTGTGATAAATGATTGAAATTGTAAAGATACTTTATGGACACCCTGGATATATATAAAAAGTAAAACGCACAGGACAAAATTCTTCTTTTTTTTTTAAGCAAACCATAAAATCAGATGTTTGTCTAAGTCACAGTAATATGTTTAAAACGAGTCCGAGCAGAACGCCGGGGATAACGCTCCGAGCCATTAGAAGAATCTTTGACAAACTGAAACGATTTGACAAAGTCGACGAGGTCTTAATACCTCTGTGTATTAAGGCAGAGGAGAAAATCAATAGCGTACTGGAGATGCAACACGGATCGAATCCACAGGATGGAGATAAAGTGCAAGGGAAGGGTCAGGGCTATAACAGATGTGACAGCACGTGACAGCAGACGGAAAAGCCATGGCAAGTGTTGGACATGATCATTTCTTACAGGGATGGATGATTATTAACTTCTCGATGCCAGAAAGGAGCGGCCGTGCTGCAGCCCTCGCAATCATCCAAAATACTAACGGTGTTGTATTGCAACATTCTATTTCTTGCTTTGAAAAATTCCTGATCAAAATAATATGTTATATTTTCCTTTTCCCTTTTGCTGATTCTATTATTATTATTATTATTAATATTTTTATAACAAATATTCATTTAAAATTATTTATTATTTATATATTATTTAAAGATTACCTTATGTCCTGATCTCGGGCTCTATTACATTCTCTGCGCAAATTCATACGCGCAGCGCACTTTAACTTAAACGTTAACGCGTGCAAATTAACGCAGGTATTACGATCCGAGCACATTTTCCATTCGAGTATATTTTTTCAAATATCGTGCGTAAAAAAGACGCGCAAAAACGCACGCGCATTAACGCTGCGAGCAGGTGGGCAGACTGTTTTTTCACGCGATACAGCCAATCAGAATTAAGAACCACAATTGTCTCCCGTTTAGTTTTTGCTCCTGTCAAAATCAATCTGAGTATATATGCTGCATCAATAATAAAATCACGCACAACTTCTTTTATTGTTTGGGTATGTGTAGAATGTGTAACTATACTTTGCTGTATTTTTTTTTTCATGCTGGTGTTTTTCATTTCGGCCAGAACGTTTACATTTGCAGATACCATCAGCTTTTAAAAGACGTTAAAATTATGCACGCAAACGTCGTTCGTAAAAAGTTGCAAATCGATTGTAATACCATCCGCGTAATACCATGTGCACGAACGCATTTGCGCTCACAATGTTAAGTATGGGATGCGCGCACGAACTTGCGTTCGCGCAGGGTCACTCGTGTTAGACGTTAACGCGCATCGTATGCGCGAACGTCGTAATACGACGTTCAGCGCAAAGGGTTTTCCCCTTGCGTTAATGCATTTATGCGTACGCGCACATTTGTGCGCGAAGAGTGTAATAGAGCCCCCAGTCTCCTAAGACTTGAGGGGTTATTTAGAGAACACTGAAATTTCAGCGAATTTTCAGTGCTCTCTCGTTCGTCGCACATCGGTGAATTCCGACCCTACGGTGTATTCAGCATCCACCACTGGGTCCCCAAAGTGGGCCAAACGGGAGCCATCGAACAGACCATCAAATGCATCTGCCGAACACAGCCGATGATCTGCCGAATGCTGCCAATCAGCTGCTAAACGCCGCCGAACTGAGGGTTAAAAAAAGAAAGAAAAACGGCAATTTTTTAAAAGACGTTTGAAACAATAAAAATTCATGAAAATTCATGGAAATAATAAAAAGAGGTCCTAGAAATATAATATAATATAAATATAATAATATATAATAAATATAATAATAAATGTAATAAATAATAAAAAGGTCTGTTACAGAAAAGAAAAAAACCACCATCTACAAAAGATGGGAATCCAAAATTTTGCCTAAAAAATCCATAAAAATACCTAAACAAATTCTAAAAAATAAGTAAATAAAAACTCTTTTTCTGCAAATGAAAAGAATAAATGGTTGAATGAAAAAATAATAAAAACAGTGATTTGTTTTTCCATCAAAACCTATGGGATACGCCTGTTTAAACCTGTCGAACTGAACCACCATTTTGGTGCATTTCAGCATACTCTGAATGGATTAACAATTACTTCTCTATGGGGCAATTTCACTGCCGCTGAAGATAGCCGAATTGTGGCGATCTGCGGTGAACTGCACCGTAATTCGCTGTCAATTCGCCAATATTTGGAGTACTGCCAGCTTTCTAAATAGCCGAACTGCCGCAAAATTGCACCGTACGGTGAAATTCACCGTTCGGTGCAATTCGGTGGCAAGTCCGGCTCTTTTTGAATAAACACTTTTGGAGTGAAACATTGGTGAGTTTCAAGATCAGCGAATCCTTGTTGGAATCCACGTAGGTGACCGTCAAAAAGGAGTTACTGCAGTTCTGGTCTCCGTGCAGGATCAGCTGGGGAGATGTCATGCAGACATATTCCCAATTGGTTTTAAAAAGTGTTAGCACCTCGGGCAACATGCACATGATGCTAAAACGCTAGGGGCACCTTCTGGAGTCCAAAGGCAAACAAATATTGTTTGCAATAAATGAAATTCTTTAGCATTGCTCCTGTGAAACATCATATCGACTATACTCGATATCGGGATCCAGCAGGTGCTTTGCACATAGAGTATAGTCGATCTTGGCACTGAAGGGATTAACTTTCCAAAGGTCTTTAAAATTGATGCCATAATCAGTCAATTAATCTCCTTCCTGACGCTTGCGTATTTTGATTACTGCTGCCACGTTCCTCCCATTAACACGTGGAAGACATAGGTGCCTATAGAAAACATGGCCGATCCGGTGACCCTAGTTGTGCTTCTGTTATCTAGGCTTGTGCACCGATTTTTTTTTCGGTTCGATTCGGTTCGATTTTTCGGATTTTTTAACTTTTCGATTCGTCTCGTTTCGACCGATTTCGGTTTCGATTCGATTCGGTTCGGCCCGTTTTTCGGGTACATTTTTTTTCGGAATTTCGACCATTTTTCGTATTTTCGTGTCACTGTGCTCGGTTTTTGTATCGACTTTTCATAATTTCGGAAAATTTTCGTTTTTCCGAATTGCACATTTTTCGGGATATCGACCATTTTCCGTATTTTTCGTGTCATTTTGCCCGTTTTTTGTATCGACTTTTCGTTTTTTCGAAAAAATTTCGTTTTTCCGAAAATTTTCGTTTTTCGGAAAATTTTCGTTTTTCAGAAAATTTTCGTTTTTCGTAACATCTGTTCTCCTCGTTTGACACATTTCAAGCCCATTCGAAAAATCCGAAAATATTTCGTTTCGGCTCGGAAAACATTTCGGATCTGAACTTTTCGGATCTAAAATTTTTCGGAAATTCGGCCGCATCCGAAAACACGAATCGGGAAATTTCGTGAAAATTCCGAAATTCCGAAACCCGAAACGCACATCCCTACTGTTATCTGAGCACCTGCTCGTACGTGCCAATAACACCTATTTTTATTACATTCCTTTTAAAAGTACATGGTATTGAAAACGGGTTAAATTATGATTCACGCCTCTATTGCAACCATGTTTTTTTTTACGTTTTTAACGCCTCCAAGCTGTCATAAATTTCCTACAGTGCAGAAATCTCAGTAGCTGTGTACGTCATCTGACAACAAGACAACAAGAATGACTAATAAAGTAAAAAAATAATATATATATATATCCAGCAAGATAAACAGGGTTATTCAAAGAGATCCGAATGGCTGGAGAAAGGTATTGTCAGCGTTCAGTTACCTTTCTTGGCCATTCGGCTATCCAGAGAGCAGGCAATTCACCAAATCCTGGCGAATTGTCTGCACATACGGTGCCTGTTCGGTGCCTGTTCGAGGGCAGTGAAATCCCCATAAAAAAGCAATGCTTCGGCTATTCAGAGAACACAAACCAGTGAAAGGTTCCCCTATTGCCCTGCCATTCGGTGGTTTCATTCAACAGGTTTATTCAGGCGAATCCCATAGGCTTCAATGTTAAAAATATTCCCATTTTAATCCAATATCTAATAAAGCGATCATTATAAAATTCTGCAGTAAAGAGTCTCTTTATTTATATATTTTTTAGGATATTTTATTTTTTAAACTTTACTTCTTTTTTCTGTAACAGCCCTTTTTATTATCATTCATTGGATCTCATATGTAAATTTCAGACATTTTCACTCAGTAGTTTCTTTGCAAACAGCGTTTCACTTTTCAAACATTCAAGCAAACTGTTTTCCTAATTTATTCACTTCACTCGTCTGCGGTGTCGGCTTTTTCCGGAGGCTTCGCTGCGTGTGATCGGCTCCTGTTCGGGTTTTTCCGACGTCTTCGACGGGTTTATCCAGATGTTTTTGCGGGTTTTCGGCATGCATTCGCCCGGTTTTCGGCAGCTTTTCCCTGCACTTTGACAGCCCTGTGGTGCTTGCTGAATAAACCGCAGGGTCGCCGAAATGGGAAAGCCGATTCGCTCCGAACTGAAGAGAACGAAAAGTCACTGAACGTGCGGTGACTTTTCGAATCTCTTTGAATAACCCTGATAGTTAAAGGCCAGTCCAGACAGTCCAGACCTTAACCCCATTGAGAATCTTTGGGATAATGTGCTGGAGAATACTATAGGCAGCGCCGCGACTCTCCCATCATCAACACAAGATCTTGCGTTTACAGCTGTTATATTGACAGGTATGTGTCATTCCAAATCATCTCCAGTCGTTGAATTCGCCACAGATGGATCCAAAAAAGTGTAGAAACATCTCAAAGATGATCCAAAGAAAGGGAATACATCTAACCTAAATTTCAAGTGTCATATGAAGGGTCTGAATACTTATCTCTATGTAAAATTTCAGATTTCTCCTTTTAATATATGTGCAACGTTTTCATGTCTGTTTATTTAGGGCCATCTTTAATATTGACTGGTCCCTGGGCAAAACATTAGATTTTACATGGTCATGTATGGTATCATTGGAAAGGCCAGATTATGATCTGTCCAACAACACCTAACTTGAACTCGTGGGGTTTAAAGAATAGAGATTCAGGGTTCCAAAGGCTCTTTGCTGCAGTGCTATGGTTTAGGTTTTTGATGGTACTATGCATACTAACGCATTATGCCATCACCTCCATACTTGCTGGAAAAATGGGAAATAAGAAAGTGAGTTATTAGTGCAGCAGCATTGATCACTTTATAATTGAAAAGTGAACAGTAGCACTGCATTAGAATAAAGAAAGAAAAAAATTAAAGAAGTATTTATGTATTTTTTATTTTTAATAAAATAACTTTATATAACACATGGTCATGTTTGGTGTCATTTGAAAGGTCATATCCTGTCATTTCCAACAATGCCTCACATGACCCTATAGCTTATATAGTTATGGAGATGCCATGATGCAAAGGACCCAGTATCTCTTCTATAGGGATTTCGAGTGGGGAGGGGAAGTCCCATTTCTAAAGTCATCTTGCCCATGCGCGATGACGTCAGTGGGTGGGGTTACGTCCTGCAGGGAGGAGTTCTCCCTGTGGGAGAAGTTCGTTATTGGCGCCAGATAGGCGCCAAGCCGCAAAACGGGCCATAGCTTTTGCGGGCTCAAGGGACAGCTGTTTTGGGCCCCACAACAATGACTGGGCCCGGGGCAGCTGTCCTTTTTGCCAAGTGTTAAAGATGGCCCTGTATTTATTGTTTTGTCATTATGGGATATTGAGTGCAGATTGACTTGAAAAAGAAGAAACGAAAAATTTAAAAATGTTTGAGGCTGCAACAAAAAAATTAGAAAAATAGAAGCGTCTGAATACTTTCTGAGTGTACTTTATATATGTTCCGTGTGTGAGGCATAAATAACAATAAACACAGTTTAGATATATCAAACTTTAAACACTCTGCAATGAAAATGCCAGCACAGTCCTCCCTGTAAATCTCGGGCTGTGGCAAGTCCATCTGCCGGAACCATTTTTGTCCATCTGTTTGAAGATTTTTTAGCACCGTGAGATAATTTTAGTTAAACACAATGTGAGAGAAACATTCTGACACAATTAGGTTATGTTGGGTAAAACAAATACCTAAACCTGATGAAAGTTTATATATAGTATTATATAAACTATATAGTTTAATTCTTTTTTTAACCCTTTCACTGCTGAGCCATTTCCCGCCCCTGTGCTGAGCTCATTTTTACCGGTTTTGCTCATCATGTTTAAACGTGTTTTGAAGGCTTATTTTATTATATGACCCAGACATATTATATATCGTTCTTTCCGACATAGTCGGCAGATTCATAATATGTCATTATTATATGTATACGTCTTATCCTGTCTGTATATTATAATAAAAAATGCATTAAAATTTGAATTTTCAATCATTTACAACGTGTAAAGTGTTTTTTGTTCACATTTTATCATGCGAGCATTTGCGGTTATATTTTCTATGGGGTGCGCTTGCTAAAAAAATTAGAAATGGGGACTCGTTACATTTTTTTTGGGTAAAATTTCGATATTTTTAACAAACGCACCGCATACAAAAATCGTTAGTGCAGGATCATTGTTAACATTATAATTGAAATGGGAACAATATTGCAGCATTAACAAATCAAAAAAAAAAAAAAAACTTTTTCATTTTTTTTTATTATCTTTTTAATACTTTTTTCTTTTTCTTTTTTTTATTTACTTTATACATGATCATGTTTGGTATCGTTGGAAAGGCCATGCTCTGGCCAATCCAGCAATACCAAACATTAACCCCTAGCTGCCACGGATTGGGAGATAGGGGGTTCCAATGAACCCCCTATCTCCACCATTGGTGGCAGTTAGGGGTTAACACCAGGACTGGCGTCATCGTGCTATGCACGATGTCGCTAGTCGTCAAGGGGCATTTCCAGAAGCTTTTGTCAGCCAGCTCCGGGAGCGGATCCCGATTCGGCACTTTTCGGCACCGAATCGTGATCTGGCACCCAAGGGGTTAAAGGTAGGCACGGTTCCAAACCGTGCCTGCCTTCAGCCTCTGGTCCCCCACGATCGGGAGAGAGAGGTCCAAAGGACCTCACCCCCTCCCTTTTCAGGCACCTCATCTGCACTCACGGGGGGGCGCCTGAAATAGATGTCATTGCGCCACCGCAATGACAACTATCTTCCCCCCCCCGGCGTCCCGGAGTGCTGGGCTGACATGGTAGATGTCAGCCCGCACCGGGGGGTCAGCAATCAGCCGGAATCCCGGCTGATTGCTGCCTCCTGTGCTAGGACGCGCTCAGGGCGTCCGTAGCACAGGAGGAACACTTGGCAGGACGTGCTGAGCGTGTCCTTAGCAGCCAAGTGGTTAATTGCAAAAAATATGGCACTGCCAACTGACCCTGTAGGCAAACCTCCACTGGGTAAGAGTAACATAGGATGAGGGGTGCTCAGAATTTCAAAGGACTGGTGATGGTTAGGAGAGCGGTAGGAAAGAGTTAGGACTAGTGAAGCAGTATGGTTTGATGGGGTTTAAGTGAGGTTTATGACTAAGCACAGGAGCATCTCTAGAGTTAATGAGGCATTAGGTAAAGCTGCAAATGTATAAAACAAAGACCCCTTCATAAACCTTCACCTTCAGAAACTTACTACATTGTATAACTCATTCTGTCGCTTTGTGCTACAATGTAACTACATGACCCACCATTGTAACATGTTAAAAGAACTAAACTGGCCATCGCTGGAATCTAGACGCACCCTTCACCTTTCCATTCCAACCTGGTGTTTTAAAGCTTTTCTGGGAAGCTACCACCCTACCTGAATAGACTGCTTCCCCCAGCAGTTCCCTCACATCCTATAACCTCAGATCCAGGACCAGCACCTTACTTGCAATACCACAGTACAAAAAGAAAGTGGCTCGATCCTCATTTTCCTACACAATTATGGAATAACCTCCCAGACGCCATCAAATCTTCCCCCAGTCTAAAGTCCCTTAAGAGATCTCTATTAACATAACTCGATACAGAATGCACCTGTAAACATGTAACCTAGTGACTATATACAGAATGCACCTGTAAACATGTAACATAGTGACTATATACAGAATGCACCTGTAAACATGTATCATAGTGACTATATACAGAATGCGCCTGTAAACATGTAACAGTGATTATATACAGAATGCACCTGTAAACATGTATCATAGTGACTATATACAGAATGCACCTGTAATCATGTAACATAGTGACTATATACAGAATGCACCTGTAAACATGTAACATAGTGACTATATACAGAATGCACCTCTAAACATGTATCATAGTGACTATATACAGAATGCACCTGTAAACATGTATCATAGTGACTATATACAGAATGCGCCTGTAAACATGTAACAGTGATTATATACAGAATGCACCTGTAAACATGTAACATAGTGACTATATACAGAATGCACCTGTTAACATGTAACAGAGTGACTATATACAGAATGCACCTGTAAACATGTATCATAGTGACTATATACAGAATGCGCCTGTAAACATGTAACAGTGATTATATACAGAATGCACCTGTAAACATGTAACATAGTGACTATATACAGAATGCACCTGTTAACATGTAACAGAGTGATTATATACAGAATGCACCTGTAAACATGTATCATAGTGACTATATACAGAATGCGCCTGTAAACATGTAACAGTGATTATATACAGAATGCAACTGTAAACATGTAACATAGTGACTATATACAGAATGCATCTGTAAACATGTAACATAGTGACTATATACAGAATGCACCTGTAAACATGTAACAAAGTGACTATATAAAGAATGCACCTGTAAACATGTAACACAGTGACTATATACAGAATGCACCTGTAAACATGTAACATAGTGACTATATACAGAATGCACCTGTAAACATGTAACATAGTGACTATGTACAGAATGCACCTGTAAACATGTAACATAGTGACTATATACAGAATGCACCTGTAAACATGTAACACAGTGACTATATACAGAATGCACTTGTAAACATGTAACATAGTGACTATATACAGAATGCACCTGTAAACATGTAACACAGTGACTATATACAGAATGCACCTGTAAACATGTAACATAGTGACTATATTTCCTACATATTTATTTTCTGTGTTAATCTGTATATTTGTGTTTTGTTTTTAATATCTGGCATTTTATTACTTTGTATTTCTGTAACGACTGTAACAATTCAATGCTCTTGAACCCAGGACATAATGAAAACAAGAGAAATTTCACTGTATCCTTCCTGGTAAAATACTTTATAAGTAAATAATTAAATATATGCATTTAAGTTGTGGTGGAGGGCAAAAAAAGTTTATAGTTGCAGAGGACATTTTCACGTCCCAGCAACTCAGAGGACTGCTTACAGAGCTCATGTGCTACATTCTCCATATGCAGCAAAGAACTCTGGGTAGGATATGCTAATGAAGTCCACAGCTTCTCACTTTTTTTGCATCTATGCTCTGTAATGACACAGCACCCTCCTTGTCCAGTGCCATGTCATACTAGATGTCTTTTTTATTATTATTTGTTTTAGGAAAAGCCAGGTTATGTAACCAGTCACAAACACAATCACTCCTGTACAGCTTTTTCAAATCTGCCCTCATCAGCAGGAGATAGAATGATACTTGTTGTTATATATATATAGTGACGTATACATTTCTCTCACAGGTGTGAATGAATGTAGGAGTGTATTTGTTTGTAAGGTCAATGTATACATGAATATCCTGCTCATACTGATATTCCATTATGTGAGGATGCTTTTCAAGGTGAACGCTTATTTTGCTTGATTATAGACGTGCCTCTGGGACCATATTACCAGCCATGGTTTGAGGGGGGCTTGCTTAAGAAGAAAGAGGACACCTGTCATTACTGCACACTTGCACAGGTAACACAAACTATAAAGATATATACAAATCTAATGGTAATATTAGACGTCAAACATTTGTCATTTACAGGTATAACCTGAAAATATCCTTTCCACGTAACTTCTGCATGTTGAGCTCATCATATAAATGCCAGGATGCTGAGAGAAACAGGGTTATTCAGAGAGACGTGAGAACCAGGAGAATGATTGGAGATGTGAAAATTCTAGGTTAAAATAGCCAAACCAGAACAATTCTACCATTTATCTCACTTTCCAAATCGGCTATTTGGACGTAGAAATTTCACTTCTCCAGTCATTCTCCTGGTTTTTAGACATGTGCACAGCACAAAATTTCGTTTTGAACTAATGGATTAGTCCTAAAATGCAATTTATTTAGTTGCTGAAGAAATTCGTTTTCAGTTCTTTAGTATGAAAACTAATTTCATTCATCCGAAAACCAGCGGATACAATTACTATTGTAGTGGCTCCTCAGAGGACTGAGATCGCTGCTTGTTACAGTATCTCACTCTCAGCACAATGTGGGCCATATTACATAGTTGGTGCTAACTTAACCAGAGCTGTTGTAAACTTCCCAGAGCCATTATAGCCTATGGAGGTTTTAAGTTTACAACAGCTCTGGGTAAGTTAGCACCAACATTGTAATACTGCCCCGTGTCAGGCAAAGCTATTACAGTAACTGACTGCTTCTCATCACAGCGCTCAGAGTTTCAGTAAAACTAGTAAATAATATTGTTATATATAAAGAGGTTATAACAATATTATTTCCTTGTTTTACTGAAACTCTGAGCGCTGTGATGAGCAGCAGTCAGTTACTGTAACAGCTTAGACTGATACATTGTTCTGAGAGATAATATAACAAGCTGCCGACCTCAGCGCTCACAGCCACTGGATTTAAAGGGCTAAAACAAAAAAAAGGCTCCTCTCTGTAAAATGTTTAGAACATCCTCCTGAATTAATTAATACCCCTCTCTGTATAATGTATACAACATCCACCTGCATTAATTAATACCCCTCTCTGTATAATGTATACAACATCCACCTGCATTAATTAATACCCCTCTATGTATAATGTATAGTAGACATGTGCATTCGTTTTAGTACTAAAACGATTTAGTCCGAATTTTAGGATAATTTAGTTTTAGTATGACTCAAGAGAAACGAAACTGCTCAGTACAAAAAACGAAAGAAACTAAAATAAAATGCACTACATTTTAGTTTCGGTCCTTTTTGTGATATTACATTGAGGAGTGAAGGAGACCAGCAATGACGAGAGCAACATCGCAACATCCTAAGTTCTGCACTCTCCACATGCCAATGCAGTAGGATGTTCTATACAGAGAGGGGCATTAATTAATGCAGGAGGATGTTATATACATTATACAGAGAGGAGCCTTTTTTTTAGCCCTTTAAATCCAGTGGCTGTGAGTGCTGAGATCGGCTGCTTGTCACATTTTCTCTCAGTACAATGTATCAGGCTCAGCTGTTACAGTAACTGACTGTAACAGCGCTCAGAGTTTCAGTAAAACAAGGAAATAATATTGTTATAACCTCTTATATATAAAAATATTATTTACTAGTTTTACTGAAACTCTGAGCACTGTGATGAGCAGCAGTCAGTTACTGTAACAGCTTTGCCTGACACTGGGCAGTATTACAATGGTGCTAACTTAACCAGAGCTGTTGTAAACTGAAAACCTCCATAGGCTATAATGGCTCGGGAAGTTTACAACAGCTCTGGTTAAGTTAGCACCAACTATGTAATATGACCCACATTGTGCTGAGAGAGAGATACTGTAACAAGCAGCGATCTCAGCCCTCTGAGGAGCCACTACAATAGTAATTGTATCCACTGGTTTTCGGATGAATGAAATTAGTTTTCATACTAAAGAACTGAAAACGAATTTCTTTAGCAACTAAATATATTGCATTTTAGGACTAATCCATTAGTTCAAAACGAAATTTTGTGCTGTGCACATGTCTAATGTATAGAACATCCTCCTGAATTAATTAATGTCCCTCTCTGTATAGAACATCCTCCTCAATTTATACCTTTCTCTGTATAATATATATAACATCCTCCTGCATTAATACCCCTCTCTGTATAATGTATAGAACATCCTCCTGCATTAATAAATGCCCCTCTCTGTATAGAACATTCTACTGCATTGGCATGTGGAGGGTGCAGAACTTCGGATGTTGCGCTCTTCATTGCTGGTCTCCTTCACTCCTCAATGTAATATTACAAAAAAGGACTGAAACTAAAATGTAGTGCAATTTAATTTAGTTTCTTTCGTTTTTTGGACTGAGCAGTTTCGTATCTCTTGAGTCATACGAAAACTAAATTATCCCAAAATTCGGACTAAATCATTTTAGTACTAAAACGAATGCACATGTCTACTGGTTTTCACTTTTCACCTCTTTAAGAATAACCCTGACAGTCTTTATTTTAGGCACATGTCCTTGGGTCATTTTGGATTTCTCTCTCGAGCTCTGCATCTATTAACATCGGTTAAATTCTTCATTACATGCAGTAAGAGAGCAATTTGAAATATACTAGAGCTGTGTATGACATTTTCAGGGTGTCTGCATGGAGAATGAGACAGTTCCCTACTGATTTCATTGCTGAAGTGATGACATCATTGACCCACCTCCATGACAGCTCCTAATACACTCACGGAATAATAGCTGGTGATTCCAGGATATTTTCTGCTACAATTCACTTTGCAACAAAGAAAGTGTACATTATTTAATCGGACAGCAACATTTGATGGGAAATACCTGGATTTTCCCCCAAAAAACACAGGGTTATTCAAAGAGACTCAAAAAGCCACCGCATGTTCGGTGACTTTTCGTTCTCTTCAATTCGGTACAATTTGGCGATCCCATTTCGGCGACCCTGCGGTGTATTCAGCAAGCACCACAGGTCTGCCGAAATGCAGGGAAAAGTCGCCGCAAACCTGCCGAAAACTCACCGCAAAACGAGGGAGAACGCACACTGAAACCCGCAAAAACATCTGGATTAACCAGCCGAAAAAGCTGGAAAAACCCGAGCAGGAGCCGATCACACGCAGCACAGCCACCGGAAAGAGCCGACACCGCAGACGAAGGAGGTGAAGGGAAAAAGAAACCAGTACGCTTGAATGTTTGAAAAGTGAAACGCTGTTTGCAAAGAAACTACAGAACGAAAATGTCTGATATTTACATATAAGATCCAATGAATGATAATAAAAAGGGCTGTTACTGAAAAAAGAAAAAAACGATTAAAAAAAAACCCGGAAAATAAATGTTTGCAAAATAAATTCCCGAAAAATGCCTAAAAGGTCCTAAAAAAACTACAAATAAAGAGACTTTTTACTGCAGAATATTATAATCAGCGGTTATTGGATACGGAATTAAAACGGGAATATTTTTAACATTGAAGCCTATGGTATTCGCCTGAATAAATCTGCCGAATTAAACCACTGAATGGCAGGGCATTTCGGGAACCTTTCACTGCTGGTTATTGTTCTCTGAATAGACAAAGCAGTGCTTCTCTATGGGGATTTCACTGCCCTCGAACAGGCACTGAACAGGCACCGTATGTGCAGGCAATTCGCCGATATTTGGCGAATTGCCTGCTCTCTGAATAGCCGAATGGCCAGGAAAGGTAACCGAACGCTGAATTTCACTGTTCGGTTACCTTTCTACAGCAATTCGGATCTCTTTGAATAACCCTGTTAGAAAACAACTGAGTATGATTAAAAGGAAAACCTGATTATAAACTGCTTATTCCTTTGACTTAATGTTGCAAAATGTTTTTTTTTTAAGGTGAATCGTGCAGTGATTAGAGTGCACTTGAGATGTTTTTGTGTGTAGGTGTAAGGTCTGTTATACAACACAGGAGAGAACTTGTTTCTTAGCTCCTGGCTGCAATATTGCGCTCTACCTGCAAGCGGAGTGAAAAGCTAATGTTATGCTCTGCTCGACGCTAGAGGCTGCAAAACAGCAAGCAACAGGAGGGCCGAATGAAAGAGCAATCTCAAAAATAGATTTAAGGAGCGATCTGAGCTGTATCAACAGTTGGAACGTAACGCTGTGGAAATAAGCATCGGAAAGTTCAGTAAACAGCGAGGATAATGAGAACAAACAGGTCCGTAAAAGCCCTGACATTCTTTTAAAGGCGAAATAAAAGTACGACACAGAGAACATTTTGACATCTCTTGGTTGCGAAATGAAATGAAAATCAAAAAAGGTCCTTATATCAGGAGGCGAGAGAGCAAATTGTATCAAACAATTCAATATGAAATCTGCTCTAGCTGCTGATCGATCCTCTCTGCATCATGTGCTTTGCTTGAATATTTGCCATAAATTGAAAAAAGACACTAAAATTTCAGTGAACACTTCAAAGAGGAACAGATTCTAAGCCAGTTTTGGAAATGCCTCAGCAGATCCTTTCACAAAATAGGGGTATCCTATAGGAAGGGCCCCACCACCTGGTTGCAATTGTGCCTAAAAAGATAATGCAGAGTTATAGAAAGACACTCCAAATCAGGTGCTTCAGATTACAATGAGTTTGTGATGTTTTTCAGGAGCAATAGAAACATTCCAGAAAAATGTCTAATCTGGGAGCAAGCACTTTTTTTGGGTTAGAATTACATTTACTGTTTTTATTAAGGGTTAGCTGGTTTTCTGTACTTGTTTTAGAGTTAGGATAACATTTACGGTTAGGGTTTTTATTTGAGATTAGCTGATTTTCTATACTTGTTTTAAGGTTAGAGTTACATTTAAGGTTAAGGTTTTAATTTGGGTGTAGCTGATTTTTTTGTACTTGTTTTGGGGTTAGGGTTACATTTAGGGTTACCTGGTTATCTGTACTTGTTTTACAGTTAGGATTATATTTATGGTTAAGGTTTTTATTTGGGTTTAGATGATTTTCTGTACTTGTTTTGGGGTTAGGGTTACATTTAGGGTTAGGGTTTTTATTTAGAGTTAGCGGGTTATTTGTACTTGTTTTACGGTTAGGGATAAATTTGGGTTGAGGTTTTAATTTGGGTTTAGCTGATTTTCTATACATGTTTTGGGGTTAGTGTTACATTTAGGAATAGGGTTATTATTTACGTTTAGCTGGTTATCTGTACTTGTTTTAAGGTTAGGGTTAAATTTAGGGTTAAGGCTTTTATTTGGGTTTAGCTGATTTTCTGTACTAATTTTAGGGTTAGGGTTACATTTAGGGTTAAGGTTTATATTTGGGGTTAGCTGATTATCTGTATGTGTTTTAGGGTTACATTCAGTTTTTGGGTGAACCATAAACTGAACCATAAACTGAACCCGTTCCATGTTTGTTTCATTTTTAGACAACAGCTTAATGTACCTCCTTTCGAAGCGAGTGCGGAGAGTAACCCTAACCCTAAACTAAACACAATTTAAAAAAAGGGTTTTGAAAATAAGTTGTTTCTCTCTAGCCCGAGCTTACAATTACAGCAATTCTGCACCAATCGAACTAAAAGTTTGTGAAAACTAGGGATGTGCAATGAATTTCGTTCTAAACTTTTTTTCCTCGATTCGTTGATTCGGTGCATCCGAAGCAACGAACCGGAACGGTGACAAAATGCACGTTATACAAAATAGATGTCGATACGAAAATGAAAAAAAAATGTTATTTCTTTTTTTTTTTAAATTTAAAGTTTTTTATTTTGAAATAAGTCAGCATTACATCATATTGTAAAATAATGGATGACCTCGCAGGGCCAAACAAGAAGACATAACAAGCAACGGAAACCACACATGGCCAAAAAAGTGTCATCGTAAAAACAGCGAATCGAAAAAATCTAAGGATAGCAATATGTTAGCAGAAAACATCCCCTAGACGGGGGGTCTCATCAAGGTGGGAAATCAAACATATATAAATGCAGCCACTTAAGGCCGGCCAAGGTAACTACGGTCAGCTGGTCAAAAAACATGCGTCGCAAAGAAGGACAGGGCGGTAAAAATAAGTAAAAAGGCAGAAAGTACCATGTGCAGGCAAAAAAGCAAAAGCCCTATGCAATGCAGGCTGGGACTGATCAAAACAAATTACGAACCGTCCTGAAAGTCCAGGCACTAGGCCAAGCTAGAGACCAGGGACATGTAAGCATATAAGAGAAATGCAGGGGAGGGGGTGTAATTCAGTAAAGCTCAGACCTGGAGAGGTAGAGGGCATAGAAACCAGCCTTCAATCCGGTCGAGGGTCCGGAGGATCTGGTGAGAGGCCCGCAGCCGCAAGGTCAATCCAAGCCACCGCGGGATCCGTGATGGTATAGGGGACATTTGCCTGGGTCACCACCAAAGCTCCTGCCAGACCCCAGCGATATCGGACACCCTGTCGGCGAAGAACTGATGTCACTTCACGAAAACGCCTGCGAGCCATCAGGGTCTGGAATGGGAGATCATGATACAGGGCCAGAGTGGAGCCCTCAAAGCGTACGGGATCCCTCGCGCCCGGAGCAGACATAACCTTGACCTTGAAAGCCACTTCACGGAAGGCCACTACGACGTCTCGAGGAGCCCCAGGTGGGTTCGTCGCAGGTCTCCTGACCCGAAACACCGACCCAAGCATGTCAGGTGTGTCAGGGGGAAGCCCCGTGACCTGAAGCACAAGACGAGTCACGTAGGACGCAGAGTGTCGGAGGTAATAGAGTCCGGGACACCCCTGACCCTGATGTTTCGGCGTCTGTGTCTGTTTCAAGCATCTCCACAGAGCGTGTCAGAAGTTCGACTTGGTATCGCAAACCAGCAACCTGACCAGACAGGTGAGTTTGTTCCGTTGTCACAGCAGAAGTCGTCTCCTGTACCACCTTCACCTGAGCACGCATCGCCGCTATCTCCGTGCGGACCGCCGCCACCTCAGGCTGCCACACCTCACGTATCACCCGAAGCTCCTCCAAGATCCTGCGGAGATCCCCCTTCGTGGAGGGGAGATGGTCGTCCTCCTCCTGCACCTGTTGCTGTCGAAGTCCCGTCCCCACTGCAGACCGATGATCCGAGGTCACACTATTACTGGCGGAGGTAAGGGGAATCTCAGTCGGGTCCCCATCAAAAATATCCTCTGTGTCCGGCGTTGCCCCAGATGATGTCCGCATTGCTGATTTTCTCTTCTTCTGTGCCCGTTTCCTAGCAGCCGCCGAGAGGGGTCGGGAGTCAGACGCCGGTGACTGCGGGGCAAGCCAGGGCATCCCAGTAATACCCCCCTGAGGTTCATAGTCGCTGTCAGCCTCCGAGGAGCCATAGCCCGGGGGGAGGGAGGAAGAAGCAGTCAGTCCCGTAAAAGCGGACCCACCTCGCAAAACATCCCGAATGTCCCTCTGTCGGGGGGCCCGTCGCTGGGAACGACCGGTAGGCATGGTTCCGGAGATGCTGGGCTGGCACGAGGTCGCAGGGCGGTGAGGGAATCTCAATACGCCTCGAGTAGGCTTCCAAGATGGCCGCTGTGACTAGGCCCAAATCGCGCTGCCGGCAGCAATCTGTCCCCGGGCACGAAACTCAGGGCTAAATCAGGTACCTCAACTCTCCAGGATCCCTCTAGCCAACCGGGAAGCTCACAGGGCAGTGCAAACGGCGAAAAAAGCAATAAAATCCGTGGTAGACACAGAGCTCCTCCAAAATGCTGCTGCTCGCTTCCACAGCTAGCTCCGCCTCAAAAAATGTTATTTCATATAGACATGCAAATTGTGAAATTGCAAGTCATTTCCGTTGCATTCGTTATTTCGGATCCTTTTCGGATCATTTCTGATTACATATTTTCGGATCGTTTCTGGTCCACTTAGGTTTCGTTGCTGATTTCTTAATTTCATATCATTTTGAGTCTGTTTCAGATCATTTCTGATTTGTTATTTTAGTTTTGGGTGTGGTTTTTTGTGATTTGTATGTTCTAGAATCATCTTTGGGGGTTCGGTTACTGTGTGCATAGTCCAATCAGCTGCTTCCTTTTCTGCTGAAGGCTGGCACATACACACACTGTCACTGCATGTGACTGCAGTGCAAAAATAGTGCATTCCTCTTGGGTCTACCTTATTGGTTTTTTTTGCTGAGAAGAGAAAAGACAGCACTGGAGGAGCCTGCCTGTCCTCCTGGAGCCTGGAGAGAGGCCAAGCTTTGCAGTGACTGGAGATAGATCTCTTGTATTGGACTGACTGTGAGAGAGTAAGTACTAGTGTACTAACACGCCACCACACTGCACTAACACACAAAAACATGACAACACACTGCACCAACACACCAAAACACTCCACCAACACGCCACCACACACCACCAACACGCCACCACACTGCACCAACACACCAAAACACTCCACCAACACGCCAACACACTGCACCAACACACCAAAACACTTCACCAACACGCCACTCCACTGCACCAACACTGCACCACCAACAATGGAACACTGCACCACCAACACTGCACCTCCAACACACCAACAAAATCTATCCAACACCAACCTCTAATCCCTCCTACTCTCTCTAAATCAAAATATGCCGCAAACATGGATTCTCGGGGGTGGGATTATATAGTTTGCAACAGTGATGCATCGTGGGAAAACCTCTATGATTGGTAGGTTTGGCTTCACTGTCAGTCACTTTTTTCACTTGTTTCCTGTGCTTTCTTTCTGCATCAATAATATATTAATTTAAAATTTTAATTAGCTTTTCCCTAAATCTCCAGTCTAACAGCACAAGATATTGATATTTTATATAATTAAATAAAGTTGTGCAATGTTTGCAACAGCGATGCAATGTAAGAAAACCTCTATGATTGGTTGGCTTTGCTGTCACTTTTTTCACTTGTTTTCCGCTCTAGTGCTTTTGCTTCAATATAATATTAGAATAATTAGCTTTTCCCTAAATCCCCAGTCTCACAGTACAAGATAAAATGATTAAATAAAGTTGTGCAATGCATGTTGTTCACTGTTTAAGCAATTAAATCATCAAATCATAAGAATAAACGGATTTGATTTCATAAAAACGATACGTCCGAAGGAACGAATCGGTAGGACTACCGTATCAGCCGAAATATCAGATCATCCGAAATACCATACATTTAGTCAAAACAAAAATCAAAGAACTAGGATGGATCCTTTTAAACGAAAGAACGAAGAGAACAGACGTTCTGAAAGCACAAAATTCCCCCATATCACGAAAGCCAAAATCAACCCAAAATCACGAAACCAAACATAACGAAACAAAAAGAAAATGTGCCGAAACGAAAAAAAACAAAACGTAACGCAACGAATAATAAATGCGTTTACATCCCTAGCGAAAACTGCACAAGCTGTTATTTTTGGAATTGTCCGAATTCAAGAGCCATTTTTTGCTCAAAGTGTTTTTTTTTTGCACCATTTAATCTCACAATCAGTCAGTGGAGCCATTTCCATATTAACCTCGAAATAAGATTCAGGCCAGGTTACATATACAGTAATTGAAGGCCATTACATTATTGATCACTGCACAGGAAATATCGAAATAATGCTCACCTCTGTTAAAAATTACAGAATTACATTTTTCATATATTTTTCAATTCTGCTTATTTTGGTGCAATACATAAAGTATGGGTCAGTAGTTATTTTCACTTTCACAATCAGTGGTGCACCATGACACCCACAAAAACTGCCCCTAGAGGAACAGTGACAGTTATGGAAAGTATCAGCCATAGAGGTGTGCCTCCTACCAGCAGGACCGCCCCAGAATCTCTGCAGTGAGATTCTAAAACAAGTAAGGATGCCACATTTCTAACAGTATGCAAAAATAAAAATGAAAATGGTTGATTTTTTCATGAGTATTTCTGGCGCCATTTTGAAAATTGTGAACATTGTGATTGTATGTGTACTCATACTCTTTCTTCACACGTGGTAAGACTAGCTAGGGTAGGAATTGCTAACTTGGTCAACTCCAATGCATCAGCTCTATATTTCCTATACACCATAGAACATGCAGTTTTGAAACATCTATGATGAGATTATCCATAAATCGGGGACCTGATGGGGATACCAGGTCTAAAAGTAGTCGACTATGGAAAATGTCATCATAGTATGATCTACCGAATACCTAGCTTCATAAGGAGTTGTCAGACCTCCAATTTTGAAGTGATCGCATGTTAGATCACGAATGCGTCCCATGAATCATTCTTCTACGCTCTTCACAGGTAGATCCTTTTACTGATAAGAAGAACGTTGTAACTCGTTGTAACTCAAAAAGGAATTTCCATTGATTCAGTGTTGGCAGTATTGGGTTCAAATATGGAAGAAGTCTATTGAACATCCAAGGTACCTTTTTAGTTCACCATAACTCCTAAGGGTCGCCCCACAAGTTTCATGAGAAGGAAATTCTACATCTAATAGCATTGCTTTTGCCTAATTTGTCTTAGATATGGGAAATACAGCTTGTGTTCTAATGCATTAAGCTTAGGTCAAGAAGGTCTATTTCATTATTGCTTTATCCTTGGTCTACAGCTTGATCCACCATCTTGAACGTGATTCCATGTTTCAACCGAAGCCTGGTATACAAGGCCAGCAAAGGTCATTTTTTTACATTCTCAGAAATGATTTTCGTGATACATATGGATTTTAGGAAGTTGATTTCGTGGAATAAAAAAAACAAGAGTCAATTCTCTCCATGGAACGATGGTATGGTTCTTAAATGTTGGTCTTGTTCCGAGAATACTCTTCTTTCTCTCAGACTTTTCACTTCTCAACAAACTCTGGTGTGTCGTCTATATTTCAAATCAATTTTCAGATTATTTTCTAAGACATTTACAGCATTTGTTACATATCATCTCAATTTCACTTTTTGAACATGTCGGAAGCAGTAAAGACTTTGTGAATAACTGTCTTTTCTGCAAATCTTTCAATAGCAGCACCTGTCTAGGAGGAGATGACCTGAAGGAGAGCATTATTTTGCCAATACGAATACTTCATTGAGGAAGAATAATGAAGCTGAATAAAAATCCGGTTCTGAAATTCATGCGGCTCCGGTTCGGACTGAGTTAATGTATTGCATAAGCGTCGGTGCTGAATTGGTAAATTAATTGCAAATGATTCTGGCAGTCAAAGGTCCATCGCTCACTTATTGATCTGTTTTGTAGCTCTGTGGAAAACAAACAAAATTTGGAGCCGCTCTTGGAACAGATGTTCTTGTGATTATGGCGTTAGGGGAAAAAAATGAAATAATATTTAATTAAAAATACAGAAGCTGAATTTTGAGTTATGGGTATAGACAGGGAGCCAGGGCCAGTATATAGTAGCCTTGGGGATGATAAAATGACTTGAACAGCTGAGTGAAAATCTCTACCCAGTTGCTTTTATAGAATGTATTTTTAAGTTTACATAACACTCTCTTAGCTCTTTTTTTCCCCTGTTTTCATTCATACACACCCATTTACCCTCAAATAATAATGTTTAAGAAATAGTAGGGTTGCTACTTATGGTTGTTTTGGGGTTAGGGTTACTATTTTTGCTTTTTGTAAGATGTCGGTTAGAGATATTGCATTGCACAGCGTCGCGAGTGTAATATGTTTTCAGTTAACCGAATGCTAACGATTTATTAAATTTTTAACCTGATTGATTTGATTACATTAATTAAAATTAATTTAAAGGGTTAGGGCTAGGGTTAGGGTTACAGTTTCCATGTGTTATCTTATTAGGGTTATGGTCATGGCTAGGGATTTTTATTTTTTTTGAGAAAGTATTTTACCAGGAAGGATACATTGAGATTTCTATCGTTTTCAAGTATGTCCTGGGTGGCGAGTATGTACCGTTAGGTGTCTTGTCAAAGGACACTTACTGGAGAGGTGCTCTTGCTGGGATCGAACCCATGTCTCCACAGGCTCTCTCCATGCAGAGCAGTGATGTTACCTCTACTCCACCCAGCCGGTTAAGGCCACTGTTTCTGTGTGTTATTGTCACGTACCTCCGGCGCCCAGCAGCCTCCTCCACAATGCTCGCTTGCCGAGCGCAGGATTATAATGCATGCTTGCACCGATCACGTGATGCCCGGAGGGACGGGGCCACTTAAGTATAGTGCGCAATCTGGTATTTAAGGCCTTCAGTTAGCCCAGATCAGCGTGCTGTCGTGTACTCACTTTCCCACAGTGCTCCCAGCGTTCTCTATAATAATATATATTGCTTGTGTATAGACCTCTTTTGTATGACCTCTTGGCTTTGGATAAACAATTACTCTTGTGTATAGACCTCTTGTGTATAGAGCTCTTGTGTATGACTTTTTGGCTTTGGATAGCAACCACTCTTGTGTTTTTTGACCCCTGGCTGTGGCAACCGAATACTCTCTTGTTTACACCTCTGTGTCTGGCAATATATTGCACCTGTGTTGTTATTTCGATCCTCAACACTGTTTTCAGATATCTGGCATCTGTTTGCAAACACACATACATACATATACACACTATATTGCCAAAAGTATTCGCTCACCTGCTTTGACTCACATATGGATGGGTGAGCGAATACTTTTGGCAATATAGTGTATATATATATATATATGCTCCTGTCTAAGACTGTGCTCTATTTAATTACTATATCCAACCACTACAAGGATCGGAAGATTAGGGCAACCTTGCGTACAGGGATCATATACCATGGGAATCTCCATCTCCATAGGGAATCTGTGATAGTTATGTTATTAGGTTACTGTAGGGTTACAGTTTATGTGTGTTATATGTTTAGAGTTTGGATTAGGGCTAGGTTTAGTGTTAGGCTAGAGCTCGGATTACCATTTTTTTCTTTATATTTTTTTTTTTTTACTATTCCGTTTACACCAGAATTATTCCAATTATATTTGGACCTTACCAATTAGAATCGTAAATTTTCAAATTGACTTGATTTTCTTTTAATCGGAAACCGATTTGGTTCAGACATCGGCAATTTGGAAATCAGATGGATACGAATCTTCGAACTACTGATATTTCACTTCTTTTCCAAAATGGTCCGAAACCACATGTCTAATACATACGGTGGTGTAAATATGTAATATGTCTGATGCATGTACATATCCTTCATGTCAGATTTTACGGAAGGTGATGGGTTTTAATACATTTTCATTGCATTGAAATGCTTTGAATGGTTTGTTTACTGATTGTAGGAATTTTGGATGATGTCAAAGTTCCGAATTACCGATATTCAGATCAATTTCAGTTTGAACCGAAATGAATCACACAAGACTATTGGTAAGATGAGTTACTCAAATATCCAAAATATCTTGGATGCCAACCATATTGAAAATTACTGTACTAGCATGAAACTATAGGACACCTGCACTATATTCACTTAAAACCTCACAATAATTCACATATTGTCATGTGGACACCTGGCGTGAGCCGAGGTGGAGCCCATATTCGGGTTTGATAGCCCAGAAGGCAGGAGTTCTGCTGCCTGCATAACAGGCAGACTGGAGATGCAGCACCACACAACTGCATAAGGAAAGCAGCAGAAAGGACAAACCACTGAACAGCAGGAAGGGCAAGTGTTGAGGAGAGAGCCAAATACACTGGCACCCAGCAGCACACAAAAGGGAACCCTAATCTGAACACCTGTCCTTAGATGGCCATCTCTAAACTAAGGATGTGTACTAGTACTGCTGGGAGAAACACACAGAATAAAACACAGCGTATGATTTCAGAGATGTAGTCAAAGAACAAGAGCCTAAGTTAGGAACCAGAACAGATAGCCACACAAAGCCAGAGATCAGAAGCAGAACGGATAGTCATATAAAGCTAGGGATCAGAACCAGAACAGATAGTCATGCAAAGCCAGAGATAAGAACCAGAACGGATAGCCATATAAAGCCAGGGATCAGAACCAGAATAGGTAGTCATACAAAGCCAGAGATCAGAACCAGAACGGATAGTCATACAAAGCCAGAGATCAGAACCAGAACAGGTAGTCATACAAAGCCAGAGATCAGAATCAGGATGGATAGTCATACAAAGCCAGGGATCAGAACCAGAATGGATAGTCATACAAAGCCAGGGATCAGAACCAGGTCAGATAGTCATACAAAGACAGGGCTCAGAACCAGAACAGATAGTCATACAAAGCCAGAGATCAGAACCAGACCAGGTAGTCATACAAAGCCAGAGATCAGAATCAGGACGGATAGTCTTACAAAGCCAGGGATCAGAACCAGAATGGATAGTCATACAATGCCAAGGATTAGAATCAGGTCGGATAGTCATATAAAGACAGGGATCAGAACCAGAACGGATAGTCTTACAAAGCCAGAGATCAGAACCAGAACAGGTAGTCATACAAAGCCAGAGATCAGAATCAGGACGGATAGTCTTACAAAGCCAGGGATCAGAAACAGAATGGATAATTAGACAAAGCCAGTCTGCACACAAAAAAAATCAAGGAGAGCAATGGTTAACACCAGAGAGTAGTCGGAACAAAGCCACAGTCATTCACGGTAAACCAGGTATAGAAACACACTGACCAGGATAAACCAAAATAAATGGCAAAAAATACTTTAAATTGCTAAAATGCTTCTTTTACCAAACTGATTCAAATAATGAGTACGCCAGAATGATCTGTTATTGACTCGACTGGCTCCATCATCAGTCTTGTGTTGGTGATGCGTTGGTGGAAACACAACTTGGCTGGCAGATCTGTGTATTAAAATGGACAGGAAAGCTAAAGTGTGAAGGATAATCGAGAGGTGGAAGGAAATTGTTTTTGATTGAGCCTGTTTCAGTTTGATGACGTGAAAAGTAATGGGTAAATCTGTAAGCTCGCTGGCAAATTAAAGGGAACATGGTTATTATGCCTGTCAAAACAAAGCCTTCCAAGATAAGTCCTTCATGGAGCATACATTAAACTCTAATTGCCCAAGAAGCTCTTTATCGTGAGAATGATTAATGAGATATTTGCCATTATAAGATTAATGTGAAATTTGTTGTTACCCAGGCAAGAAGGCATTCACTTCATGGATGGTTCATGGTCTAATTTGATTTGATTGTTCATGAACTATCTGATTGCTGAATTTTAAAATCGAGCGATCTTGTACATGATGAATGCAGATACATGTTGGAGACCTCATAATGTAAAGAAAAACAGAGTTCAATGTTATACGCAGTAAAACAAAATGATAATTAGGCTTGTTATACACAAACGGGAAGCTTCTCGTACCTATGAGGTCAGGAATTAGAAATGTACAGGGGTGAGGGGATCTCAGTTTTGATTGATTAAAACTTGGGGCTGCAAAGCAAGCACTGTGCTCTTTTGTATAACGGCATATTCCAAGCTATGCTTGCATCTCGGATGTTGCGTTTGGTTACTGTACATTAGCGTCTCCTATACTTTATATGGGAGGTGCTAATGCGGCCCGAGTGGATGGAGAACGAGCTATTCCAACCAGTCCATTCTCCATCTGCGTCTGACGTTATTCTGAAAAGAACAATGTCTCTCAGACCCTGGTGTTAAGTGATTTTGCTTCAGCACAATCACATAATACATTGATTTAACCCTACCATTAAACCCCATACTAGACATGTGCACAATGAAAAAATTAGTTTTGCTTAGTTTCGGATCGATTCGTTCTGTTTTCAATTTCTTTTGGTGAATTTGTATTGTTATTAGTTATTTCGTATTTTGTTTTTAATAGTTATTTTGTTTTTATTAGTTTTTTGGCTTTTATTAGTTATTTTGGAATGTGAAACGGAAGAAGTAATTACTTAGTTTGGTGTAAAAAAAACATAGATACCTAATCCCCCTGTCTTTGGTGCTGAAACCAATTCATTACCAAGGACAGCAGCTATTCTTGGTGCTGAAACCTGTTCAGCACCATGGACAGTGGCTCCTAGGGGCTACGTAGCCCGTGGAGCTGCTTTCCATGGTGCTGAAACCTATTCATGAATAGGTTTCAGCACCAAGAATAGCTGCTGTCCTTGGTGCTGAATATGTTTCAACACCATAGACAGCCCCCGCCAAACGCAGCTGAAGGACAGGAAAAAAATGCTATGTTTGTAGAATTTCGGTGCTCTTTGAATAACTCTGCTAGGGTTTATTTTTTGCTTATTTTTGTACAGTCTGCACCAGAGGCCAAGTCATAAAAAAATAACTGTGGGAACTTGCAGGTAACATAAACATGCATTCATGTATTAAATATATATATATTTGTATTTCTTATTACTTTGTATTTCTGTGACGACTGCAACAATTCAATGTTCTTGAACCCAAGACATACTGAAAATGAGAGAAATCTCAATGTATCCTTCCTGGTAAATACTTTGCAAATAAATAAATAAATAACAAAAAAATATGTAAGTGACAATAAAAATATGATTTACATACATACAGAAAAAATGGCGTCAAACCCATACTCACCAGTTTTGGTTTTTCTTGTTAAATATATGATTTAACTGGAAAAAATATGATTGGTCACTTGAATACAGGTTTATAGTGTTGAGACCAAAAGGAACTCCGTTCCCTCTATATAAAAGTGGAGGAACTGCATTCCCACATGTTCCACCTTGACTTGACCCCAGACTCTGCATTATCATTGCTGTTTTGATTCTTTTATATGGTCTGGTATATCGGTCATCTGGCTTGTGTTCCTGGTCTTCGGTGAAGATCCCTGCTGGGATGATAGGCGTTGAGGTTCTTGCAAGTCCTTCAAAACGTATTTGGGAAGTGCGGCTGTATTGTGTTTCACTACTTTAGTTTTTGTGTTTCTTTATACTTTTATCTACGCTATATAAAACAATTCTAATACAAAATGAATTACAACTTTTATTAGAATGCGTTAGGCTTTGTAAAAAGGGTCATTACCGGACAGCCATGCTCTTACGGAGTGTTTCATCTTCTTATGTTGTGCTCTTATCTCTGCGGAAAACGTATGTGAACATGGAAGGTGAGAGTGAAACGAGATCCCTCATTACCAGCCTCTTTAGAATCCTCGCTTTCATAACGAGTCGACGAAACGAGACGAAGGAATATCAAATTATTTTTTGGTCCCAAGCCACAACATTTTAATTATCAGGCACATACTGGGGATCTGTAGATGCTCTCTTGGCAATAGCTGTAACGTATTCTCATTTACAAAATTGCTTCTTTTTCATTTGGAACTGGTAAAACACAGCATTTACCGCATTTTATTTGGCTCCGATGCAACCTGATTTTTTTTCCTCTTCTTTTGTTGACTGTTCCTCAGATACCATTTTATGCTCCTCGTACTGAATCCTGTTCATCATCGTCATCTCGGAGGCTTTTTGGCACGTTCTATGTATTTCAAAATATCCCTATGACTGCAATCCGAGGCTGGGAGAGACGGCGAGAAGAGAAGCCGGCCCTTATTTAATATGCTGTGCAGACGCTTTGCAGGGCTACGGATGATCTACTGTGAGCTCTGCGGAAGTGAATAAGCGTCGGATATGCTCCAGCTAGTGGAAGCCATCCATTCAATTATAGGAATGGCTAATGGTCATCCTGAGGTTACACAATTTCAATAAAACTAATGCACGACGAGCCTTATTTTGCTTCATGTGCGGCAAAAAGAAACCACCTTTAATCAAAGCATAAAACAATGTATACAAAGTTTGATGTGTCTTTCTTTCTGCCTCTTTATCAGTGTGCGAGTGTAGGTATATATGTTTGTGTGTATATGTATGTGGCACTATATACCTGTATTGCGTACCTAAAGAGGTAAATAAGTGTATGTATAGCACATGGTGCATGTGTGTACACATGAGAGAGTATAACAGGGATATTCAGAAAGAGGTGAAAACCTTGAGAATGACTGGAGAACTGAAAATTCCAGGTCAAAATAGTCAAACCAGAAAAATTCTCCCATTTATCTCACTTTCCAACTCACACTCTCCTGTTCTCTCGGAGGTACAAGAGAGACAGAGAAGTGACGCAGATCGGAAAGAACTTTTATTTATTACACATTTTTTCAATTGAAAGACTTTTTGAAATACGGACACTAGGTGGCGATATACCACCAATACTGCATTACAAAGGATCTTTTATATCAATCAGACCATATATGCAATGCTGTTTTTAAATTTTATATGATATATGTATGCTTACATCTTTGCTTATGCAATTTTGTGTGAATGTATACAATTTTGTGTGAATATATGTACATATAGACGCAACCTTTGAGCAGTACGCCACCTAGAGAGAAAAGACCTCTCCTCCCACTCTTTCATTAGGTACAGGTTTGCGCTCTGGAGTGTGTCTCTCTCTTCTAAAAATTGTTATTACAGACAGAGTGTTTTGGGGTTTTGACTCTGTCAACCCACTCATCACAGAGCTGCACCCAAAAGGTACCTTCACCACCTCACCCAGCGCTCCATATATAGGTATTGTGAAACCTTTTCTTGACCACTTTCCAACTCGGCTATCTGGTCTAGATTGTTCATTCTCCTGACAATTCTCAAGGTTTTCTCTGCATAGCCCTGATTGTATATGGGTACATGCGCGTGTGTGTCTGAATGTTAACTCTGTCACTACGTTGTGATTTTCCCCCCAAAAACACACTCAGGAAACAGTGGGTCTTTTTAGAAAATCATTTTTAAGGAATTATACAGTAAGAAATATTTGGGAATATTCCCAGTGCATTCCTTACTGTACTATCCTATTCGGCAGTCACATGTTGCCATCTGCTGGCCAAAAGGAGTTACTACCGTTCTGAGCAAAATGCAGGATCAGCTGGGGATTTGTCAGTTAGAGACATTCCCCAGCTGGTTTTAAAAAGTGTTAGCACCTCGGGCATCAAGCATAGGGTGCTAAATGTTACGTAGCACCTTCTGGATGTAAAATACTAACTATTATAATTTTTTTCCTACAAATGAATTTCATTGGCAATGATACAGCACGGCCCCACATCATGGTAACATGACCTCTGGCTACTGTGTCTGCTACTGCTGATTGCGTATACATGGCCATGGTAGTGAAGAGGTTAAGTGTGTGTGTGTACACCAATTAATACTTTGTGTAAGGGCATTCTTTATTTATGTGAAATTAACCATATCTATGATCAGAACCGTTTGCTTTAGGAGGGGCGGCACAGATGTTTACTAGTTATTCCCCTGCACAGTACTATAATAAAAAATGCGTTGAGATAGGCTTAAGCAGGATATGATCATATTTTGTGAATTAAACTCCCATCATTTATTACCTAGTAAAGTTGTGCTAAAATATTTTTTTAAAAAAATGGAAAATTTGGTGAGAACCACAAATGTTTTTAAATTGTGGAGCATTGATACCATAGTTTGTGTAACGGAGTGTACTGCAGGGATCTCAAACTCTGTTCACAAAATATGATTACGTTGTGCTTAATCCCTTCACTACCAAGTAATTTTCGAAAAAAAAAATTCTCAGAAACCAGTGTTTTTTGTAAAATCACATTTGATTGCATAGCTATTGCTGTAAATAACCTATTTGGCCAGTAGATGGCACCATCTGCTGCCAAATTGAGTTACAGAGGTTTGAACAGCAGGTCTATTTTTTTTCTCCCTGCATCGGCTGCTGAAAGTCCGATATTTCAGAGCATTCATCAGCCGATTTTACAGATTTAGCTCTTCGAGCATTATGCCCACAGGGCTAAAATTTAGGGGGCACCTTCTGCAGCCCAAAAACAAACACAATTAGTTTGCTTTTGGGCTGCAGATCAGCAGATCGAGATATCTCGATATCGGGGCACCATATAGTTCCTTTGAAGCCCGAGATATCTCGATCTTGGTAGTGAAGGGGTTAAGCCTGTTACAGCACCAATGCATCCCATCCTTGTCAGGTCCTATCATCTTAACCGAATCTGCCCTTGTTTAGGTTGAGTGTAACCTTTCTACTGTTGTATATGTTTTATATATAGACATTTGGTTTGCACCCCTACCTGTTCACAGGTGTTCCATCTTGGCTGCCTATAAAGGCCTTGAGTTCATTGGCAGCTCCAGGAAGGATTGTGCCTCCAGCAAGTGAGTTGATCCCATAAGGGCAGATTCGGTTGAGATAGATGGGATACATTGTGACAGGTTTAACCCCTTCACTGCTGAGCCATTTCACATCTTAAAAAAAACAAATTTTTTGTTTTTTTAATTATTATTTTTTTTCTTTACTTTAAACATGGTCATGTTTGGTATCATTGGAAAGGCCATACTCTGGCCTTTCTAATGATACTAAACATGCCCCCATTAGCTGCCTGCCAAAATTTGGGAGATATCCGGGTTCAAAGGAACCAACTATCTTTCCTTTGGAGTCATTGAGGACATTCCCCATACGTCATCAGCAGTGAAAGGGTTAAGAGTAAAATGTGATCATATTTTGTGGACTAAATTCCCATTATTTATTCCCTCTGTTAGTCTATTGAATCCTTTTTCAATTTTTTTTTAGCTAGAAAGATCTGGTGGAATATGGTCATAGATATGAAGTGTATATATATATATATATATATAGCATGGTGGCTTTTTATCTCACTTTTAGTCCTCCACCACAACCCTTTATATATATATATATATAGCACAGACATACAGACGAACAGTACAAGAATATCAAAATCAGTAACCTGGATCGGCGCAAATACTGCTCTCTGGGGTTCTGGAGTCTCGTATATATATATATATGATAAAGAGAGAGACAATGATAGTGCAACACTGTTATATACAATGTACTATGAATGTATGTGGTATACACCCCACTTACAAGTGTAGAGCCGTACACTGGCTCTAAGTGGGTCCAGACATGCGGGTGATTGTCTTCAATTTCTTAGGTGACCCCCACCTTACAGCAAAGTTTTTCCTTTTTCTTTGTCCGAAGTTTAAACAGTAGAAAGGAAAACAGGAAGAGAAATCCTTGTGTAGATCCACAAATTAAGGTCACAATATTATGTACAGTTGGAGTTGTACTCACATTCTGTGGAGCTCACATAGCTCATGGATATATGCCCATAGGTTTTTTTTTGGTAGGAGAAAAACCCAGAAGAAAAACCACCGATGTTTACAGGAATCAACGAAGCAGGAATCAGGATTGGAGATGAAAAAATAATAAAATTTATTTAAAATATAATTAAAATCACCACCAGAACGCGTTTCGCCGCATCAAGTAGCGGCTTCATCAGCTGGCTGATGAAGCCGCTACTTGATGCGGCGAAACGCGTTCTGGTGGTGATTTTAATTATATTTTAAATAAATTTTATTATTTTTTCATCTCCAATCCTGATTCCTGCTTCGTTGATTCCTGTAAACATCGGTGGTTTTTCTTCTGGGTTTTTCTCCTACCAAAAAAAAAACCTATGGGCATATATCCATGAGCTATGTGAGCTCCACAGAATGTGAGTACAACTCCAACTGTACATAATATTGTGACCTTAATTTGTGGATCTACACAAGGATTTCTCTTCCTGTTTTCCTTTCTACTGTTTAAACTTCGGACAAAGAAAAAGGAAAAACTTTGCTGTAAGGTGGGGGTCACCTAAGAAATTGAAGACAATCACCCGCATGTCTGGACCCACTTAGAGCCAATGTACGGCTCTACACTTGTAAGTGGGGTGTATACCACATACATTCATAGTACATTGTATATAACAGTGTTGCACTATCATTGTCTCTCTCTTTATCATATATATATATATACGAGACTCCAGAACCCCAGAGAGCAGTATTTGTGCCGATCCAGGTTACTGATTTTATTATTGTGTGCAATGGTATAGGGGAAACCACTATATCCTGAGATTGGCTATCTGGGCACCCTGGTGGTGGATGCATGTTGTGTGGCGCTGCACCATTCGTTGTTTATTTTAGTACAAGAATATCGTTTTAAGCCAGAAGATAATTGTGAGAGTGGGGGTAAATGCAAGAACTAGATTTGACTTTCGAAGAATAAAAATGCAATATCGCCACTGTCACAGTTCACTCACCATAATAGTTATATATGAAGGCACAAATGTTTTTCAGATGCCTGATTTCAATAGAGCAATATGAAAAGATAATGGCACGTCCCTGTGAGCCTGACATACATGGAGGACTCGGTAATTCTAGCTGCCACTCGCAGTGAAATAGCTTGTAAATACCATTGTGATACACGCACCTTACAATAGCGATTGACACGTCTCATATTCTTTCCCCTCTGCGTGCATGCGCAAGATATTTTGGTGTTTCAGACTTTTCGTTTGTTTGACCTATTTTCTCACACATTAAGGGATTTAGGATGGAGCTGAAAACACTGTGTTTGCAGAAATAATAAAAAAAAATGACACTCTTGCGCTAAAATTAGTTAACCACGGGACCTATTATATCCAAGGGGCAAAAGGGAAAAGATGCTCAAGAAACAACTGAGAAATTATTCAATAAACTAGGAAAGATGGAGAACCCAGAGAGCGAATTGCAGACGTCAGGCAAAAATACTCAGGCTGGGAAAACAAATTGGATGATTTTATTTTACCCTTTTTTCCAAAAATCCTACTCAACCACCCTACTTCATTCAAACATGTCTCTTTAACCCCTTCACTACCATGATGACCACACCACGTGTATCACAGAGCTCCACAGCAATAACACTAAGAAAATAATTTTAGATTGTTATACTTGCTTGAATGTATAATTCATATTAAAGTAAAAAAAAAAATTATACCAATATTAAAATATGGATTCAATTGTGTATTTTTTTAATTTTATGGTATATTAAAGTAGTTAAATGTGACATATTTCAGTATTAAAATCAATCTACATAAAAAATTCTTATTAAAAATATATACTATAGAAATAAATTATATTATGAATAATATAGTTAAATGTAATATATTTTAATAATTAAAATGCATATATTGTTAAATTAATGCATTAAAAATGCCGCCCCTGTGAAAGTGCTGCCTGGAGCTATGTCTCCACTGGGACCCATGGACTGGCCAGCCCTGATGATGGTATTTACATGACCAGACACAGCAGCCCAAGATCGTGTTAAAACCATCTGAGGCTATGCTGTATCATTGGAAATTAAATTCCTTTGCTCGAAACAAATTTCATTTGCATTTGGGCTCCAGAAGGTGCCCCCAAGGTTTTATTCCTGCAGGCATAATGCCTGACGTGTTAAGTCTTCTTAAAACCAGCTGGGGAATGACTGTAGTGTAGAAGATCCTGCACGGAGCTTAGTACTGCAGTAACTTAATTCGGCCAGTAGATGGCTACTTTTCCCTGCCAAATAGCATATTACAGTAAGATATACATTAGGAATATTCCCAATTATTTCTTACTGTACAACTGTATAATTAATTAAAAATGAGGTATTACACGAAGTACTACGACAGTTTTTACAAGTGAATATCTGTGTAACACGGAGATATTCACTTGTTGCAGCACAGAAACCCAGCTTAAATAGCTCATTTTGGCCAGCAGGTGGCGATGTCTGCATTCCCAAATGGGACTAGTACAGTAAATCATGCAATAATTACTTATTGAGACTGTTCTCACTTTATAATTAATGAAGAGTGATTTTCCCAAAATCCACTGGTTCTTATCAGTAGATTTCTGGAAGATCATTTGGTAGTGAAGGGGGTTTAAAGAAACAAACAAATAAACAAAAAAAAAAAAAAAAATTAAATATTCCTCATGTTATATTTTCTCAATCATGTAACAAAACACAGAAATATATATATATATAAAGGTAAAGGTAATTTGCTTTTAACAATGACTTTACTGCATTTTATTTTCTATAAAACTGATATAAAAACTGGAACTGGAAGGTTATCGTGTCTTTAAACAAAGCTTATTAGAATAAAATGTAGCTGCAGACCTTTTATTATCTGAAGGTCCTCGATCCGCCTCTAGTCTCTAATACCCTGAGAAACTCATTATATGCGAGGACGGCACGCTAAAACAAAACAAAAAAAGAAACAGCAAAGAAAGCAAGAAAACAAAGCAGCGAGACTCTTAACCCGAGCGTCGGTGCAGGAGGGACACAAATCAAATGTATTTCTGATCCGTAATAACCTTTATCTAGGAATCGTGGAGAATGTAAACACTTCCTGCCACGTCTGCCCTGCGGTCTGAACACCTTGACACTTTGGGACTTGTCCGCTAAATGGTGAGCTGTGAAAGCGCTCATCGATTGAGGATTGAGTTCTAAAATGAGGCCAAAGAAGCAGAACCTTTAAAAAAAAAAAACCACATATACACATATATATATATATATATATATATATTAATTAAAATCACTGTTAGAGAAAAGAGGGAGGCAGACGTGGATGGGAAGCTTTTCGAAGGTTGGTAAAAAGTTGATCTTGCACTAAAAATGGATGTAACCGTTCCCCGTAGTCAGCGCACTCTCTCTACAGGCCCTTTACGCTGCGTTTTGTTCTCTTTTGCAAATTTGCCGCAGTTCACACATCAGCTGTTTCTAAACCTCACAGGATAACTTGACACAGTTTGTATAATCGGACATAGACACGGCATATGGTTCAGTTTTCAAGTTGTCAAAGAACAAGGTGGCACAAACTCTACATCGCAATATGGCTACACAATAATTAAGGGGTAAATATATATATATATATATAGTGACGAGCACTCACAATATACTCTTGTGCTACATTAAACATTGTCTGAGCACCAGACATAGAATTTGACTTGCGAGAGTCTGGGAGTGTAGGAGTCATCTAGAATAAATATATATATATAAATATATATATATACACATCTGGTATTCAAAGTTTGGGGTTGACACATAAATGTCCTTATTTTCTATGAAAACCTACGTGAAATGAGCTTGTATAGGAAATATAGATATGATACTGTCAGCGAGTACAGGGGGTTTCAGTCCAATGTGCAGCAACGCAGACACAGAGGCGGTTTTAAAATGGGAACACAATAGAAGTTTATTATAATAATAATAATAATACACAAGCAAATGGGTCTTGCCTGAGTCCTATAAAAAATATCTGTATTTCAATCAAAGTATCATCAATGCATCGGCTCAATATACGACCTTTACAACTTAAAATTAGGGATGTGCATGGCTGAAAAATTTGTTTCGTTTAGTTTCGTTACGTTTTTAAATAATTTTGTTTTTGGAATTTCGTAACTAATTTCGTTTTGTTTTTCGTTTCGATTTTAAATTTCGAATCGTTTTGAATTTCATATATCAATTCGATAGTTGATATCAATTCGAATTTTGGATCACTAAGTAAAACCCCAATTAATCAAATTTTGCTGTTAAACGAAAAGCTAGGGTTAAATTTTAAGCTGTGTCACAGATTTTCAGGGTAATTCAAAGAGAATCGAAAAGTCACCACACGTTCGGTGACTTTTCGTTTTCTTCAATTCGGTTCGTCTTGCCGATCTCATTTCGGCGACCCTGCAGTGTATTCAGCAAGCACCACAGGGTCCCCGAATTGCAGGGAAAGCTACCGCAAACCAAACGAAAACTAGCTGCAAAACCTGGCGAATGCACGCCAAAAACCCCGCAAAAACATCTGGATTAACCCACCTAAAACCACAGAAAAACCCGAGCAGGAGCCGATCGCACGCAGTGAAGCTTCGGAAAAAGCCGACACCGCAGACGTGTGAAGTGAATAAATTAGCAAAACAGTTTGCTTGAATGTTTGAAAAGTGAAACGCTGTTTGCAAAGAAACTACTGAGCGAAAATGTCTGAAATTTACATATGATCCAAGGAATGATAATAAAAAGGGCTGTTACAGAAAAAATAAATAAACTTTAAAAAAAATCTGACTTTTAAAAAAAAATAAAAAAAAAATGCTTAAAATATCCTAAAAAAATCTATAAATAAAGAGACTCTTTACTGCAGAATTTTATAATGAACGGTTTATTAGATATTGAATTAAAACGGGAATATTTTTAACATTGAAGCCTATGGGATTCGCCTGAATAAACCTGCCGAATTAAACCACCGAATGGCAGGGCATTAGGGGAACCTTTCACTGCTGGTTTTTGTTCTCTGAATAGCCGAAGCAGTGCTTTTTCATGGGGATTTCACTGCCCTCGAACAGGCACCGAACAGGCACTGAATGTGCAGGCAATTCGCCAGGATTTGGCGAATTGCCTGCTCTCTAGATAGCCGAATGGCCAGGAAAGGTAACTGAACGCTGATTTTCAGCGTTCGGTTACCTTTCTCAAGCAATTCGGATCTCTTTGAATAACCCTGTTAGTATTTGAGTCAAATTAAACAGTGAAACAAAATTAATTTGTTTCATAAAGTCCTTTGCTGACTATTACTTGAATTGTAAGTTAAGATCAGGTCGATAGTTGATATCAATTTGATAGTTCATTTCAATTTCGATAGTATATATCAATTATTCAAATTTTTCTTTTATGATGATGACCCAGTGTAAATGAAATAAATTCGTTATACCATTTTGTTTTTCGTTTCAAATTTGTATCGTATCGATTTGTTATTCGGAAATACTTCCGAAATACGAATTATCAAATTTCGTTCCAAATTCCGAATTTTTCCAAAACTAATGCACATCTCTACTTAAAATAGATAATTTATAATGCATCTTATATATAACAATACATAAGAAAACACTTACCAATCCAAATAGGAGACTGAACTCCAGGCGTTCATAATTAATATATGTCAATTCACACATTCTATTTGTATGGAATAGGGATGTGCGTTTCGGGTTTCGGAATTTCAGAATTTTCACGAAATTTCCCGATTCGTGTTTTCGGATGCGGCCGAATTTCCGAAAATTTTTAGATCCGAAAATGTCAGATCCGAAACGTTTTCCGAGCCGAAACAAAATATTTTCGGATTTTTCGAATGGACTTGAAATGTGTCAAACGACGTTCTGAAAAACGAAAATTTTCGGAAAAACGAACATTTTCGGAAAAACGAACATTTTCTGGAAACGAAAATTTTCCGAAAAAACGAAAAGTCGATACAAAAACCGAGCACAGTGACACGAAAATACGAAAAATGGTCGATATTCCAAAAAAAAATGTACCCGAAAAACGAGCCGAACCGAATCGAATCGAAACCGAAATCCGTCGAAACGAGCTGAATCGAAAAGTTTAAAAATCCGAAAAATCGAACCGAATCGAACCGAAAAAAAAATCGGTGCACAAGCCTAGTATGGAATCCTGTAACGAAAACTGTTCTTTCATAGAAATACACGAGCAAACTGAATGCGTGCTTACTGAAGTAAAGCATAATGAATTAAATAGCATTGAAAATTAAGCAAATGGATGATAGGGATTAAAATTAAACAATATAAAATGATAATATGTCTCCTGTCTCTTTGTTCGTTGAGTAGGAAAATCATTTTCAGGTTGCGCAAACCAAAAAATGAAAAATCTGCCTTCTATGGCAAACGTACAAGAAAACAAAGTGTATTTATTCTCCAGCCAGCAGCACAATGTTATATAAATCATACAAAATATAATTAAAATCTGTGTTTTATCTTTTTTCCATTTTCCTCCTGAAGAATTTTTTGTTTGACTTAACATACTAAGGAGATATATGATGTAACTGTAACCTTTAACTACCAAAAATGTGTATATTGTAATATATAACGAAAACCAAAATTAACACGTAATACCCCTTTTTCATATCTTTATAAAGCAAGATTAGTGCACCAGCTGAGGAGGTACTGAACTCTAGGGATGTGCGTTTCGGGTTTCGGAATTTCGGAATTTTCACGAAATTTCCCGATTCGTGTTTTCAGATGTGGCCGAATTTCCGAAAATTTTTAGATCCGAAAATGGCAGATCCGAAAAGTTTTCCGAGCCGAAACGAAATATTTTCTGAATTTTCGAATGGACTTGAAATGTGTCAAATCGAAATTTATTGCTTTGAAACGAGAACAGACGTTCCGAAAAAATGAAAATTTCCGACGTTACGAAAAGTCGATACAAAAAACGAGCAAAGTGACACGAAAATACGAAAAACGGTCGAAATTCCGAAAACATGTATAATTCCGAAAAATGAAAATTTCCGAAATTACGAAAAGTCGATACAAAAAACGAGCAAGTAGTGTCACGAAAATACGAAAAATGGTCGATATTCCGAAAAATATGTACACGAAAAACGAACTGAATCGAAACAGAAAGCGGTCGAAACGAGCCGAAACGAAATGTTTAAAAATCCGAAAAATCGAACCGAATCGAACCGAAAAAAAAATCGGTGCACAAGCCTAATGAACTCTCTGTGAGACCTCATGCATTTAACCCTGTATTACAGTAAAGAAGCTGCAAGAAGCAGCCCTCATCCTCACGGTAACAAAAAGCTCAACAAACTTTACTGCTGTACTACAACAGCCAGAGAGAGGTCAAAATACACAGAGAGATCTGGGGTCACTCACTGCTATACAGGGATAACATTTAGGGGGTTATAATGACTGAAAATCCCTGTACAGTACAGATACAAGGTGTTACTGTACTTTCCATACGCAGGCATTATGCAGCACATACAGATATTGTTATTTTTTGGAAACCGCATTGCTAATAATCTCAATATGATCATTACAAAACCCAATTGACAGAAGATCTGACTATATTATCATCTTTCTCTGTTACATTTACTGATTTTGACAAAAAAATCTATTTCTGCCTGTATGCTGATAATGCAGACCATGAGTAAAATCCTGCAAGAAAAGGGACGCCATCTAGAGTTTAGAACCTTTCATAGCAGCAATAACTGTAAAGGATAAACGAATACATAAAAATAAAAAATTAGCAATTTTATTTTTGTTAATCCTTTAATTATAAGAAACTCTCTAAAATTGCAATTTAACCCTATATTTAATTGTTAACTACAAATTCCATGGTTCAAATAAATGTTATGAAAATATGATTTCAACAAAAAACTCTTGCTCGTGATGGAGATGAGAGCCTGTATATTCTTGAAAAAAAAAATGAGTATATATATTTACACTTAAACATTGCCTTTGACGCAGGGCTGATATGGCATGTACAGTTACCGTCGGTGGAGGTTTATCTAAGGTGGCAGGACTAGTCTAACAATCTTCCTGCCTCCTCTACGTATGCATTGTCTTGGACAGCATTGGCTTTTTAGCCTCCTGGCAGTAATTGTCATGCCTCAGCCCTGAGAGCCTGCTGTGGTCAGCCTGGGTCACTAGCTCTCTATACCTGCTCCCCACCTTAGGGTTAACTCTGTGTCTGAACCTGAGGTTTTGCATAAAACCAGACCACACCCTCCTCCCCTTTGCTCTTTCATTTTGTGTTTTTCCCTTCCCAGTGTCCAGAGGTCTTGAGAGCTCCCTCTTGTCATTGTATGTTCCTGATTTATTTTGCTCTGCCGTGCATCCTTGCTGTGTCTGCATTACCTGGTTCCTGCGTGCTGGACGATCCACTGCGTGGCCCACTATCCAGTGGGTCCAGAGACACTCAAGTGGCTTCCAGCCCTCCAGCTCTCTCCAAGGAGACCAACCTACTATCAAGGTACATTTGCCTAAAGGCTCCTGCTTCTCCTCAAGCGGATCTGGAGAGAGACTACGTGGTCCACCATCCACTTGCCTATTTTCTGTGCTACCGCCTGTTCTGTGCTGGACTGTTTGCTGTGAACCATCCCACAATACAAGCTTTGTTGTGCATTTACTGTCTCCTGTGTCTTTCTGCCTGCTCACCCCAGCGCTTGGGAATATAACATCACACTGAGGCTGTGCCATGGCTCCTTCCTGGCACGAACCTGACATAATGAAAGAGCCAAAAACCAGGCCCGTGGGGGTTCAAGCTGCACTGGAGGAGATTGTATATCAGTTGCTCGTTGTAGTGGATGATGTGTATACACTAATGGACTCATTTCCCACCACACCTGACCCAGTCAGGCCTACACCAGTGAGCAGAGCATCACAGCAATCTGTTGAGTTTAATCATTCTCCACCTATATGCAGAGCACAGGCACCTTATGTGGAGACTCAGAAGGAAAGGCGTAGAAGGCTGAACCAATGCTTCTACTGTGGGTCAGATCTGCACCGAATAGATCTCTGTCCCATCAGACCTGCTAAGCCTCCAGTCGCTGCTCCTGTGCCACGCAAGACTCCAGTCGCTGCTCCTGTGCCACGCAAGACTCCAGTCGCTGCTCCTGTGCCACGCAAGACTCCAGCCGCTGCTCCTGTTTCACGCAAGACTCGCCAGGCCACTGCCAAATCACGCCAGACTCCGGTCGCTGCCAAGTCTCGCCCAGTTAAGTCACGTCAGGCAGCTGCTAAGCCTCGCCAGGCTACCAACATGGGCAAGCCTCGTCGATCCTCTGTACCAAGGAGGTCTGTTTCCTGTGATGTCTCTTCGGAGGAGGAGGGTACAGAGGATGAATCCGATGCTGAGGACATGGAGGTCTTGACCTCAGACCCTTCTGGGTCCATAGAGATCCTGCCTACTGAACTCGTTGATGCAGAACCCATGGTTATGGAACCTGAACCCCAGGTACCTATGGAGGTGGGTGTGACCCACGTATCTCCTATCCAGACTGCCAAGCACCCTAGAGGTGGTCCAGGAGAGCAAGTCTCAGACCCCAACATTATACATGGCTGTGACGCTCTGCCTGATAGAACCGTTTCTTGCTCTCATAAGGATGTCAGGACTTTTTCTATAGCCTCTGATGGCTTCATTATTCCTGATTCAGATCTTGCTGCCTATGAGCAACGGTTGGCAGCCAAGGAGAGAGGCCCATCGCCCATCATTGCGGGGGTCGTCACCTGTACACCTCTCACGCCCTTTCCACCTGTGGACAACCCTACTCCTGATGGTTGTGTTTGGGCATCTAATGGAACGTTGGTCCGTAAAGAGGACCTTGAAATCTTTGAGCAGGCCCTGCTTGCCCAAGGAGACATTTATGATGACACTGACTCGGACTCTGATGGGTGGTGATGACCTCCTAGCTGCTCCTGGTTCTAGCCTATGCCCTAGGTGCCCGGAGTGCACCTTGTAAGGAGGGAGGTACTGTCATGCCTCAGCCCTGAGAGCCTGCTGTGGTCAGCCTGGGTCACTAGCTCTCTATACCTGCTCCCCACCTTAGGGTTAACTCTGTGTCTGAACCTGAGGTTTTGCATAAAACCAGACCACACCCTCCTCCCCTTTGCTCTTTCATTTTGTGTTTTTCCCTTCCCAGTGTCCAGAGGTCTTGAGAGCTCCCTCTTGTCATTGTATGTTCCTGATTTATTTTGCTCTGCCGTGCATCCTTGCTGTGTCTGCATTACCTGGTTCCTGCGTGCTGGACGATCCACTGCGTGGCCCACTATCCAGTGGGTCCAGAGACACTCAAGTAGCTTCCAGCCCTCCAGCTCTCTCCAAGGAGACCAACCTACTATCAAGGTACATTTGCCTAAAGGCTCCTGCTTCTCCTCAAGCGGATCTGGAGAGAGACTACGTGGTCCACCATCCACTTGCCTATTTTCTGTGCTACCGCCTGTTCTGTGCTGGACTGTTTGCTGTGAACCATCCCACAATACAAGCTTTGTTGTGCATTTACTGTCTCCTGTGTCTTTCTGCCTGCTCACCCCCAGCGCTTGGGAATATAACATCACACTGAGGCTGTGCCATGGCTCCTTCCTGGCACGAACCTGACATAATGAAAGAGCCAAAAACCAGGCCCGTGGGGGTTCAAGCTGCACTGGAGGAGATTGTATATCAGTTGCTCGTTGTAGTGGATGATGTGTATACACTAATGGACTCATTTCCCACCACACCTGACCCAGTCAGGCCTACACCAGTGAGCAGAGCATCACAGCAATCTGTTGAGTTTAATCATTCTCCACCTATATGCAGAGCACAGGCACCTTATGTGGAGACTCAGAAGGAAAGGCGTAGAAGGCTGAACCAATGCTTCTACTGTGGGTCAGATCTGCACCGAATAGATCTCTGTCCCATCAGACCTGCTAAGCCTCCAGTCGCTGCTCCTGTGCCACGCAAGACTCCAGTCGCTGCTCCTGTGCCACGCAAGACTCCAGTCGCTGCTCCTGTGCCACGCAAGACTCCAGCCGCTGCTCCTGTTTCACGCAAGACTCGCCAGGCCACTGCCAAATCACGCCAGACTCCGGTCGCTGCCAAGTCTCGCCCAGTTAAGTCACGTCAGGCAGCTGCTAAGCCTCGCCAGGCTACCAACATGGGCAAGCCTCGTCGATCCTCTGTACCAGGAGGTCTGTTTCCTGTGATGTCTCTTCGGAGGAGGAGGGTACAGAGGATGAATCCGATGCTGAGGACATGGAGGTCTTGACCTCAGACCCTTCTGGGTCCATAGAGATCCTGCCTACTGAACTCGTTGATGCAGAACCCATGGTTATGGAACCTGAACCCCAGGTACCTATGGAGGTGGGTGTGACCCACGTATCTCCTATCCAGACTGCCAAGCACCCTAGAGGTGGTCCAGGAGAGCAAGTCTCAGACCCCAACATTATACATGGCTGTGACGCTCTGCCTGATAGAACCGTTTCTTGCTCTCATAAGGATGTCAGGACTTTTTCTATAGCCTCTGATGGCTTCATTATTCCTGATTCAGATCTTGCTGCCTATGAGCAACGGTTGCAGCCAAGGAGAGAGGCCCATCGCCCATCATTGCGGGGGTCGTCACCTGTACACCTCTCACGCCCTTTCCACCTGTGGACAACCCTACTCCTGATGGTTGTGTTTGGGCATCTAATGGAACGTTGGTCCGTAAAGAGGACCTTGAAATCTTTGAGCAGGCCCTGCTTGCCCAAGGAGACATTTATGATGACACTGACTCGGACTCTGATGGGTGGTGATGACCTCCTAGCTGCTCCTGGTTCTAGCCTATGCCCTAGGTGCCCGGAGTGCACCTTGTAAGGAGGGAGGTACTGTCATGCCTCAGCCCTGAGAGCCTGCTGTGGTCAGCCTGGGTCACTAGCTCTCTATACCTGCTCCCCACCTTAGGGTTAACTCTGTGTCTGAACCTGAGGTTTTGCATAAAACCAGACCACACCCTCCTCCCCTTTGCTCTTTCATTTTGTGTTTTTCCCTTCCCAGTGTCCAGAGGTCTTGAGAGCTCCCTCTTGTCATTGTATGTTCCTGATTTATTTTGCTCTGCCGTGCATCCTTGCTGTGTCTGCATTACCTGGTTCCTGCGTGCTGGACGATCCACTGCGTGGCCCACTATCCAGTGGGTCCAGAGACACTCAAGTGGCTTCCAGCCCTCCAGCTCTCTCCAAGGAGACCAACCTACTATCAAGGTACATTTGCCTAAAGGCTCCTGCTTCTCCTCAAGCGGATCTGGAGAGAGACTACGTGGTCCACCATCCACTTGCCTATTTTCTGTGCTACCGCCTGTTCTGTGCTGTACTGTTTGCTGTGAACCATCCACAATACAAGCTTTGTTGTGCATTTACTGTCTCCTGTGTCTTTCTGCCTGCTCACCCCCAGCGCTTGGGAATATAACATCACACTGAGGCTGTGCCATGGCTCCTTCCTGGCACGAACCTGACAGTAATTACACAAAGCATATAAGAATCACGCTGGAAAGAGCACAAAACAAAAAGTATCTATACTGACGGGATACCGAATGTACGGCGGAGAGTACCAGCCAATCTTTTTTTCTGAATTGTGAAAAATTAATCTTTTTTTTTTAATTTAAGCAGGCATGGGATAGACATTAGGCTTGTGCACCGATTTTTTTTTCGGTTCGATTCGATTCGATTTTTCGGATTTTTAAACTTTTCGATTCGGCTCGTTTCGACCAATTTCTGTTTCGATTCGGTTCGGCTCGACTCGTTTTTCGTGTACATTTTTTTTTCCGAATATCGACCATTTTTCGTATTTTCGTGTCACTTAGCTCGTTTTTTGTATCGACTTTTCGTAATTTCGGAAATTTTCGTTTTTTCGGAACGTCTGTTCTCCTCGTTTCAAAGCAATAAATTTCGATTTGACACATTTCAAGTCCATTCGAAAATTCTGAAAATATTTTGTTTCGGCTCGGAAAACTTTTCGCATCTGTCATTTTTGGATCTAAAAATTTTCGGAAAATCGGCCGCATCCGAAAAACACGAATCGTGAAAATTCCGAAATTCCGAAACCCGAAACGCACATCCCTAATAGACATAAGGCTATCCTAAACAACAGATAAATCCAGGTAAAGTATCCATGTAATTGGGCAGACTAGATGGGCCGAAAGGTTCTTATCTGCCGACATCTTTCTATGTTTCTATTTTCCAACTGTTTTATGTCACAGATTGCTTTTATCTTGCAGTACTATTTTGAGCCATCCCTTTAAAAATATGAGAATTGAAAAACATATAGGGCTCTATTACATTCTTTGCGCAAACGTTAACGGGTGTGCAAAAACGCATTGATGCGAGGGGAAAAACCCTTTGCGCAGAACATCGTATTACCATGTCCGCGCAAAAAATGCGCGTTAACGTCTACCGCTGGTGAACCTGCGCAAACCCTGTGCGAGCGTAATGTACGTTGCGAGTCCTATACTTAACATTGTGAGTGCAAATGTGTTTGTGCGCTGGTACGCGGATGGTATTACAATCTATGCTCAAAATTTAACGGACAACGTTTGCGCGCATAATTTTAACGTCTTTGAAAAGCTGGTGGTAACGGCAAATCTGAAACGTCCAGGCCGAAACCCAAATACACCAGCCCCCCCAAAAAAAAAAAATACAGCATAGTATAGTTACACATTCTACACATACCCAAACAATAAAATAGAGAGGTTGTGCATGTTTTTATTATTGCTGCAGCATATATACTCAGATTGATTTTGACAGGCGCAAAAACTGAACGGGAGACAATCGTGGTTCTTAATTCTGATTGGCTGAATCGCGTGAAAAAACAGTCCGCACACGGATTTCTGCACGCAGTATTTTTGCGCGCGTTATTTTTTGACGGATGAAAAAATGCGCTCGGATTGTAATACCAGAGTAAATTTATGCGCGTTAACGTTTAACGCTTCTCGCACGCAAATTAACGCGCTGCAAGAGCGTTTTTGCACAAATAATGTAATAGAGCCCTTTGTATTTCATAGGGTTAGAGTTAGTTTCTGTGTGATAAACAGGTGAAACCTGAAAAATTAGAATATGGTGCAAAAGTTAATTTATTTCAGTAATACAACTTAAAAGGTGAAACTAATATATGAGATAAACTCATTACATGTAAAGCAAGATAGTTCAAGCCGTGATTTGTCATAATAGTGATGATTATGGTTACAGCTCATGAAAACCCCAAATCCACAATCTCAGAAAATGAGAATATTACCTGCAATCAATAAAACAAGGATTGTACATAGAACAATATGGGACCTCTGAAAAGTATAAGCTGCAGATGTACTCAGTACTTGGTTTGGGCCCCTTTTGCAGCAATTACTGCATCAATGCGGCAATGTGGCATGGAAGCTATCAGCCTGTGGCACTGCTGAGGTGTTATGGAAGACCAGGATGCTTCAATAGTGGCCTTCAGCTCTTCTGCATTGTTCGGTCTCATGTCTCTCATCTTTCTCTTGGCAATGCTCCATAGATTCTCTATGGGGATCAGGTCAGGCGAGTTTGCTGGCCAATCAAGCACAGTAATCCCATGGTCATTGAACCAGGTTTTGGTGCTTTTGGCAGTGTGGGCAGGTGCCACGTCCTACTGGAAAATGAAGTCAGCATCCCCATAAAGCTCGTCTGCGGAAGGAAGCATAAAGTGCTCCAAAATCTCCTTGTAGATGGCTGCTTTGACCCTGGACTTAATGAAGCACAGTGGACCAACACCAGCAGATGACATGGCTCCCCCAATCAACACAGACTGGAAACTTCACACTGGACTTCAAGCATCTTGCAGTGGGTGCCTCTCCATTCTTCCTCCATACTTTGGGTCCTTGGTTTCCAAATGAGATGCAAAAGTTGCTCTCATCAGAAAAGAGGACTTTGGACCACTGAGCAACAGACCAGGTCTGTTTTTCTTTAGCCCATGTAAGACGCTTCTGACGTTGTTTGTTGTTCAGGAGCGGCTTGACAAGAGGAATACGACATTTGAAGTCCATGTCCAGGATGCGTCTGTGTGTGGTGGCTCTTGATGCACTGACTCTAGCCTCAGTCCACTCCTTGTGAGAGTCCCCAAAACTTTTGAATGGCCTTTTCCTGACAATCCTCTCCAGACTGCGGTCATCCCTGCTGCTTGTGCACCTTTTTCTTCCACACTTTTCTCTTCCACATAACTTTCTATTAATGTGCTTTGATACAGCACTTTGGGAACATCCAACTTCTTTTGCAATTACCTTTTGAGGCTTTCCCTCCTTATGGAGGGTGGCAATGATGGTTTTCTGCTCAACTGTCATGTCAGCAGTCTTTCCCATGATCGTGATTCCTACTGAACCCGACTGAAAGACCAATTAAAGCCTCAGGAACCCTTTGCAGGTGTTATGGCTTAATTAGCTGATTAGTGCGGGACACTTTGAGGCTAGAATATTGCACCTTTTCACAAAATTCAAATTTTCTGAGATTGTGGATTTGGGGTTTTCATGAGCTGTAACCATAATCATCACAATTATAACAAATCACAGCTTGAACTATCTTGCTTTGCATGTAATGAGTCTATCTCATACAGTCATGGGCGAAATTGTTGGCACCCCAGAAATGTTTGCAGAAAATCAAGTATTTCTCACAGAAAAGTATTGCAGTAACACATGTTTTGCTATACACATGTTTATTCCCTTTGTGTGTATTGGAACAAAACAAAGAAGGGAGGAAAAAAAGCAAATTGGACATAATGTCACACAAAACTCCAAAAATGAACTGGACAAAATTCTTGGCACCCTTTCAAAATTGTGGATAAATAAGATTTTTTCAAGCATGTGATGCTCCTGTAAACTCACCTGAGGCAGGTAACAGGTGTGGGCAATATAAAAATCACACCTGAAAGCAGATAAAAAGGAGAGAAGTTTACTTAGTCTTTGCATTGTGTGTCTGTGTGTGCCACACTAAGCATGGACGACAGAAAGAGAAGAGAACTGTCTGAGGACTTGAGAACCAAAATTGTGGAAAAATATCAACAATCTCAGGGTTACAAGTCTATCTCCAGAGATCTAGATTTGCCTTTGTCCACAGTGCGCAACATTATCAAGAAGTTTGCAACCCATGGCACAGTAGCTTATGTCTCTGGGCGTGGACGGAAGAGAAAATTGATGAAAGGTTGCAACGCAGGATAGTCCGGATGGTGGATAAGCAGCCCCAAACAAGTTCCAAAGAAATTCAAGCTGTCCTGCAGGCTCAGGGAGCATCAGTGTCAGCGCGAACTATCCGTCGATATTTAAATGAAATGAAACGCTATGGCAGGAGACCCAGGAGGACCCCACTGCTGACACAGAGACATAAAAAAGAAAGAATACAGTTTGCCAAAATGTACTTGAGTAAGTCAAAATCCTTCTGGGAAAACGTCTTGTGGACAGATGAGACCAAGATAGAGCTTTTTGGTAAAGCACATCATTCTACTATTTACCGAAAACGGAATGAGGCCTACAAAGAAAAGAACACAGTACCTACAGTGAAATATGGTGGCGGTTCAATGATGTTTTGGGGTTGTTTTGCTGCCTCTGGCACTGGGTGCCTTAAATGTGTGCAAGGCATCATGAAATCTGAGGATTACCAAAGGATTTTGGGTCGCACTGTAGAGCCCAGTGTCAGAAAGCAGGGTTTGCGTCCGAGATCTTGGGTCTTCCAGCAGGACAATGACCCCAAACATACGTCAAAAAGCACCCAGAAATGGATGGCAACAAAGCACTGGAGAGTTCTGAAGTGGCCAGCAATGAGTCCAGATCTAAACCCCATTGAACACCTGTGGAGAGATCTTAAAATTGATGTTGGGAAAAGGCGCCCTTCCAATAAGAGAGACCTGGAGCAGTTTGCAAAGGAAGAGTGGTCCAACATTCCGGGTGAGAGGTGTAAGAAGCTTATTGATGGTTATAGGAAGCGACTTATTTCAGTTATTTTTTCCAAAGGGTGTGCAACCAAATATTAAGTTAAGGGTGCCAAGAATTTTGTCCAGCCCGTTTTTGGAGTTTTGTGTGACATTATGTCCAATTTGCTTTATTTCCTCCCTTTTTTTTTTTGTTCCAATACACACAAAGGGAATAAACATGTGTATAGCAAAACATGTGTTACTGCAATACTTTTCTGTGAGAAATACTTGATTTTCTGGAAAAATTTCTGGGGTGCCAACAATTTCGGCCAAGACTGTATATTAGTTTCACCTTTTAAGTTGCATTACCGAAATAAATGAACTTTTGCACGGTATTCAAATTTTTCGAGTTTCACCTGTATGATTAGGGTTAGAGTTAATAGGGTTAGAGTTAATAGGGTTAGGGTTAAAGTTTCTGTGTGTTAAAGAATCAGGGCATCATTACCTTCTTCTCGCTAACATTAGTGCTCACCTAAGTGAGCGTTAATGTTAGCCCTGGTGGCACTAGCATGGGCGCACCATATTACGATTCAAACGCTAATGTATTTAAAAACCCAATAGCGATTGGAATCTTGCGCTTGGATCACTACGCAGACCTGCCGGATCTCACGAGGCGAGATCTGGCAGGTCATGTGACCGACGGCGTTTGCCTCAATGAAGTCTTATGGACTCCATTGAGGGGATGCTCAAGGCGGCGCTTAGCGCTGCAGCGCACATCCCGGGGCATAGCACCCAATTTTGATGCAGGCAGCTTTTCTAGCGCCTGCATCGTAATATCACACTAAAATGGGGACGCAAAGAAAAAACCTGCAGGCGCAGGTTTAGCGTGAAGAAGGTAATGATGCCCTTAGCATGGATAGGGTTAGGATAACAGTTTTTGTGTGATGTAGGTTTAGGGACTCAAAACGCACCTTGCCCTGCTGCAGAGGGGAGTTCCTGTCTATGTTTGTTACACCAGGGTGTGTACATTGGAGGGGGTTGCTATTCAGTATGTTAATGGAATGGCATGTTTTATCTCGTTGGGCTGTCCATCCCTTGTGTGTGTTGTCCCATTGGTTCTACTGTTCCTTGCTTTACCTGGTATGCCCTGTGCATACATATATTTATTGCAAACCCCAAATTAAGCAGATTTAAGTTTTGTTTTCACCCTACAATGAGTTTTTGCTATTGACTGAGTGGGATTGGGCTAGAATCAGCACTTCTTCTGGATACTGACAGCGAGTGGGAGCCTTTCTGCATGGAGATAGCTACACTCGGTATAGAGTACTTTAGGGTACTTTACATACCCCTCCTTTTTCTCTCTCTCTACCATCTTCCCACTAGACTGTTTTATCTGTGCTCCCGCTTCTCTTTCTGGTAGCCTCAATAGCTTAGTCAATTTTTATCTATTACAGTGAACTGGTGGATTCTGTGGTGACACTGATGTGATGTTGACCATTGGATTGTATGAACTCGGAATCCCCCATATTAAACAATTAAGAATTAAACAATCATTAATTTTTATTTAGAATCAATATCATGCATCCAATAAGGTCCTTCGGAAAGAAAAGCACCTGCACAACACGTTGTATTCTAGATGGCTCTTCTGGGAAATATGGTGAGATCAGTTACAAATTAATAATGAGGATCCAAATTAAATTAAATGAAGTCTAAAAACCACTTAATAATGAAAAGCACAGACGATCTCACCTAAACCGTGTCCATGGTGCTCTTAGTCCAAAATAGAACATTTTATGAATTAACCCTTAAAATGCCTGGAAAAAAACACTTATTGCTCGACAATGCACTAATTCTACCATCAGCTCCGTTATTGTTCAATGATTAAAGTGTTACAACGTTGCATTTATTTCACTCTCAATATTTAAAGAGACACTACCACTTACATAAACTGTTACTGTACTTGTGCATTACAAATAAAATTACATTGTAAAACACATGCTGCTGTTTTTTTTCTTTGTTTGAAGTAATTGCATGTAAGAAAGGAAAAATAAAATCAGGATTTTTTATCTCCCTTTTCCATTTTGTTTATTTTTCCCATGAGGCAAAATTACCAAAATCTGTGCAAAGGCTTTTCTTTCCTTCCATGATTTATCTAGTCTACTGTATTTGATAGTTAATAAGATTGAGGAGGGAATGTTTAGATAAGGCGGCAGTCGGTCTATTGTTCTCTAAACTACTCGAGATAAGAGATGGCAGCTGAATGAGATAAAACAGAGAGCTTACAAGACTTCTAATACATCCCACACAATACAATGATGTGAGTCGATGACTGACCCATTCACTTCATTCCATGGCCAAAGCCACACAGTGAGGAGCAAGTGGTGGAAAGATATTAGGGGGGGGGGGTTCAATGTACAGCACAAAATATCACACAATGAATGCACATAGTGACACATACAGGGTTATTCAAAGAGATCCGTATTGGGGCCGAAAGGTAACCGAACGCTGAAATTCAGCGTTCTGTTACCTTTCCTGGCCATTCGGCTATTTAGAGAGCAGGCGGTTCGCCAAATGTTGGCGAATTGCCTGCACATACAGTGCCTGTTCGTTACCTGTTCGAGGGCAGTGAAATCCCCATAGAGAAGCAATGCTTCGTCTATTCAGAGAACACAAAACAGCAGTGAAAAGTTGCCGAATTGCCCTGCCATTCGGTGGTTTCATTCAACAGGTTTATTCAGGCGAATCCCATAGGCTTCAATGTTAAAAATATTCCCGTTTTAATTCAATATCTAATAAACCGTTTATTATTTTATACTGCAGTAAAAAGTCTCTATTTATAGATTTTTCAGGATCTTTTAGGCATTTTTCGGGATTTTTTTGCGAAATATTTTGTTTTAAAATCGTTTTTTCTTTTTTCTGTAACAGCCCTTTTTATTATCATTCATTGGATCTTATATGTAAATTTCAAACATTTTCGCTCAGTAGTTTCTTTGCAAACAGCGTTTCACTTTTCAATCATTCAAGACAACTGTTTGTTTTTTTTCACTCCATCCGTCTGCGGTGTCGGGTTTTTCCGCCGGCTGTGCTACGTGTGATCGGCTCCTGCTCAGGTTTCTCTGGCGTGTTCGGCGGGGTTAATGCAGATGTTTTTGCGGGTTTCGGTGAGCGTTCGCTGGGTTTTGCGGTGAGTGTTTGTCGGGTTTGTGGCGACTTTTCCCTGCACTACGACGGCCCCGTGGTGCTTGCTGAATACACCGCAGGGTTGCCGAAATGGGATCGCCAAATCGCACCGAATTGAAGAGAACGAAAAGTCACCGAACGTGCGGAGACTCTTCGATTCTCTTTGAATAACCCTGATATAGAGTATAATAGTTTCTTAACTAAACATTTAACTGATCGTTTTTTTGGTGCTAGTGGCTCTTTAAGTCAAGTCTTCGAACCAGTAAAGTATGGGGGAAAAAATGAATGAATGAAATTACATGATACTAATGGCAAGACAATCTTCCTCATGTTGTGTTGTTTTGTATACTTATCTTTGAAAGTTCCTCTACGCCGTGCCTCCTTTATTATAAATACTTAAAAGCTTTCAAGCAGGGCAAAGCTATAGCATTCAGAGAGCTGCGTGTATAATAGGGATGGTTGCCATAGTAACCCAGCCATTTTTACTGGCAAACATAGTCCATTTGATTCATTATTCCTTTGCGTTGTCTCCTCCTCTGACTGATGATCCATAAAGATGCAAAAATCAAAGGTTTGTTATGATTGTGATAGAGAATACAATCCATATCCGGCCTATCTGTAATCAGTCTCTGCCTAGTGTTTCCCTGCAGTCGTTTGAAGATCTGTACCAGTAACACTGAAACTCAGGAGAACTGGCAGGAGAAGAGAAATAATCTAGACCAGGGGTCAGCAACCTTGTCTCCCTGATGTTTTGCAAACTACATTTCCCATGTGGCTCAGAGAGCCTAATGGGTGACTGAGCATCTTGGGAGCAGTGGCGTAGCGTGGGGGGGGGCTGGGGGGGCCGTGGCCCCGGGCGCAGTTTTGTTAGGGGCGCATAATTTCAAAAAAAATTTGCGCCCCTAAAACTTGAGGCCCGGACTGATCCGCCGGGCCCTCGGGCGCCGCCCAAGGGCCCGCGGGTTGAGGGGACCCAGATGCCGGGCAGCAGGAGTGCCTGCCCGTCCTGAACAGTGAGTCCATCCGTGTTGAAGGGGATGCGGCTGCGCGCAGGCACAGCCGGTCACGTGGTCCGGCTAATCAGGTGGTACTGAGTCTCTGTACCACCTGACTGGCCGGACCGCGTGACCTGCGCACGCACACAGCCGCCTCCCCTTCAACACAGACGGACTCACACGCTGCTCAGGACCAGGCAGGCACTCCCGCTGCCTGGCATCTGGGCCCCCTCAACCCCTGCTGTATCCGGAGCTGGGGCAAGTATCCATGTGAGAGCTGGCTGCCGCTGGGGCAATATCCAGGTGAGAGCTGGGGCAAATCCATGAGCTGGGGGCAAATCCATGAGCTGGGGCATATCCACGAGCTGGGGCAAATCCATGAGCTGGGGCAAATCCATGACCTGGGGCAAATCCATGTGAGAACTGGGGCAAATCCATGAGCTGGGGGCAAATCCATGAGCTGGGGCAAATCCATGAGCTGTGGGCAAATCCATGTGAGAACTGGGGCAAATCCATGAGCTGGGGGCAAATCCATGAGCTGGGGCAAATCCATGTGAGAACTGGGGCAAATCCATGTGAGAACTGGGGGCAAATCCATGAGCTGGGGGCAAACCCATGAGCTGGGGCATATCCATGAGCTGGGGCATATCCATGTGTGAGCTGGGGCATATCCATGTGTGAGCTGGGGCATATCCATGAGCTGGGGCAAATCCATGTGTGAGCTGGGGCAAATCCATGTGTGAGCTGGGGCATATCCATATGTGAGCTGGGGCAAATCCATGTGTGAGCTGGGGCAATATTCATGTGTGAGCTGGGGCAATATTCATGTGTGAGCTGGGGCAATATCCATGGGAGAGCTGGGGCAATATTCATGTGAGAGCTGGGGCAATATCGATAACGTGTCCACAGGTTGGGGGGGGCGCACAATTCTTGGCTGGCCCCGGGCGCTGACAACCCACGCTACGCCACTGCTTGGGAGATGTAGTTCCCAAAACATCAGGGAGGGAAGGTTGCTGACCCATGGTCTAGACCAAAAAGACGACTTGGAAAGTGAAATAACTGGGAGAATTTTTCTGGTTTGGCTATTTTGACCTACAGGGTTATTCAAAGAGAATCGAAAAGTCACCGCATGTTCGGTGACTTTTCGTTCTCTTCAATTCGGTGTGATTTGGCCATCCCGTTTCGGCGACCCTGCGGTGTATTTAGCAAGCACTACAGGCAGGGCCAGATTAAGATCTCTATGGGCCTGGAGCTGAATATTGTGGTGGCTTTTTTTGGAATTTAGTGAAATGAAAGCATATTTTAGGTTATCTAATAGTGCAGATACGGGTATATCTAACCAGGAAGATACTGTGTGAGGACATTTACATTCAGATTTCAATCATTTACAGCGGGTAAAATAATTTTTTCACATTGTATCATCCAAACCTTTGTGGTTATATATTCTATAGGGGATTCTTCTTAAAAAAATTGAAATGGGAACCTGTTACTGCATTTTCTGAGAAAATATACAATTTTAACCAAAAAAATGAAATATTTCCCTTGTGTTTTGGAGGATGGTGTTTTATGAATAATATGACTATGTATAAAACACTGACCTTGCTCCCAGCGTGGGAAATGAGAAGGGGAGTAATGGCAGTGGTATTGCTCATTTTTATACGTGACAAATGGACAACACCATCGGTTTGGAACTAAAAATAAGTAGATAAAAAAGTTTTTGGGTTTTCCTTTCTTTTAGATTTTACATGGTCATGTTTGGTATTAATGCAAAGGCCAGACGCTGACCTGTCCAATAACACCTCTCTTGACCTTGTGAGGTGTAAACATTAGTGACGCAGGGTTCCAAAGTCCCTCCCAGTGCACTTTGCTGCAGTGCAGGGGTTTAGGTTCTTGGTGTAACAATTCACCTCCACACTTGAGATGGTGAGTTAGTGCAGCATCATTGTTTACTTTATAATTGAAAAGTTAAAAATATTGCTGTGTTAGAAAGAAAAAATATTTATTATTTTATTTTTACATAAAACCTGGTCATGTTTGGTATCATTGGAAAGGCCATGCTCTGGCCTTTCCAGTGATAGCTCACATGACCCTGTAGCTGCTATGGTGTTGGAGATAATGAGGTCCAAATGTCCATCAATGCAGACATTGTTATTTTTTCTCTGGGCCTATTCTGGGGCATGGGCCTGGAGCTGCTGCTCCATCTGCCCCTATGTTAATCCGGCCCTGACTACAGGGCCGTCGTAATGCAGGGAAAAGCCGCCGCAAACCTGACGAACACTCCCCGCAAAACCCGGCGAAGGCACACCGAAACCCGCAAAAACATCTGGATTAACCCCGCCGAAAACGCCGGAAAAATCCGAGCAGGAGCCGATCACACGCAGCGCAGCCGCCGGAAAAACCCGACACCGCAGATGAATGGAGTGAAAAAATAAAAAAAAACAGTTCGCTTGAATGTTTGAAAAGTGAATCGCTGTTTGCAAAGTAACTACTGAGCGAAAATGTCTGAAATTTACATATAAGATCCAATGAATGATAATAAAAAGGGCTGTTACAGAAAAAAGAACAAACGTTTAAAAAAAATCAAAAAAAAAAATCGGAAAAATAATTTTGGCAAAAAAATACTGAAAAATGCTTAAAATATCCCAAAAAAATCTATGAATAAAGAGACTGTTTACTGCAGAATATTATAATGAACGGTTTATTAGATATTGGATTAAAACGGGAATATTTTTAACATTGAAGCATATGGGATTCGCCTGAATAAATGTGCCGCATGAAGCCACCAAATGGCAGGGCAATTCGGCAACTTTTCACTGCTGGTTTTTGTTCTCTGAATAGACGAAGCTACGGGGTTTTCACTGCCCTCAAACAGGCACCGTATGTTTTTTTTTTTTTTTTTTTGTGAAAGGATTTTACCAGGAAGGATACATTGAGATTTCTCTCGTTTTCAAGTATGTCCTGGGTATGTGCAGGCAATTCGCCAACATTTGGCGAACTGCCTGCTCTCTGGATAGTCGAATGGCCAAGAAAGGTAACCGAACGCTGATTTTAATTCGGATCTCTTTGAATAACCCTGCTCGAATTTTCACTTCTCCAGTCATTCTCTTGAGTTTCACCTTTCTTTGAATAGACCTGTTAGTGTTGAAGCTACAGTTAGTGAAAAATGTTATGTGGGATGGTGTTCAGCCAGAATAAAGCAGCCGCTCACCAACATCTTCAATGACTACTCATTGGGACCCAAATAATGGATTTAACCACTTCAATGCTAAGGACGCGCTCAGCGCGTCCTCAGCATTACCGCTGGTGTGCTGAGGACGCGCTGAGCGCGTCCTCAGTTTGGGGTCAGCGTTCGGCCGGGTTCCGGCCGATCGCTGGCCCCTCCGGTGCGGGCTGACATCCTGGATGTCAGCCCGGCATCCGGACCACCAGCCGCCATTATTAGGTGTCATCGCGGGGGCGCGATGACACCTAATTCAGGCGCCCCCCCCCGCATGTGCGGAGGAGGCGCCTGAAAGGGAGGGGGGGGAGGTCCTTCGGACCTCTCTCCCTCCCGATCGGCGGCGCACAGGGGCTTAACCCAGGCATCATTTGGAATGGCACAGCCTGCCCTTCCAAATGATGCCTGGCATTAACCCGGGGAGCTGGATCGCAAATCGGCGCTGAAAAGCGCCGATTCGCGATCCTTCCCGGGAGCTGGCCGACATCTTGGATGTCGGCCAAGCTTCCGGAACTCCCCCAGAGGACTGGCGTCATCGTGCGCAGCACGATGACGCCAGTCCTAGCGTTAACCCCTAACTGCCACCAAGTGTGGAGATAGGGAGTTCCAATGAACTCCCTATCTCCCGATCCGTGGCAGCTAGGGGTTAAATTTTGATATCGTTGGATCGGCCAGAGCATGGCCGTTCCAACGATACCAAACATGAAAGTTAAAAAATTTGTAAAAAAAAAAAAAATAACACATTTTTTTTATTTTTTTTGTTTGTTAGTGTAGCAATATTGTTCCCATTTCAATTATAATGTGAACAATGATGCTGCACTAACGATTTTTGTATGCGGTGCGTTTGTTAAAAATAGTGTCATTTTCCCCAAAAAAAATGTAACGAGACCCCATCTCTAATTTTTTTAACAAGCGCACCCCATACAAAATATAACCGCAATTGCTCGCATGTTAAAATGTGGAAAAAAACTTTACACATTGTAAATTATTAAAAATTCATATTTTATTGCATTTTTTGTTATAATATACAGACATGACATAACGTATACATATAATAATGACATATTATGAATCTACCGAGTCTGACGGAAAGAACGATATATAATATGTCTGGGTCATATACTAAAATAAGCCTTAAAAACACGTTTAAACATGATGCGCAAAACAGGTAAAAATGACCTCAGCACAGGGGCGGGAAAAGCCTCAGCAGCGAAAGGGTTAATATAGATTACATAAAGGGTTATTCAGATAGAGGTGAAAACCTTGAGAATTGGCAGGAGAATGAACAATCTAGGCCAATTTGGAAAGTGAGATAAATGGGAGAATTTTTCTGGTTTGGCTATTTTGACCTAGAATTTTCAATTCTCCAGTCATTCTCAAGGTTTTCACCTTTTTCTGAAAAGTCCTGTATGTGTCTATGAAGGCAAGCTACTGTGCTCATTCCACGTCAAGCCATGGTGACCAGACATGGGTGGAGATAAAAGCCAATAGAAGAACTTACTTTATGCAAATGGCCAGTCTGGAAAGAAAAAAAAAAAAAGAAAGAATCATCAGAGGGAAGGGAGGAAGGAAGAGAAAGAAAGGGAGGAAGGAAGAGAAAGAAAGGGAGGAAGGAAGAGAAAGAAAGGGAGGAAGGAAGAGAAAGAAAGGGAGGAAGGAAGAGAAAGAAAGGGAGGAAGGAAGAGAAAGAAAGGGAGGAAGGAGGAGAAGATAGAAAGGAATAATGAGACGTATGGCAGAGTGAAGAGAGGAAGGAGGAGAACGAAGAAAGGAATAATGAGACGTATGACAGAGGGAAGAGAGGAAGGAGGAGAAGGGAGAAAGGAATAATGAGACATATGGCAGAGGGAAGAGAGGAAGGAGGAGAAGGGAGAAAGGAATAATGAGAGATATGGCAGAGGGAAGAGAGGAAGGAGGAGAAGGGAGAAAGGAATAATGAGACATATGGCAGAGGGAAGAGAGGAAGGAGGAGAAGGGAGAAAGGAAAAATGAGAAGGATGGAAGATTGAAGAGAGGAAGGAGGAGAAGGGAGAAAGGATAGGAATAATGAGACATATGGCAGAAGAAAGAGAGGAAGGAGGAGAAGGGAGAAAGGAATAATGAGACATATGGCAGAGGGAAGAGAGGAAGGAGGAGAAGGGAGAAAGGAAAAATGAGAAGGATGGAAGATTGAAGAGAGGAAGGAGGAGAAGGGAGAAAGGAATAATGAGACGTATGGCAGAAGAAAGAGAGGAAGGAGGAGAATGAAGAAGGGAAAATGCGAAGGATGGAAGATTGAAGAGAGGAAGGAGGAGAAGGGAGAAAGGAAAAATTAGATGGATGGAAGAGGGATGAGAGAAAGGAGGAGAATGAAGAAGGGAAAATGAGACGTATGGCAGTGAGAAGAGAGAAAGGAAGGGTGGAAGAAAGAGAGGCAGGGAGGGAGAGAGCTGTGGACAGAACAACAGAGGAAGGAAAAGAGAGAGAAGAGAGGAAGAAAAGAAGGATGAGAGCGGAGGAAGGAAAGGGAGAGAAGGAAGGAAGAAAGAAAAGTCAGCAAGGAAGGGTAAAAAAGAGAAAAGGAAGAGATTGAAGAGAAAAAGGAAGGGAGTGTGTGTCTGAATGTTAATTCCTTTACTGCCATGTGATTCCCCCCCCCCCCCCAAAACACTGTCAGGAAACAATGGACTTTTTGGAACATCATGTTTAATGAATTATACAGTAAGAAATCTTTGGGAATATTCCCAATGTGTTCTTTACTGTAATAGCCTATTTGGCGGGCAGGTGCTGCTATCTGCTGGCCAATAGGAGTTTCTGCAGCTCTGAGTCCAGGATCAGCTGGGGAACAGTCCATTAGACACATTCCCAGCTGGTTTTAAAAAAGCGTTAGCACCTCGGGCATCATGTCCACTGTGCAAAAACTTTGGGGGCACCTGCTGGAGCCCAAATACAAACTAAATTGGTTTCCATCGAACGTATTTCATTTGGAATGATACAGCCCCCGGATGGTGTTGATGCAATCTTGGGCTCCTGTGCCTGCTACTGCTGATAGTGTGCACATGGTGCAGGTAGTGAAGGGGTTAAACAAATACTCAAAACAAGCATGTTGCATTTCTTAGCTTTTTTTTTCCACATGTTTGAAACAAAATAAAACTCACTTCTACGATATCTATAAAAATCAGGTGCGCTGCCTGTCCCCACATCTTGAAATCAAAGGAACGCATGGCAGGTGTTGCCTTTATTCCCCACAACAGGGCATTGAAGTGACATTTCTACACCGCCAGAGTAAACGTTAAATATTGCGTGCGGTGCTTTCTTTTTGCTGCTGCCAATCTCAACACCATTCTAGCCTCGCATACAATTATTTTTTATCACTAATTGAAGTTTGTCATGCCATAGCAATAAAACCTAGAATTATTTGTAATTAAATGTCGAGACCGAGTTTCCGAACCAGTTTGTGTCAAAAATCAAAACGCAGATGGTTTTTGACCCATGTAAACAGTGGCGACCTCCATGGTCCGCTGTCCAGGTCACCACACAAAAGAACAGACAGCAGAACTGTTGTTGTTGCTTGGCGCAAACATTATTTAGCCCGTGGTAGGAAATAAAACGAGCAATTTTATGCATTTTGCACGCACAGTGCTCATTCAGGTCAACAGACAGGGAAATAAATGGAAAACTGAGCTCTTTTTACTAAGCCAACACTTGGGAACACCCTTGTTGCAATATATAATTTAGCCTTTGATTGCAAGCAATATGTTGCTAGGCATGTTCATTGATCACAAAAATGGCAAAATGAGGATAAAATAAATACATGATGGAAGATTATAACTTTCTAATCATTCTGCAATGCAATCACAAAATACACATTGTGATATCGCCACTGGACACAGGGATCAGTGCTTCCGCTTTTCTTTATTGTGCAACCGTGGAATTTGCAGGGTTCATGATGAATAGGAAAATAAACAAATATAAAACGCCTACTCCTTTATGCGGAGGCTAAATAAACATTCAGAATTCCTGTCCACATTATTGGGCGTCTAAGCCTCTTACCAATCACTGAAAACAGAGACAAATATATTTTCCGTCTGTGTTCAGGATTCAGTTTCCTTCCCCGCCGCTGCACCCTGCACCAAGACTGCCCTCTCAGAGGGAACTACATCTCCTATAAGAGCAAGGCCATCCTAACCATGCATCAGCTGTGAGTTAACCCTATAGGAGAAAAAGGGAGCTCTCCATTTGCCTGCTGATGAAACTGTGGTCGACCACCCTGCCCCTAATCACACTGTTACAACATGTTTATAAAGACAGTGGAAAGCTTTGGGGCCATTTGTTTGAAATTCTGTAAAGTCCCATCACATTGAGTTCTCCCATGAGTATAATACAATGATAGCGAACCTTGGCACCCCAGATGTTTCGCATTACATGTCCCATAATGCTTAGTGGCACATAAGCCTGGTAGAGCATTATGAGACATACAGTTCAGAAATGTGCGGGATGCCAAGGTTCGCCATCACTGGTAAAATGTTTTGAAGGGAAATTGTATGACATCGACAAGCCTTAACCCTTTCACTAGCTCGATTTGAGTTAACTTGCACTTTAAGGCTAGGGTCAGACCAGCGCATTTTTAACGTGCGTTCTGGCGCACTTAATCACGGCCGCACTAGCAACAAATGACGGGCAATGACAGCCAATATACGAAGTAGGGTCGCACGAAAGTCCGGCCGCGCAACGCAAGTGGAAAATGAACGCATTTTTTCGAGAACGCAGAACCGCTAGTACGGACGTACAGAGTGCGCTGCGCCCGCTAGCGGTGTGTGTGTGTGATTTGGAGACGTCAGACCCTGCTCATGTCCGGCCAACATAACGTCCAGACGCAAAAAGTTTCCTGGTTTGGATTCGTAAAACATCACGCACGAACATGCGCATCGTATGACCGTTTTCGCATATTCCGTGAAAAAATACATCAATGCGTTCGGACGCACTTTTTTACGTTCGCGTGTAAAAATGCTTTCGTTTGACCCTAGCCTTAAAGCACCATCGGTTCGCCGAGATCAAGTTAACTTGATTGATACTTTGCCCCCAGATGTTTCTGAACTACACCTCCGTGTCTCCGTGATTCCGTGTCCATCTATGCAAAAAAAATAATTATACTGAACATAAAATCTTTTTATTCCCCTTTTAATTTCCCTTTCCCTCTCCTCCCTTTTCCATTCCCCTCCGTTACTCCCTTCTCTCTCTGTTCCCTTTTTTCCTCCTATCATTTTTAAGTGATCCCGTTCCAGCATGATATTGGAAGATGATGTAGTAGTATTCGTACCGCTGGCTCAGGCCACTGAGAATAATTATTTTCTTTAGTGGTTCTTTCAGAGAAAAAGTTTTCTTTCAACCTGCATTTTCAAAGCCCTTCTCATTTCTGTGTGGTTTTCTTTGTCTTTTCTTCAAGTGGAAACAAGTCAGATATTGCTGGCGTCACTGCTGCCTTCTGTATACTGACATCTCCCGCGAGACGGAGAACTTTCTGTGCGCCCTGACTCTCAGAGAGTACGTTAAGCAAACAAAGACTTACAAACACAGCATAAAGAAAACCGTTACGTCTCCAGGCCGGCAAAGGACAGTGTTATCAGTTAAGCGTGTTACTTCACTTTATACATACTGTATACCTAACTCTGTGTAACAGATCTTCGTGCCCCAACTGGTTCACATCTGTTAATGCCGCTTCCTTGCCGGACCCTTGTTCTCCCACCAGCAGTCTTTCATGCCTTTCTCCAGCCCTTAGCTGAAACTTAAGGACAGGTACATGCATAGAGCGATGATAGCATCCCCCAGAAATGAGGCACCATGGAGATCTGGTGTTTTTTTTAGAACAGACAAACTTGCTCAGCCTTTAATTAAATAATATGTACAGTGCCAGGCGGAGACTGGCAGCCAATGGAAACTGACACCCTGGCCTTCCACTGCACCTCATCATAATCCCTGCCCTATACTACTGTTCAAAAGCTTCTGTTGTCCAGTCTCTTTGGAGTCTGGGACATAATTAGACCAGGGACAGATAATGGGTTTAGCATTGTTAGCATTGCTCAATATTAGGCAAACAAGACAGAACAATATCCATTCAAACCTTTAACAGATTCAAACACATTCCAGATAGGGGGAGTTGGAAAAGACTATCAGATACACAAAGACAATAACGATAGACAGTAACAGTATTCATACATAACACCGATTACACAAACACACTGCACCCGACAATGGTGGTGAAGAGCGAAACTCAGAGACTGGACATTTACTTTTGGAATTTCCTTTTGGGTGTTGGGGAGATCACCTTTTTGGACTACCATAGCGACCTCACATTCTTGAGTGCACCCATCTTATTTTGCGAGTATAACGTATCACTATTGTTTATATCTGATGTCACCATGTGCCTGTAGAGTGCAGGGTGTTTGTGTAATCTTGTTATGTAGGAATGCTGTTATTGTATGTCTATATATATCTGTTGCTATCTGCTAATGGGTTTACTGGGTGGGTTATTTTAGCCTTTTCTAGTATCCCCTCTCAGGAATGTGTTATTATCTGTTGTATGTTTGAGTGGTCTCTTGTTGATCTTTGTTGTCAGGCAAACACTGCCCCATTATCTGATGCCTTAGACTGTAATCCTGTTTACCATCTACAACTGTCATTGTTCTACCATCTCTCGAAATGTGGACTCAATTGTTATCCCCTTCTCTGTACCAGGTCTGATTATGTCTCAATCTCTGAGAAGCATACTGAAAAAACGTCACAAAATCAGAACCTCACAACATCATAATAGGGGAGGGATAAGGGGCAGAGGGAGGCCAGGGTGGTATTTTCTATTGGCTGCCACGCTCTGCCTGGGACTGTCTATATTTAACCCAATAAAGGTGTTCAGGTTTGACTGTTCCAAACTCCCATATCTAGGCTTCATCTTATTTCTGGGGATGCTATCAAGGCTTTTTACGTGTAACCGTCCTTAAGCTTCGTCTAAGGACTGGAGAAAGGCACGAAAGCCTGCTGGAGAGAGCACAGGGGTCCGGCAAGGAAGCGGCATTAAGAGATGTGACCCAGTCAGGGTACGGAGATCTGATACACGTCCTAATATTGCCAGTGGATCCTGGGTTATTAAATTATCCAATCAATACAATGGGGAAATCTCTCCATCCCCTGTGATTTTGGAATGTCACAATTCCTTATTAGAACAGATGGAGTCCTCCACCCACAGATATCGTCCCAGTGCTTGTATGTAGGAAAGCTGGTGGGCCGTGCTTCTTATTATGATTTTTGAACTCAGAGGTCTTCTGATCTTAATATGAAATATTATTTTCACCTTTTTGTTTGCAATACTAGTACCTCATTACCCCGTTCGTCTCTACAGTTGGGTAATTACCATTCACACGTCTCCCGTTCATAGGATTCATTGTTTAAGATAATGAACACAGCTGTTGCTCAGGATTCGGGTTACTGGGACAGACTGCTGCTGCGATTAGCCGGATTCTTTCATCTCTGCTATTCGCTTCTACATTAAAAGATTCAGGAGAAAAATAAACCACAAACATAAAAAAAAGAATCCTGTTAATTGTATGTTATTCCAGCTGTAATCGAGTAAAGCTTTTCTCTGGTTTCTGTTTACTATCAACAAAGGCGTTCCTCTTCATTCTGAAGAATTAACTCCTTTTAAGTGACTCAGAGGTAAATATATACAAATCTGTAAATCGGGAACGCAATAACGATAATCAATCAATGGTGATAATATTCCTTCATGGCACATATTTGGATATAGTTCAAATGGGTCCAGAAATATCTTGCATATCGATATCTAAAATACATAAACAAAACCCTATAGCGCAATAACGTAGATCTACTGTATATGATTGGTCTTATAATGTAACAAAAGGTTTCACTCACAAGCCAGGAGCCTATAGGCTAGTTTCTAGCGCATTCAGGCCTCTATGGGGGGCTCCTCCCACCAACACGGTATAGTCGTCTATGAGAGTAGGGTTGTTCTTATAGCAATATGCCTCGGTGAAAGGATTGTGTATATAGTACATTACTGTATAAATAACTTAGCACTAAAAGTTAGGGAAATCCTACTTACATGCTTCTGAGCCTCCCAATAAGAGTGGCTCTGTACATTCGCCTTGGACCGCTTAGTAACACTGGGGGGTCCTACCCCTATGGTGCCTCCTCCTCCGATGTCACCAGTCCTTGAAGGTGCAGGATTCAGATAATCCACAAAAGAGGAACAAAAGTAAAAAATAAAAATTTATTGGTAAAATAACAACAAAATAAAATATAAAACCGTGATCGGTAAAAACCGAAACGCGTTTCTCCTGCTCGTCTGCAGGCTTCCTCAGACGGAATACCCAATCGTGCTGCCGAAGTTCTTTTACAATCCCTCTAATTCAGTGTTTCCCAAACCTGTCCTCAGGACCCTCCGCCTCGCCAGGTTTGCAGGATATGTGAAGCACAGCACAGGTGATATGATTTGCTGCTCAGTGATTGCAGGATTCAGTCAGCTTTTCCCCAAGGTGATCTGCAAAATCTGGCCTGGTTGAGGGTCCCAAGGAGAGGTTTGGGAAACACTACTCTAATTGGATCCACAGTTCACGTATTGCTGGCGTGCGTTCCAATGTTCCGTTCACGTTTCAACTAACTCCCAGACGCCTTTCGATGACGCGCGGCTAGGCGTGTAGGCAATGAAGAACGAGCTATTTATTCCACGGTAGCTCGTTCTCCTCCTATGGAACTGGTGTTAAAAAACAATTGCTTTCAGAACCTGGTATTTAGTGAGTGTATCACAGAGCTCCACAGCAATGAAATGCACTGTAATGTGCAGTGTGTATGAGCGTATCACAGAGCTCCACAGCAATAAAACTTACACTCATGCACACTACACAGAGCTCCACAGCAATGAAACGCACTGTAATGTGCAGTGTGTATGAGCGTATCACAGAGCTCCACAGTAATAAAACTTACACTCGTGCACACTGCACATTACTTTATCACAGAGCTTCACAGCAATAAAACTCACAGTAATGCAGTTTGTATGAGCGTATCACAGAGCTCCACAGCAGTAAAACTCACTGTATTGTGCAGTGTGTATAAGTGTATTGCAGAGCTCCACAGCAATAAAACTCACAGTAATGTGCAATGTGTATGAGTGTATCACAGAGCTCCACAGCAATAAAACTCACAGTAATGTGTGGTGTGTATGAGCGTATCACAGAGCTGCCCAGCAATAAAACTCACAGCAATGGGCAGTGTGTATGAGCGTATCACAGAGCTCCACAGCAATAAAACTCAAGGTAATGTGCAGTGTGTATGAGCGTATCAGAGCTCCACAGCAATAAAGTTCACTAAATGCGTTGTGTATGAGTGCATCACAGAGCTCCACACCAATAAATAGAAACTATAGCCAAAGAGCTAACACTCTAAAAAGATCTCAATAACGTAAAAGAAAGAACATATGTCTAATTAGTATCACAACTATTACCAGTAATGACTAAGAGCTAGCACTCTAATCAGATGAGTCGGAAAAATCAAGACTAATAACAAAGCTCACTGACAACACAGCAGCTATCTCGTAACCCCAGCAGTTCAAGCTGCCTGTTATACATTACCCAGCTATCTAATCAGCAGTAGAAGACACTCTAATAAAACACCACCTCCCCTTTATTCGCTTAAATAACGATGACAGCAACCACCCAATGATTTTTTATTTTTTTTTGTTGGCGACATTTCGGTGCTCTCTGATTAACCCCCTATATGTGTGAAATGCACCACAAAATGTAAAATATCATCAAAATGCAACAGATGCGAGTCTGGCTTTAATGAGCCGCATAACAAGTATTTGACGGCGCTGATGAGCGACCAATGGCTTGGCTGCTGTTCAACGGCTATTTTTATGAGCTGCTAGTGCAGAGCTAGTGATAAAGAATGTGAATGCGGCGCCGCTTCAGCATATGTTCAGCGTTCCCGTTTAGCGCTAGACTTGCATTTGGGACGTGCATCAGGTGCCGCTTTGCCCCCCCCTGCCCCCCCTCCCCCCCCTAATCTTTTATAAATTGTAGCATGGGTTAGGTGTGTTATCATTAACTCGTAATTACAAACACTGGATCACCCTGTAACGTTCGCCCAGGAAATATACGCGTCAACAACAACGCCGGGGAAATAAAATATAAAATACTACGGCTGTCATGAACTCAATTAACCTATCACTGCTTTTGACATTTAAGAGCTCTCCATCCTACTACAAGGAGCTATTTATAACGGGAGAAGCTTGACACGTGAAACATAAAGGAATGTTCCTGTTGATTGCTCCAGGAATGATCTCTATACACTGTGTGTTGATCGGACAATCAGGTAGAACGTTGCTTTCACGTACGTTTGGAAAGGAAATTGTTAAATTTATTACCTCTGCGGTTCGATTGTCTAACTTTTATGGTGAATCGAAGACCAGCATGAAATGATTGAGCCCCAAATAGACATCTCCAGGATTCTTCCCACCTCCCTACTTTATAGCAGGCATTAATGTACAGTAATCAGGCGCATCTCGGACGTGTTAAAATTAAAGGGACACTACCACTTACATAAACTGTAACTAGATTACTTGCGCATTGCAAGCTAAACACATTATAAAACACATTATAAAATACACGCTGCTCTTTTTTTTCTTTGTTTGAAGTAATTGCATGTAAAAAGGAAAAAATAAAGCTAGGTTTTTCATCTCTTGTTTCCGTTTTGTGAACTTTTCCCATGATGCAACATTTACCAAAATCTTAGGGTGAGTTTTACTTTGTGGTTTATCATCTACAGTATTTAACAGTTAATGAGGTGGAGGAGGGAATGTTTACATAAGGCTGCAGGAGGTCTATTGTTCTCCAGGTTACTCAAGATAAGCCATGGTAGCTGAATGAGATAAGACAGGGAGCGTAAAAGACTGAATCTACACCCTGGTGATGTCCTTTCAATACATCCCCCACAATGCATTGATGTGAGTCAGCTGCCTGACCAATAGACTCTATTCTATGGCCAAAGTCACACAGTGAGGAGCAAGTGATGTAAAGATGCTGTGGGTGGTGGTGCAGTTAATGGTTGAAATAACAGGGAGCTTAAAATACTTCTAATCTAAACTCTGGTAATGTCCTTTGAATACATCCCACACAATACAATGATGTGAGTCGGTGACTGACCCAATCACTCCATTCAATGGCCAAAGCCACACAGTGAGGAGCAAGTGATGGGAAGATACTGTGGGGGAGGGGGGCAGCTTACAACACAAAATATCACACAATGGGTGCACCCAGTGATACATATAGAGGATAATATTTTCTTAACTAAACATACAAGAGAAAAACAAAGCACATGTAAGATATCAGCAACATCAAATAAACACCTTAAGGACATTTTATTTTTTGGTGGCAGTGGCCCTTTAAGCACAGCGCTCAAGCCATTATGCTACACGGCTCTAGTGCTGCACTTAACGTCCCGGTCAGGGTCTGGCCCAAGGTGTTCCTATCGACCAGAAAGATGTTTAAGGCCTTGTACTATTTAGACGGATAATAAAAATAATAGGACTAATGTGCATTACTAGTTGGGTCATAGATGATTGACAGGCCCCTTTCTCTCTCCTTTGGGCAGGAGGATGTTTTCTTTCCCTGCCTCATTAAATCGAAACATGAAATCAGTAAGCTGGGAGGTTGCAGGAGAGAGCTGTCACATGAGGGTTGATAATGAATGTTGTTGGATGACATGAAGACCGTTGATATTCATTTGCCATTTATCGTTGTTTTCTTTTAATGCCTGTAGGTCGACTGTCTTAATCCCTGACCATTAGAGGTCTTCGGATACGGCTCTGTCCATTGAGGAGGGCATCCCTGGCTCGAAGATATGGCCAAAATGTTAGAAATGTAGTTGTTCCTCTCCGAAGTGTTTGTTATGGCTTCCTTGGTAGACAGTCCATCCTGTAAGCCTTTCAACCAGGTATCTACCTTTAGTGATGCTCACATCGCCTCGTGTAGACCAAAGCGCAATTATGTCATTTCTTTAAGGTAAGTGGCACATGTCTCCGGCACGTTCCGCTGATGAGGCAGCTGATTCACAGGTTTCGTCACTGATTTCTGCTGAGTTCCAGTCCCACATCTCATCCACCCACCTTCTCATAACATCCCAAACGTTAAAGACAAAGGAGATAATAACAACTGACAATGGCTGTCAGGTTAATTTGCCCTGTACGGTGTTTCCTGAAATTTTGTTGGATGGAATGAAACACAAAGGGATTCATTTCTGCTGATTGCTCCATATGTTAAGTAGCAGTCGGTCCGCAATTACGACGCTCTGCAGAATGGATTCTCATCTCTAGGCTTCTATATATGGAACACAAAGGACAAAAGTCATAGAACTAAAACAGAAGGTTTTGTCCAAACACGCTTACATCTCAATTGGTGGGTTGGAATCTTGTGAAACAGAATAAGTGCCCTGATATGTATATATATTATACACCAGGAAGGCAGCACTCAACCTTTACTAAGCGTAGTGGGCGGGTGCTACGCAAGAGAAAGAAATACAACAAACCAGGATGAGAGCACTCCAACTCATACATTAAAAGATGTTAACAGTTGCTTATACATTTAAAGCTTTCATAGATTTCAAACACTTCAGCAAATCTTAACCCTTTCAAGATTTTCACAATTTTTAACCCATTGAAGAATTTTCCCAATTTTTATCCCAATGAAGAAGTTTCACAAACGTGTAACCCTAAGCTCTGTTTAAAAATGATAGGAATTCAGTTCACAAAATATGGCCATAAATTGCTTAATCCTGTAACAAAACCAATGTATCCCATCGAAGACAGGTCCTATGCTTTATCACCTCAGATAACCTTATCAGAATCCTTTCTGGAGCTCCCTGCGATTCAATGTTAAATAGAACCTGCAGATGGAAACACCTGTGAGGGAGGGGTGCATGCCAAAGGGTTGTCAGCCCGGTCATCAATGGGATACAATGGTGTTGTGGCAGGCTTAATGGCCATATTTTGAGAACTAAATTCATTTTTAAAAATTTTGAAAATTCTACAATGGGTTAAAAATTGCTAACATCTTGAAAGGGTTAAGAGTTGTTGGAGTCTTCAAAATCTGCTTACTCTTTAAATGTTTGAGCTACTGTTAATGTTGTTGAATATATGAATTGGAGTGCTCTCTTCCTGACTTGATATATATACACACATTGAAGTTGTGATGGAGGGCAAAAAAGTGAGATTAAAAGCCTCCACACAGTAAATAATAAAGGAAATGCAAAAAAAGTGAGACGTAGGGGACTTCATTTGCATGTCTTACCCAGAGTTCTTTGCTGCATATGGGGAATGTAGCACATGAGCTCTGTAAGCAGTTCTCTGAATTCCTGGGATGTGTAAATGTACTCTGCAACTATAAACTTTATATATACAGTATATATATATATATATATGTTAGAGAGATATTAGTATAATGGTATCTTTAACCCCTTCACTGCTGAGGCATTTCACCGCTGTGTTAATGAGCTAATTTTTACCGCTTTTGCTCATCATGTTTATTATATGACCCAGACATATTATATATCTTTCTTTGCCCTTCAAAGGGGTGCCTTTTTTTTTCTGTAAACCCTCCCGATCGGGAGGGAGAGGGATCCAAAAGGATCCCCCCTCCCTTTCAGGCAATCTCCCGGCATTGCTGGGGGGTCGCCTGGAAATGACATCATCGCGCATGGCACGATGACGTCATTGACCACAGGAGGGGCTTAACTTCAGCGTCTGAGGACGCTGAAGTCAGAACGCCGTGGGACCCCGGAAAGAGAGGTGAGTATCTCCGCCGGGGCTCACGCTTGCGGATGACGTGTGGGAAACGTCATCCGCAGCGAAGGGGTTACAGCCCTGAAAATCTCAACCATATATGTTACACTAGCTTTTGCCCGCAGCTTCGCTCGCGTGGATTTTAGGATTTGTTCAAATTGTTTTTTACAAGAAACTTGAGTTTTTTTTGGTAGAACCCCCCTTTTCCCCCCACTTGGGATTTTTGGAAAATTGTTAAACACGTATTTTTTTTATTTTTCAAGAAGAATGTAAGTGCCAAATTTCACACCTGTAACATCTTTGGTTTTTGAAATATAGGTATACTGATAAAAGTACATCCCTTTCCCCACCCCCTTAACTGGTTTTTTGGAAATTGGTAAAACATGGTTATTTTTTGCACGAAGATTGTAAATATCGAATTTCACACCTATAACATCATTGGTTTTTGAAATATAGGTATAGTGATAAAGGTATTCATCCCCCTTTTTGCCCCCCCCCCACTGGATTTTTGGAAAATGGTAAAATACTTGTTGTTTTATTTTCAAGACGAATCTAAATACCAATTTTCACATCTGTAACATCTTCGGTTTTTGAGATATAGGTATCCTGTTGAAATTTATTCACCCCCCTTTTTTCACCCACCACGTGGGATTCTTGGAAAATGGTAAAACATGTGTTTTTTTAGTTTTCAAGAAGATTGTAAGTGCCAGATTTCACACCTGTAACATCTTTGGTTTTTGGAAATATAGGTATACTGATAAAAGTATTCAACCCCCTTTTTTCCCCCTCCCACTGGATTTTTGGAAAATGGTAAAACAGGTGTTTTTTTGTTTCTCAAGACATATCTAAATACCAATTTTCACCTCTGTAACATCTTCTGTTTTTGAGATGTAGGTATCCTGTTTAAAAGTATTCACCCTCCTTTTTTTTTACCCCCCCACTTGGGATTTTTGGAAAATGGTAAAACACGTGTTTCTTTATTTTCAAAAGATTGTAATTACCAAACTTCACACCTGTAACATCTTGGTTTTTGAACTATAAATATACTGATAAAAGTATTCAGACCCCTTCCCCTCAATCCCCCCCCATTTGGATTTGTGGAAAATGGAAAAACACATGTTTGTTTGTTTTTCAGGAAGATTGTAAATACCAAATTTCACACCTGTAACATCTTTGGTTTTTGAAATATAGGTATACTGATAAAAGTATTCAACCCCCCTTTTTGCTCCCCTCCCACTGAACTTTTGGAAAATGGTAAAATATGTGTTTTTTGTTTCTCAAGACTAATCTAAATACCAATTTTCACGTATGTAACATCTTCTGTTTTTGAGATGTAGGTATCCTGTTTAAAAGTATTCACCCTCCTTTTTTTTTCACCCCCCCCACTTGGGATTTTTGGAAAATGGTAAAACACCTGTTTTTATTTCTGAAGAAGATTGTAAATACCAAATTTCATGTCTGTAACATCTTTTGTTTTTTAAATATAGGTATAATGTTAAAAATATTCAGACCCCTTTCGCCCGACCCCCCCCCCCCAATTGGATTTGTGGAAAATGGCAAAAAAACATGTTTGGTTTTTCTTCACAAAGATTGTAAATACCAAATTTCACACCCGTAACAGCTTCGGTTTTTGAAATGTAGGTATACTGATAAAAGTATTCAACCCCCCTTTTTGCCCCCCAAGGAATTTTCAGAACATGGTAAAATACATGTTGTTTTATTTTTCAACACGAATCTAAATACCAATTTTCAGGTCTGTAACATCATCTGTTTTGGAGATACAGGTATCCTGTTTAAGATATTTAAAATATTCAAGCCACTTTTTTCGCCCCCCCACTTGGATTTTTGAAAAACAGTAAAATACGTGTTTTTTTATTTTTCAAGATGAATCTAAATACCGATTTTCACATCTGTAGCATCTTCTGTTTTTGAGCTATAGGTATCCTGTTTAAAATATTCAACCCCCTTTTTCACCCCCTTATGGGTGCATTTTCCAAAAATCCTTCCATAGTGGGTGCCTACATCATAAAAACAGTGCATCTTCAACATTTCACGTTCCTAGGTTAAACGGTTTAAGCTGGGCGTTGATGAGTCAGTCAGTCAGTTAACTCTTTTGCGTTTATGATAAAAGTATTCAACCCCCCTTTTTGCCCCCCAAGGAACTTTCAGAAAATGGCAAAATACATGTTTTTTTATTTGTCAAGATGAATCTAAATACCGATTTTCACGTCTGTACCATCTTCTGTTTTTAAGATATCGGTATCCTGTCTAAAATATTTTAAATATTCATCCCCCTTTTTTTGCCCCCCCAGTCAAATTTTTGAAAAACGGTAAAATACGTGGTTTTTTTTATTTTTCAAGACGAATCTAAATACCGATTTTCACATCTGTAACATCTTCTGTTTTTGAGCTATAGGTATCCTGTTTAAAATATTTAACCCTCTTTTTCACCCCCTTAGGAGCAGAGTTTCCAAAAATCCTTCCTTAGTGGGTGCCTACATCATAAAAACAGTGCACCTTCAAAATTTCCCGTTCCTAGGTAAAACGGTTTCAGCTGGGCATTGATGAGTCATTCAGTCAGGACTTTCACGTTTATATATACTGTATATAGATGGACATTCTAACCCAGGGATGCCAAACTCCAATCCTCCAGCTGTTGATGACCAACAATTCCCAGACATCTTTGAATACAATGGTTAGCCAAGGAACCATGGGATTTGAAGTTCATCAACATTTGAGCGGCAGGAGTGTGCATCCCGGCTCTAAGCACCGTATAAAAACCTCAGCTTTAACAATTGGTTGTAGTGCAAGGACTCTGCCCCTGGACTCCCAGCTGATGTGAGCTAAAACACTAACTCTACATGAAAAATCTTGCACGAGTCACTAAAAGGTAGCGCCTGACAACCCACCAAAAGATCACCTTGTCCGCGGTAGTCCGTGTACAGGATTCATTAGGGCGCGCTAGGGAAACGCTAAAGACCCGGGCTGGGAACCAGCGCTAATGCATTGTATAGTATAACCACCGTGCTTCGGGTAACGTGAAAAGATGCCTTGTATGGTTAAAAATAAAAAGCGTTCCAGTGCAAAAAAGACTATATTTGTTTTAAAAAAACAATCGAAACCTTAAATTTCACATGACAAATCCAGAAAAAAAATTCCAGAAAAATACCTAATAAATTCTAAAAATTCAATATATAAAAAGGCTTTTTGCTGTGAATTAAAAAAAAAGGTTGAATAAATGAAGAATAAAAACAATAATATTTTTTACAATGAATCCTATGGGCTTCTCACACGGCAGGTTTTACTATACATTGCAATCTTCTCACATTTCCTCGAAGCGCGCCGGTTTAATCATACAATGCATCTTTTACACGTAAACTACATCCAGCGAGCCGAGAGACACCTGTGCTGCATTCCTTTCAATTAAAGGTTAATTGCCTGTTAATTTTGGGCAAGGACGTTTGACTTTTTTTTTTCATTTTTTCTCCCTTTTCCGTCAGTTAACACCGGGGTTGAGCAGTAGGTAAATTTTTTCGATTAGCGTACGTGTAAAAATTTGCGTCAGGATCAAACGATCTGTTGGTTAGAATAGTGAACGTGCTCTGCAGCGCTGCCCATTAGACATGTGCATTCGTTTTAGTACTAAAACGATTTAGTCTGAATTTTGGGATAATTTAGTTTTAGTATGACTCAAGAGATACGAAACTGTTCAGTACAAAAAACAAAAGAAACTAAAATAAAATGCACTACATTTTAGTTTCAGTCCTTTTTGTGATATTACATTGATGAGTGAAGGAGACCAGTAATGAAGTGCAACATCACAAAGCTACAGAAAAGGTTTGTATGCGTAATCCTTCCTGAGTCCTACCCGAAAATCTGACAGTGATAGAGCTCCAGAATACTCACTCGCAGCACAGACAGCCAGCACAGGAGAGGAAACCTTTACTTAACCCTTGCATGTCTATGAGGCAGACAAGATGATAAAAGCAGCTGGAGAAGGAAAACATTCAAATAAATCACACTGAAAGCTAATGACAGAGGAGGGCTGGATAGTAAAAACCCCTTTATAACAAGCAGCGCTGGGAGAAGAGAGGGACTTTATAAAACGTGTGTTATCTCCCCTCCCACTCTGCATAATAGGGGCTTAGGTCCAGGAGCACTATCCCCCTTTCCTCATCTATAATACACGTTTTATATAAAGTCCCCCTCCTCTCCCAGTGCTGCTTGTTCTAAATTTTTTTTTTACGTCTGATATATTTAGTATCCAGCTCTCACAGTTACTCTGTCATTATGAGCCTTCAGTGTGATTTATTTGAATGTTTTCCCTAGATTTAAAGTGCTTTATTTTATTATATAAATCAATTGCACCGGTCATCCCTTCTCTGAGCTTTCAGACTGATTTATGTTAATATTTTCCCTCTCCCCTGCTTTTATATTCCTGTGTCTCCCCCACAGAGATACAAAGTTTAAGTAAAACTTCTCCTGTGCTGGATAAGCATTGCAATCCGAAGTTCTGCACCCTCCACATGCCAATGCAGTAGGATATTCTATACAGAGAGGGGCATTAATTAATGCAGGTGGATGTTGTATACATTATACAGAGAGGGGTATTAATTAATGCTGGAGGATGTTATCTACATTATACAGAGAGGGGTATTAATTAATGCAGGAGGATGTTCTATACATTATACAGAGAGGAACCTTTTTTTTAGCCCTTTAAATCCAGTGGCTGTGAGCGCTGAGATCGGCTGCTTGTTATATTATCTCTCAGTACAATGTATCAGGCTCAGCTGTTACAGAAACTGACTGTAACAGCGCTCAGAGTTTCAGTATAACAAGGAAATAATATTGTTCTAACCTCTTACATATAAAAATATTATTTACTAGTTTTACTGAAACTCTGAGCGCTGTGATGAGCAGCAGTCAGTTACTGTAACAGCTTTGCCTGGCACATTGTGCTGAGAGTGAGTGATACTGTAACAAGCAACGATCTCGGCCCTCTGAGGAGCCACTACAATAGTAATTGTATCCACTGGTTTTCGGTTGAATGAAATTAGTTTTCATACTAAAGAACTGAAAACGAATTTCTTTAGCAACTAAATAAATTGCATTTTAGGACTAATCCATTAGCTCAAAACGAAATTTTGTGCTGTGCACATGTCTACTGCCCATGTTAAGCATAGGACTCGGTAAGTACAGTAAGCTTGCGCTACGAAACGTTAAAAACCGCGCGCTGAGTAGTTTTCGCCGTTTGTAGCGAGAGGCAAACGATCTGTTGCGCTAGACTGTATTTACCTGGCGCTAACGCAAAAACAGGCTGACGCTAGGGTTAGCTCACAGCAGCTGATAGAGCCCCCAGTTTTGGAAATCATTTAGTTGGTTATCGCTGATATCGTAACCCACATCCTCCGCCAAACAGTGAGGGATACACAGAGAATATTCCCAAATATTTCTTACTGTATAATTATTTAATTAAAAATGATTTTAAAAAAAAAAACAGTTGATAGTGGTTTTCTGGAAAAGCCATTGGGAGTGCAGGGGTTAAACACTTTTTACGCATTTCTTTAAAAGCAAAAAAACAGGATACCACCATATCTATGATATTATTTTAATAGTAAACAGCTTGTGATGCTTCTCATCGATTTATTGATGAAACATGAGAGGATACCAGGCACTCACGAATAACTCAACGGCTTTATTTGGAGGACTCGACTTTTCGATCGTCAATGCAGCCATTCTCAACGATTTATTGTCGGTATGGCGCTAACTGCACTCACGTCAATCACCCTGCACACAAGCCTAAAGGGGTTATTCACTAACCTCCGAATTGGCCCTGAATTGCACCCAACAGTGCATTTTAATGTAAGCGCAATTACGGGACAGTTCTTCTATTCACTAAGCTGTCAGTTCGCCAAATACTGGGGAATCAACAGCGAAACACGGGGCAATTTGTCACAATTTGGCAGCACCAAAATTGTCCCATAGAAGATTATCGTGTCTTCTATTCACAGAATCGCACTGAAATTCCAGCAAAATGCTCAGATTTTTGGTGTTTCAATTCGACAGGTTTAAACAGGCGAATCCCATAGGTTTCAATGTAATAAATGGCATATCTCTTTTAATTTTTTTAAGACTTTTTGTTCTTTTTATTTTTTGCAAAAAACTTTTTTTTTTAAAAAAAAAACCTTTTTGTATTTTTGAGATGACAATTTTTTGATTTTTTTATTATTATTTGGTAGCAGACCTTTTTATTAATTTTTAAAGCACCTTTTTTATCATTTAGACACATTTTTATTGATTCAGGCTCCTTTTAGGAGAATATGATACTTCCTTTTTTTTTTCAGTTCGGCGGAATTCCCCGATGCCAATTTGGCTCAATTTGGCTGTTATCGGTGCAATTCGTTGTTTTTCACCTACGTTCAATAACTGCTTCGGCGACTCCAATTTTCAGCAAAATACAGTGACCATTCGCTAAAATGGGAATTTCCGTTATTTTCAGAGAAATGGAGTCGCCGAAGTGTGCCAAAATGTGGTGAATGTGATGTGGTGTGCACGCAATTTCGGTGCTTTGTGAAAAGATCCTTAAGTCTTTAAAGCAAGTCTCAGCAACCTTAGCCCTCCAGATGTTGTGGAACTACATCACCCATGATGCTCAGCCACACATTAGGTTGGCTGAGCCTCATGGGAAATGCAGTTCCAATACAGCTGGAGGGCCAAGGTTGCCAAGTTCTGCTTTAAAGGGTAATTCGATTTGCTTGCGAGAGAGGGGAATCATACTTTCTCAAGCACAACTGTCATGCGATAATTTAACATTTCTCCGAAATAATAATATTTTTTTCATCTTTAGCAGATGTATCTCGTATTTTTATTTTTTTCGAGTTGTAAATTCACGGGAGATCATTTGGCTGCTTTCACGGAGAAATTTGAGGAGTTGGCACGTGGCAGGCATATTATTTTCTTAAGTGACTGCATCTTAAACCTTCTGAAGCACTTTGGTAAAACTATCTATTCATCTCCCTTACCTGGCAGCCTGCTAGTGAACATCTGTTCAGGAGACCTACTCTCTCCCGTGGATCCAGCGTTTTAAAGATTAAAGAGGAATGAAATAAATAATTATTCTTTGATGAATATGCGTGACTTCGACATTATAGGGATTGATATGGTGCTATTGTTATTATTTCGGGGTTTTTTTAACGTCAAAACACAACTAAATAATGAATTTGAATAATGATTTTAAAATCAATAATGCATGTGAGTGCTACGACACGTGTATTGTGCTATTGTGTGGGATATATTGTCACAGGTCAGGATATATTGAACAGGGTGCAATATATTGTCATGGGGTGGGATATATTGTTGCGGGTCGGGATATATTTTTGTCACGGGGTGGGATATATTGTCACAGGTCGAGATATATTGTCACAGGGTGGGATATATTGTCAAGGGGAGGGATATATTGTCACAGGGTGGGATATATTGTCAAGGGGAGGGATATATTGTCACAGGGTGTGCTATATTTTCACAGGGTGGGATATATTGTCACAGGTCGGGATATATTGTCATGGGGTGGAATATATTGTCATGGGGTGGGATATATTGTCACGGTGTGGGATATATTGTCACAGGTCAGGATATATTGTTACGGGGTGGGATATATTGTCATAGGGTAAGATATATTGTCACAGTTTGGGATATATTGTCACAGGGTGCGCTATATTGTCATGGGGTGGGATATATTGTCACAGGTTGGGATGTATTGTCACGGGGTGAGAAATATTGTCACAGGTCAAGATATATTGTCACAGGTCGGGATATATTGCCACAGGGTGGGATATATTGTCACAGGTCAGGATATATTGACACAGGGTGGGATATAGTGTCAGGATATACTGTCACATAGTGGGATATATTGTCACAGTTTGGGATATATTGTCACAGGGTGCGCTATATTGTCATGGGGTGGGATATATTGTCACAGGTTGGGATGTATTGTCACGGGGTGAGAAATATTGTCACAGGTCAAGATATATTGTCACAGGTCGGGATATATTGCCACAGGGTGGGATATATTGTCACAGGTCAGGATATATTGACACAGGGTGGGATATAGTGTCAGGATATACTGTCACATAGTGGGATATATTGTCACAGGTCGGGATATATTGTCACAGGTCATGATATATTGTCACAGGGTGGGATATATTGTCATGGGGTAAGATATATTGTCACAGGGTGCGCTATATTGTCATGGGGTGGGATATATTGTCACAGGTTAGGATGTATTGTTACGGAGTGAGATATATTGTCACAGGTCAGGATATATTGTTACGGGGTGGGATATATTGTCATAGGGTAAGATATATTGTCACAGTTTGGGATATATTGTCACAGGGTGCGCTATATTGTCATGGGGTGGGATATATTGTCACAGGTTGGGATGTATTGTCACGGGGTGAGAAATATTGTCACAGGTCAAGATATATTGTCACAGGTCGGGATATATTGCCACAGGGTGGGATATATTGTCACAGGTCAGGATATATTGACACAGGGTGGGATATAGTGTCAGGATATACTGTCACATAGTGGGATATATTGTCACAGTTTGGGATATATTGTCACAGGGTGCGCTATATTGTCATGGGGTGGGATATATTGTCACAGGTTGGGATGTATTGTCACGGGGTGAGAAATATTGTCACAGGTCAAGATATATTGTCACAGGTCGGGATATATTGCCACAGGGTGGGATATATTGTCACAGGTCAGGATATATTGACACAGGGTGGGATATAGTGTCAGGATATACTGTCACATAGTGGGATATATTGTCACAGGTCGGGATATATTGTCACAGGTCATGATATATTGTCACAGGGTGGGATATATTGTCATGGGGTAAGATATATTGTCACAGGGTGCGCTATATTGTCATGGGGTGGGATATATTGTCACAGGTTAGGATGTATTGTTACGGAGTGAGATATATTGTCACAGGTCAGGATATATTGTCACGGGGTGGGATATATTGTCACAGGTCGGGATATATTGTCATGGGGTGGGATATATTGTCACAGGTCAGGATATATTGTCACAGGGTGGGATATATTGTCATGGGGTAAGATATATTGTCACAGGGTGCGCTATATTGTCATGGGGTGGGATATATTGTCACAGGGTGGGATATATTGTCATGGGGTAAGATATATTGTCACAGGGTGCGCTATATTGTCATGGGGTGGGATATATTGTCACAGGTTAGGATGTATTGTTACGGAGTGAGATATATTGTCACAGGTCAGGATATATTGTCACGGGGTGGGATATATTGTCACAGGTCGGGATATATTGTCATGGGGTGGGATATATTGTCACAGGTCAGGATATATTGTCACAGGGTGGGATATAGTGTCAGGATATATTGTCACATGGTGGGATATATTGTTACAGGTCAGGATATAATGTCACAGATCGGGATATATTGACACAGGGTGGGATATATTGTCAGGATATATTGTCACGGGGTGGGATATATTGTCATGGGGTGGGATATATTGTCACGGGGCGGGATATATTGTCACAGGTCAGGATATATTGTCACAGGTGGGATACATTGTCATGGGATAAGATATATTGTCACAGATTGGGATATATTGTCACTGGGTGTGCTATATTGTCATGGGGTGGGATATATTGTCACAGGTTAGGATGTATTGTCACAGGTCGGGATATATTGTCACGGGGTGGGATATACTGGCATGAGGACGAATATATTGTCACGGGGTGGAATATATTGTCACAGGGGTCACGGGTGGGATGTATAGTCACAGGTCAGGATATATTGTCACGGGGTGGGATATATTGTCACAGGTCGGAATATATTGTCACGGGGTGGGATATACTGGCATGAGGACGAATATATTGTCACGGGGTGGAATATATTGTCACAGGGGTCACAGGTGGGATGTATAGTCACAGGTCGGGATATATTGTCACGGGGTAGGATATATTGTCACAGTTCGGGATATATTGTCACAGGGTGGGATATACTGTCACGAGGACGAATATATTGTTACGGGGTGGAATATATTGTCACAGGGTGGGATATATTGTCACAGGTCGGGATATATTGTCATGGGGTGGGATATATTGTCACAGGTTAGGATGTATTGTCACGGAGTGAAATATATTGTCACAGGTCGGGATATATTGTCATGGGGTGGGATATATTGTCACGGGCGGGATATATTAGGAGCAAGTGAACAGTCAGTTCTTGAATTTCATGTGTTGGAAGGAGTAAAAATTAGTAAAAAGATCTGAGTGACTGTGACAAGAGCCAAATAGTGAGGGTTGGACGACTGGTTAAGAGCATATCCAAAACGACAAGTCTTGTGGGGTGTTCACTATATACAGTGATTAACGCTTACCAAAAGTGGGTCAAGGAAGGACAAACAGTGTCTGAGTCATGGGCACCCAAGGCACAATGATGCCCATGGGGAGTGAAGTGCTTGGTCAGCTCACACAGACGAGCTACTGTAGCTCAAATTGCTGAAAACCATAATGCTGGCCATGTACACAAGTGACACGTACCACCTACCTAGAGATTGTGCATTGTGCACACCACATATACCCCTTTATGGCAAGAGTGGTCCTTGATGACTGTGGCCTCATTCTGCAGGATAATGCACCTGGCCAAACTGTAAAATCTGTTCAGGAATGGTTTGAGGAACCTGACAAAGAGTTCAAGGTGTTGCCTTGACCTTCACATTCCCCAGATCTCAATCCAATTGTGCTGGATCAACAAATCCCATCCATTGGGGCCCCACCTCACAATTCAAAGAACTCTGCTGCTAATGTCTTGGTACCAGATATACCTTGATGCATCAGAGTTGTTTTGGCAGCACAAGGAGGCCCTACACGATATTAGGCAGGTGGTTTTATTGTTGCCTGACCATTATATTGACCTCGGACACTAACATGACCATTACCAATGAGAAATAAAATAAAACAGCACACGGTACATATACAGGTTTACTTTTGCTGACCTATAAAACCTAACCATAAGATAACACAGTGACAACATACAGAGGACGTATAGAGGACGGTTCTATGTCAACATTCCGAATAAAGAATGTTAAAACACGAAGGAGTGTTTATATTAAGATACAACAACTTAGAAAAACAGTGATGGATTATTTATCACACACATAAACAATGTTGTTTTGGTTTCTTGCAAATACTTTGGCTCAACAGAGGAAATTCCCCTAGTGTCCGAGTAAAGTATTGTTTTACTCAACATCAATTAACCTCAGATCTGGATACCGGTGCTCCTTATTGGTTATTAGTAGGGATGTGCGTTTCGGGTTTCGGAATCTCGGAATTTTCACTAAATTTCCCGATTCGTATTTTCGGATGCGGCCGATTTTCCGAAAATTTTTAGATCCGAAAATGGCAGATCCGAAAAGTTTTCCGAGCCGAAACGAAATATTTTCGGAATTTTCGAATGTACTTGAAATGTGTCAAATCGAAATTTATTGCTTTGAAACGAGGAGAACAGACGTTCCGAAAAAACGAGCTAAGTGACACGAAAATACGAAAAATGGTCGATATTCCGAAACCATTTACAATTCCGAAAAATGAAAATTTCCGAAAATACGAAAAGTCGATACAAAAAACGAGCTAAGTGACACGAAAATACGAAAAATGGTCGAAATTCAGAAAAAAATGTACACGAAAAACGAGTCGAGCCGAACCGAATCGAAACAGTAATCGGTCGAAACGAACCGAATCGAAAAGTTTAAAAATCCGAAAAATAGAATCGAATCGAACCGAAAAAAAAAATCGGTGCACAAGCCTAGTTATTAGTGAATAAATCCATTTATATTCTGGCAGCTGTGTAACGTTAAGGTGTTAGAGATTAAGCTAAAAGGCTTCCTAAAGGAATGAAATAATCTTAAAACAACAGATCAGGCTGTAGGGGGAACAAATTTGCATGAGAAATTAAAGAGAATCAAATAATATAAAAAAAAGGGGGAAACCTGCCCATAGGAACGTTTCATTATGATGATAAATATAAAGTGAAAGGTGGCTATTATTAAAAATCTTGTTTTGCAGCCTCCCATCCAGCTGTACCAGAGGCGAGAAAAAATAAATCCACGGGGTGTCCCACCAACTGGATTATTGTTATAGGGTTCCTTGCAGAAAATGAGTCGTAATTCGAGCGCAGATAGCACAGCCTAGTAACCATTTGCATATCTTGTAACAGCACGAGCATTCATAATTATCTCTGAGTGCGCGTTAGTCTTCAGGCAGGCCAAATCTATTTGTCTCTCTATCGCTTTGATGGTATGGACTATCTGTTTTATTCTCCAGCACCTTTAGGAGTGGGCTGTCAAGCTTCAGCCTCCCAGATGTTTCCAAACTACAACACCCATGATCCCCTGGCCATCTATCGCTTTGAAAGAATTCTGAGAACTGCTGCTGTTTTATTTTTTTTGTTTGTTTGAAGTAATTGCATGTGAAAAGGGAAAATAAAGTTACAGGGTTATTCAAAGAGCTCCGAATTGTAACCGAACGCTGAAACTCCATTCGGTTATCCAGAGAGCAGGAAGTTCGCCAAATGTTGGCGAATTGCCTGCACATACGGTGCCTGTTCGGTGCCTGTTCGAGGGCAGTGAAATCCCCATAGAGAAGCAATGCGTTGTCTATTCATAGGAACACAAAACAGCAGTGAAAAGTTGATGAATTGCCCTGCCATTCAGTTGTTTAATTCAACAGGTTTATTCAGGCGAATCCCATAGGCTTCAATGTTAAAAATATTCCCATTTTAATTCAATATCTAATAAACCGTTCAATATTTTATTCTGCAATAAAAAGTTTCTTTATTCATAGATTTTATAGGATCTTTTAGGCATTTTTCGTGATTTTTTTAAATCTTTTTTCTTTTTTCTGTAACAGCCCTTTTTATTATCATTCATTGGATCTAATATGTAAATTCCAGACATTTTCATTCAGTAGTTTCTTTGCAAACAGCGTTTCACTTTTCAAACATTCAAGCGTACCGTTTTTTTTTTTCACTCCATTCGTCTGCGATGTCGGGTTTTTCCAGCGGCTGCTCTGCGCTCTGATCGGCCCTGCTCGGGTTTCTCCGGCTTGTTCGGCGGGGTTAATCCAGATGGTTTTGTGGCCTTCGGTGTGCGTTCGATTGGTTTTGCGGTGAGTGTTCGTTGGGTTTAGCGGCGGCTTTTCCCTGCTGTACGACTGCCCCGTGGTGCTTGCTGAATACACCTCAGGGTCGCCGAAATGGGATCACCAAATCGCACCGAATTGAAGAGAACAAAAAGTCACAGAACGTGCGGTGACTTTTCGATTCTCTTTGAATAACCCTGATAGTTTTTCATGTCCTATTTCCATTTTCTGCATTTTTTCCATTTATATCTACCAAATATGTGCAATATTTGTGGCTGTGCTTTAGCGTCTACAATATTTAACAGTTAATGAGGTGGAGAAGGTATTGTTTAGATAAAACGGCAGAAGGGTATTGTTCTCTGAACTATTAAGAGCTGGCAGCTGAATGATATATGACAGGGAGATTAAAATCTACCCCCTGGTTATGTCCTTTGAATAAATCCCACACAATACAGGACATGAAAAACTATCAGGGTTATTCAAAGAGAATCGAAAAGTCATCGCACGTTCTGTGACTTTTTGTTCCCTTCAATTCGGTGCGATTTGGCGATCCCATTTCGGTGACCCCGCGGTGTATTCAGCAAGCACCACGGGGCCGTCGTACTGCAGGGAAAAGTCGTGAGTCGGTGCTGACCCATTCACTCCATTCCATGGCCAAAGCCACACAGTAAGGAGCAAGTGATGGAAAAATACTGTGGGGGGGGGGGCAGTTTACAACACAAAATATCACACAATGGATGCACCCAGTGACACATATAGAGTAAAATATCACACAATGGATGCACCCAGTGACACATATAGAAGAAAATATCACACAATGGATGCACCCAGTGACACATATAGAGGAAAATATCACACAATGGATGCACCCAGTGACACATATAGAAGAAAATATCACACAATGGATGCACCCAGTGACACATATAGCGGAAAATATCACACAATGGATGCACCCAGTGACACATATAGAGGAAAATATCACACAGTGGATGCACCCAGTGACACATATAGAGGAAAATATCACACAATGGATGCACCCAGTGACACATATAGAAGAAAATATCACACAATGGATGCACCCAGTGACACATATAGAGGAACATATTTTCTTAACGAATCATACAAGAGAAAAACAAAGCGCATGTAAGATATCAGCGACTTAAAATAAACACAGGACATTTCATTTATTTGGTGGTCATGTCCCTTTAAAAGCAAAAAAGAGAACTCTAGCTTCGATACACTGTCTTTTTAAACGGTGCAGATTCTAAGACTGGAAAACAATATGTAAATAGAGATCCGCAGTGAAAATCTATTACAATTCACTAATTTGCCTTAAAAACCTCATAATGTTGTTTTGCATAAATCAATGTTATTTGTAAAGTGCTCAGCGAAGGAACTCATTTAAAACACAGAACATTTTTGGATCACAAAGTGCTCCATAAGTTCCAGACATAAGCACAGAGGTCAGACCACACATCATAAAAGAGAAACGTTAGCTCTAATAAATAATATGTGGAGGAAGTGATCGTGGTCCTTCCGGGTGGATAGTTTGTTGCATTGAGATTAATCGCCTGTAGAAAATGATCAATTCTAACATAAGCAGGTTAAAGTCATGATGTTATCCAGCTCTAGGGGGAGCTTGTAATGCGTTCTGGGCCGTATATACATCCCTTCTTGTGTGCCAACATTAAATTCTTAATCCACAGGACTAACGTATGATAATCCCTAACTCTGTATGTATGATCGAGTAACCAGGATACTCAGATTTCTGTTAATCTCCTACGTCGTGTGAATGACCGGCCCAGAAATATTTCTGAAATTATTATTTTTTTAAAACTGTATTTACATTTCTCGATGTTCCAACACATTTGTCATCCATTGGAGAAGCACGTTATATTATCGGTGATCTGGCATGTAGTCAAAATTTTTCTGTGGTCGATGCGTCTCCTATAAAACTGTCTAAAAAGGAGGTTGCGTACCTGGTCCAGCTCTTCTTTTGCACTATGAGTATCTTGGAGGTGGTCACTCCATGGATTGTGATGGCACCTGCCTGACCTTGCCTAGTGGGAAAGGTGCTCTACACTATGAAATTGTGTGTAAGTGTATGAGTGTGTGTATGACTAAAAGGGTTATTCAAAGAGATTCAAAAAGTCATCACACGTTCGGTGGCTTCTCATTCCCCGTACTTTGGGGCGATTTGGCGATCTTAGTTCGCCGACTCTGCGGTGTATTCAGCAAGCACCGCAGGGCCCCCTGTAGTGCCGGGAATACTAGCCGCAAACACACCGAACACTCAAAGCAAACCCGGCGCCAAACACTGACCGAACACTCACCGAAACCCGCAGAAACAGCTGGATTAACTCCGCCGAACCCGCCGGAGAAACCCGACTAGCTGCCAATCACAGCGCAGAGCAGCCGCCGGAAAAATCCGACACTGCAGACGAACGAGGTGAAAAAAAAGAAACCGTACGCTTGAAAGTTTGAAAATTGAAACGCTGTTTGCAAAAAAACTACTGAACGAAAATGTCTGGAATTTACACATAAGATCCAATGAATGATAATAAAAAGGGCTGTTACAGAAAAAAGAAAAAACAGAAAAAAAGTTTGCCACAAAAATATCAAAAATGCCTAAAATATCCTAAAAAATATATGAATAAGGAGACTTTTTACTGCAGAATATAATAATAAATGGTTTATTAGATATTGAATTAAAACGGGAATATTTTTAACATTGAAGCCTATGGGATTCTCCTGAATAAACCTGTCGAATGAAGCCACCGAATGGCAGGGCATTTTGGCAACTTTTCACTGCTGGTTTGTGTTCTCTGAATAGACGAAGCATTGCTTCTCTATGGGGATTTCACTGACCTCGAACAGGCACCGAACAGGCACCGTATGTGCAGGCAATTCGCAAACATTTGGCGAACTGCCTGCTCTCTGAATAGCCGAATGGCCAGGAAAGGTAACCGAACGCTGAATTTCAGTGTCCGGTTACATTTCGGGGCCAGATCAGCTCTCTTTGAATAACCCTGTATGAAATTGTGTAAGTGTATGACTGTGTGTGTGTGTATGACTAAGTGCGAGTATGTGACTGTGTGAATGCGTGATTGTATTTGTGTGACTGCAGGAATGTGTGTAAACGTTAGAGGTGTGCACAGCTGAAATATTTGTTTCGTTTGAAAATAATTTCATCTGAAACAGAATTCGTTTGAATACTGATTAGTTTCGATATTTTGTCCCAGTCTGGCAACATCTGGGGCTGGAGTTTGACATCTCTGCACTAATGAACCAATTACGCAGGTCATCTTGGTATACTCATTCCTTCAGATGGCCCCAAAATGAAGTTCGGGCTGGTAAGATCGGGAAATTGGGGTGGCCACAGATTCTTGGCAATCACAGCCGTCAAAAAAAATCTTTGGATTGTTGCCATTATCTCACATGTGGCCAACTTGGTGTAAGTAACCCTGTGCTCTTGCAGAAAGTAAGTCATGTTATTCTATAGGAATGCTGATCTCGACACTGTGCTGTTGTTATGGCTGTGCTTCCACCTAGTGGCCACTTTCAGAATCTGCTCTGATGGGATGTGCTCAACATAAGAGGAGGCACATTTCCTAAAACTCTCAATAATTCCCTTCAATCATTTATGATTTATACTGAAAACATTGGTTTCCACTCCTTATGAATCACCCTGTAGTATTATTTTACATTGCTGTACCTTAACTTCTTTATATTTTATCAATTAAATTGATTCTTTTGTCTACCTATTTTTTTTTTTACGCCCCACAAATGAATAAGGAGCAACAGGGTACATATTCTTCCCACGAACTGCATGTTTATTTTGATTTTTTTTAACAAAAAACGTCTTGCATGTTTTCAGCACTTTTTAAGTAAAATAAGTAAAAAAAAAAAAGGAAAAGTAACCACCGGTAAATTAATTAATTAATTAATTATTAATTGAAGCTTCTGACTCAGTTGTCTTCTTCTAAACATATCATGCAGATGGGAATTTAAATTTTATTTTCTTAATATCTATTATAAATGAATGGAAAACAGAGACGGCCGATACATACTGTACCTCCAACGATGCCTTCTTCTAATTGGATTGATGTGCACTAAATCAAAGATTCGTAAGAACATTACTTGGTGTCTTTTTCATCAATCATACAATACAGCTTAGCAAATCCAGTCCGTCTCCTTAGTCAGGGACGTTTAGTGATTTATTGTGAATAATTTAATTACTGTAATGACATTTTCTCTTTTTCTCAAGCCTAGTCAAGTATTTTCGATCAACGTGCGCTATATGGTTTGTACAAACATAAGGCACATCTGGGCGGCATGGGGATTTTTCTGGGTTGTATGATTCTGACATTGTGGCTGTATTATCTGCAAAACACTCTTTTTTTTGTTCTCTGACATTTTGTTCTCTGACGTCTTTTGTTACTGAGCCACAATTTATCCCTTCACTGCCAAGTTGTTCTCCATAAAACCACTACCAGGATCCAGTGGACTTATGGAAAACAACTTTCCATTGTAGTCAGTAAAAAAAAGTGTATGTAGCCATTATACAATAACTTTTAGGGACATTTTGCAGACAGAAGGCTATTTGACAGGCAGGGAGCTCCCCCTGTTGGCCAAAGAATCGCTACAGCTTGGGATCCGTCTTTCCTAGAAGGAAAAAAAACAGATCCCCGAGCTGTTCGAACAGCTTCAGCACCTTGGCTGATTCCAAGGTATTGAATATTTGGGGCCACATGGTGAAGACAGTTTGAAAACAATTCCTTTACATTACTCCTGAATATGACCAGATTGAGCTTACTCAGTGTTGGAATCCTTTAGAAGCTTCTGAACATTGAGTAAACTCGACCATGGTAGTGAATGGGTTAAGATCTTTAAGACCCTACAGTAAGCTGCTTATAATGGAGGGAACCTTGTGGCTCTCACTCATGATAGTGATTATTTGAAGATTACATTCTTCTTTCTATGTCCTTCAGAGAACATTTGACTTTCTTCTTGATTGAGCAGAGGGGACTCTCACAGCTAAAAACAGATGTGGATGGGGGAGTTGAATCTTGGAAGAGGTTAATAATTAACCCTTACTAATCCTCACCATGGTCCCTTCCCTCCACATTTTGTAGCATACAGGATCTTAAAAACTCACCTTAGTAGTAGCACTAGGGCCGATCAGCCAGCCAATCGGATGCACAGTTTCACTTCCCTCACCAGTGTACTATGACTTCAAACAATTAATGAATAAATGTTGAATCTAAATATGGTGTTCAACTTAATGGAAATTCAGTGATGTTTTTCAGGAAGGGTTTCGGTCAGAGATGGCCAACCTTGGCACACCAGACGTTTTGAACCTACATGCCCCAAGATGCTCCGACAGATTTAAGTCTGGCTAGGCATCATGGAATACGTTGTTCCAAAACATCTTGGGTACCATGGAACACCATCATTGGTTAAGGGTCAAGGGATTGTTAGGCCAGGAAGGTACTTGTTTTGCAGCTTTTTGGTGAAATCTCACTGTGGGTGCACTGTTCCATCATTGGCTATGTTATGTCTTGCCTATGCTGTTATAGTGTCTGGTAAGGGCAGGACCCAAAGGTTCCACCTTTCTCATCACCTGGCCAGTGGTGTTCTTAATCAGCCCTTTCATGTCCTGGCTAATGGAATTTCCAGTGAGGGTTTATAGGACTTCCAAGACCGACTCTAACAAAGGTTATCTGTGTTCTTTGTATGAACTTCTATTGGCATGTTATGGTCATAATCTTACAGTTACGCCATCATTGGTTTATGGAAACATCGGTGGACTTGCTTCTTCGATTTTCATGAAACTATGGTGGAACAACAGCAATGACGGCAATCGTTGAAAGCAAATATTTGTATTTTACTGCACTAATACCTAACAGTGTTATGATATTCAGCTAGAATTGAATGAAGATCTTCGTAGATAACAAAATTTACTATTTTCTCACATTTTTCTAGACTTTTTTTCATATAAAATTATGTTTCAAATATACATATTTCATGTGAAACGAAAGCCCTATTTCTCCCGAACAAAATGATATAACAAGAGTGGGTACACTTAATACGAAAGAGGTAATTTATGGTTGAACAGACAGAGAGCTCAAATTCTAGGTTCTGTTTTGATCTGAACTTGTACAATTGACATAACCTTAAGGGGTTAACAAGATTGTTTAAGGAATAAAACTAAAACAAAGCAAGGAGATACCATTTAAAATTGCAACAGCAGGTAAAACATGTTGTACTAGCCACCGAAAGGCAACTAGTAGCCATCGTAGGGCTCGCACATTCTGAAAGCACTGGTTAAGCTGTAAAACAGCTTTCAACGTTTTACGGAATGAAAATCCAATAATGCCAGTACCTTCACCCTATATTAAACAAGAGATTACAATCCCACTGCTCATAAAAAATACATAATTATAAAATGAACGTCAGCTTCAAATTTAACACCTAAGAGACCAGTGGAAATAATTCTTCCTCGTAACGGGAAAAATGCTCAGCATTCTTCATCCATCCTTCAACGCGGTTTCATAGGATTTCACATATCTGTGATTACCTTCAATGAATCTCTTTATGTGCCCCTTAGCCTCCAGTGTATGGGATACAACTCTATACTTTATTATATGCATATAACATATATATATTAGATATATTTTAAAGAGAGTAAAACAGAATTATTATCGCTTTAAAATTAAATGTAAACTCACCCTCTGCTTTCTGATTGAAGTTCGTTTATAAATACTGTAGCAATGTCGATTCCTGACTCCTTAGGGTAAAGGTTCAGCGTACATCCATTAAACATTCTCATGTTGCCTCTAATATATAAATCTAAAGTAACTGGTGAGTGGCGACACATTTCAAATTTAAGCTAAATCAGATACTAGGAATAAAAGACAAACCAAAACATTAATAAAATGTAATGTAACCAGCCATACTGAAAATTAGTGATGTGCATGGCTGAAAAATTTGTTTAGTTTAGTTTAGTTTCGTTACATTTTTAAATCATTTCGTTTTCGGAATTTCGTAACTAATTTAGTTTCATATTTTTTTTCGTTTTGTTTTGGATCGATTTGAAATTTCGAATCGATTCGAATTTCATATATCAATTTGATAGTTAATATCAATTAAAATTTTGGATCTCTAGATAAGACCCCAATTAATCTAATTTTGCTGTTAAAAGAAAAGCTAGGGTTAAATTTTAAGCTGTGTCACAGATTTAGTATTTGAGTCAAATTAAACAGTGAAACTAATTTATTTGTTTCATAAAGTCGTTTGCTGACTATTACTTGTATTTTAAGTTAAGATCAATTCGATAGTTGATAACAATTTGATAGTTCATTTCAAATTCGATAGTTTATATCAGTTATTAAATTTTTATTTTATGATGACACAGTGTAAAACAAAATAAATTCGTTATATACCATTTCGTTTCGAATTCGTACCGTACCGATTCGTTATTCGGAAGTACTTCCGAACCACGAATTATCAAATTTCGTTCCAAATTTTGAATTTTTCCGAAACGAATGCACATCTCTACTGAAAATGGTAAACAATTAAAACCAGGAATATAGCACAGACAAAACATATTATCGTTTTTTATTTTTTTATTAAACCGTTTATTCTTTTCATTTTCAGCAAATAGTCTTTTTATTTATTTTTGAACACCTTTTTGTTTTTTTTATATATTTTCAGACGAAAATTTTGATTCCCAAATTTTTTTAAAAAGGCTTTTATTTAATTCTGTAACAGACCTTTTTATTATTTTTTAAAGGACCATTTTTATTATGCAGAAACTCGCACCAAACATTTTTTATTGGTTTAAAATACGATTAGAAGAATAGCAGAGTTCCGTGTTTTTTTCTTTGCAGTACGGCACTGTTCAGCGGTCACTTCGGCGGTGTTCGGCGGTCTTCGGTGAATATCTTCAGAGCACTATGGTGACCCTACGTTGAATAGTGAATTTACCGAAGTACAAAGCAGAAATGTTGCAGAAATGCCAATGCTTTCTGAATAACACCCTCTTGTTTTTCTTCAACATCCTATTGGGTTTATCTTACTTAACCCCTTAATGATGGGCGGGTGTCGCCTGTCGAGGTGGCTTAACGCAGGTTTGCCTCGCCGACAGGTGCCGCATGGGCCACTGATTTTGGCCTTCCCTGGCAGCCGACGTGTGGCATGCGTCATTGGCTGCAGGGGGAGGCCTGAACGTAGGTTGACCCCCTGCAGCCAATGGCGTGCAGTGCGCGGTGGCTGCGAGGAGGGGCTGAGGCAGCCCATTGAAGACAGCGGGGTGTACAGGTACGCCCTGCGTCTTCAAAGCCCTCCCGCCATGAGGACAGCATAGTACATCCCGTGGCGGCCAGGGGTTAAACAGCCACTATAAATTGTCTTCTCCAACCATAATCTGGTTTAGGTTTCATTTGGCTGTCAAGTAGAGTGACAGGTGGGAAAGTTTTACTAATTAACCGTCATTCTAGACCAGGGCTGTCAAACTACGCCCCCCCCCCCAGATGTTTCTGAACTACAACTCCTATGATTCCCTGGCCATCTATTACTTTGTAAGAATTCTGGGAACTGTAGGTATTGCCATCTAAAATGGGGGTCCTACTTTTGACAGCCCTGGTCTACACCATCATGTGGTCATACCTGGTGAAGAAAGCATTGGGTTTACATGGAAGGATTTCAAAACCAGTTTTTGTTTCCGGGAGCTCACAACTTGCTACATTACATTCTGTCGACTGACAAACCCAGCGGGGATTTTTCTCCGTTCACAGACCTGAACCTGCGGTTTCCTGTAATCAGCCTCAAAGTCTCAACACCTGCACTGTTTAATGTCAGCTTTATCCTTTATAAACCAGTGTGACAATAACACCACCAAGATTACGTCTGACAAGCCTGGAACAGGCATTGCTTATTTGGCTCATCACACATGCTGGGAGAAGCGGGGACCGATCAGGCTCATATAGCTCCTGGAAAGCTTTACTATTGAGAATGATTTCATTATATATGCAAGCTCTGCTTCTTATAAATAATACTCCATCAAACCCAAATTAACTCATGTAACACGGAATTTTCCATCGTTACTCTGATCTACCATTTATCATCGACACTCCCAGTATATCCATGTTTTAGTAGATTTTTAATATTTCATGATGAAATACATGTTATAAGGTCATGCTGGGGTATTTTCAAGCTGCATTTGCAAAATTGACAACAAAATTATTACATTGGGGAAAAAAGGTGAAATGGATATTTTCTCGCCAAATTGGTTATAGAATTATTTATTTACTTATTTATAAAGTATTGTACCAGGAAGGATACATTGAGATTTCTCTCGTTTTCAGGTATGTCCTGGGTTCAAGAACATTGAATTGTTACAGAAATACAAAGTAATAAAATGCAAGATATTAAAAACAAACACAAATATACAGTTTAACACAGAAAATAAATATGTAGGAAATATAGTCACTATATTACAAGTTTACAGGTGCATTCTGTATATAGTCACTATGTTACATGTTTACAGGTGCATTCTGTATATAGTCACTGTTACATGTTTACAGGTGCATTCTGTATATAGTCGCTATGTTACATGTTTACAGGTGCATTCTGTATATAGTCACTATGTTTCATGTTTACAGGTGCATTCTGTATATAGTCACTATGTTACATGTTTACAGGTGCATTCTGTATATAGTCACTATGTTACATGTTTACAGGTGCATTCTGTATATAGTCACTATGTTTCATGTTTACAGGTGCATTCTGTATATAGTCACTATGTTACATTTTTACAGGTGCATTCTGTATATAGTCACTGTTACATGTTTACAGGCGCATTCTGTATTGAGGTATGTTAATAGAGATCTCTTTAGGGACTTTAGACTGGGGGAAGATTTGATGGCGTCTGGGAGGTTATACCATAATTGCAGTGCTCTGTAGGAAAATGAGGATCGAGCCACTTTTTTTTTGTATTGTGGTATTTAAGTAAGGTGCTGGTTCTGGATTGGAGGTTATAGGATGAGGGAACTGCTGGGGGAAGCAGTCTATTCAGGTAGGGTGGTAGCTTCCCAGAAAAGCTCTTAAACACCAGGTTGGAAAGGTGAAGGGTGCGTCTAGATCCTAGCAACGGCCAGTTTAGCTCTGTTAACATGTCACAATGGTGGGTCATGTAGTTACATTGTAGCACAAAGCGACAGAATGAGTTATACAGTGTGGTAAGTTTCTGGAGGTGTGTTTGCGGGGCGGTTGCATACACTACATTTCCATATTCAATAGCCGGCATAAGCATTTGTTGTACAATCCGCTTTCTTACCGCAGGGCTCAGGCAGGATTTGTTTCTGTACAGGGCACCTAGTTTGAGGTAAAGTTTATATGAGAGTTTTTTGATGTGGGGGGCAAAGGATAGATTTGGGTCTAACCACATACCTAGATATTTAAGAGAAGTGACTGTGGTCAGCGTGTCATTTGATTTTGTCCTGGCACATAGATGGGGATTTTGCAGTTTATGTCGTTTAGGTGCTGTTCCAAAGAGCATCGTTACAGTTTTGTCAGTATTTAGAAGAAGTTTGTTATCTTTGATCCACATTTCTACCTCTGAATTGTTCTTGCAGCACGACCTCCAGCTGCGGGAGAATGGTAAAATACACATCCTGTTTATAGGGGGTGATAATGACATTAGTTTCCTCAGGGTCCCAAGTCACAATAGAAAAAATAATAATATGGTCCTTGAGATGAAAAAATCCAGCGTATGGTGGAAACGTTGATGCAGTTGGTTTGCACCTAAAAGGACACATTTTTCTTTTCTGTATGGGCTATTTAATGTCCAACTTGACTTTCTTTAGACATAGCATTAAAGTTTTCTGCTCACAAAAATGTACAAAATGCTCTTGCAGATAGATCATTCAATTCACCGTGAAAGGCAGTAGAACCAAATATTGGGATTATTTATGAACTTTAACTTATTATTGTAGGTAGTTTATAAATCTCAATTAAGGTATTGCTTATCCATTTATTTTAACAAGCAGGTACCATTTTTAGAAAGTCTGACGTCTGCCCCAATTCAGAGGCAATGCTAGATTCTAACGATCTGAGCCAATCAACGTCTCTATCCTCAAGCCTCCTCTACCAAACTTCATGCCTCCAGGATCCATTGCTTGAGATATATACTGTACACTCACGTGCAACTTTATTAGGTACACCTTGCTAGTACCGAGTTGGACCCCTTTTTGCCTTCAGGACTGCCTTGATTCTTCATGGCATAGATTGAACAAGGTGTTGGAAACATTCCTCAGAGATTTTGGTACATATTGACATGATGGAATCACGCAGTTGTTGCGGATTTGTCGGCTATACATCCAAGATGTGAATCTCCCATTCCACCACATCCCAAAAGGTGCTCTATTGGATTGAGATATGGTGACTGTGGAGGCCATTGGAGTAAAGTGAACTCATTGTCATGTTCAAGAAACCAGTTTAAGATGATTTGAGCTTTGTGACATGCTCTTTTATCCTGCTGGTAGTAGCCATCAGAAGATGGGTACACTATGGTCATAAAGCAATGGACATGGTCAGCAACAATACTCAGGTAGGCCGTGGTGTTTAAACTATGCTCAATTGGAAGTAAGGGGCCCAAAGTGTGCCAAGAAAATATCCCCCACACCATTACACCACCAGCCTGAACTGTTGATACAAGGCAGGATGGATCCATGCTTTCATGTTGTTTACGCCAAATTCTGACCCTTCCATCTGAATATTGCAGATGAAATCGAGACACTTCAGACCAGGCAACATTTTTCCAGTCTTCTATTGTCCAATTTTGGTGAGTCTGTACGAATTGTAGCCTCAGTTTCCTGTTCTTAGCTGACAGGAGTGGCACCTGGTGTGGTCTGCTGCTGCTGTAGCCCATCTGCTTCAAAGTTGGACATGTTGTGCATTCAGAGATGGTATTCTGCATACCCTGGTTGTAATGAGTGGTTATTTGAGTTACTGTTGCCTTTCTATCATCTCAAACCATTCTGCCCATTCTCCTCTGATCTCTGACATCAACAAGGTATTTTCGTCCACACAGCTGCCGCTCACTGGATATTTTATCTTTTTTGGACCATTCTCTGTAAACCCTAGAGATGGTTGCGTATATATAAGCCAGTTGCAGCCCAAAAGGCATTTTTTTTGGTGCACAATGGTCTGTATGGGAGATGTTTTCTATCCTACTAAAAATGAAACCAAACAACCTTCCTATTGTAACTATGTAGAAAACCTGTTTATCATCGTATTTGTAGAGATATGTGTCTGGGTGTTTTATAAAAAGTATTGTTTCTATTTATTTTATGACAATTTCTGCTCTGATTAAAAATTCAATATAATGATAATAAAAGTAATAAAACCTGAAGATTCAACCTGCTGGACTTTACGATCCGAATAGTTAATTGTCAAATCGTCATATTGCTAAGTCATTGTGCGGGCAGCAACTAGAGATTGGCTGAAAACGTCTCTGCTGTGCATATTACATTATTTGTGTTTGGTCGGCGGCACGATGCATAAATGAATCCTGGTCTTCTGTAAAGAGCACCTATGTCACTTTCAATGTTACGTCCTCATTGACGAGAGCAAACAGAACGCCGTCTACTACATAAGACTAATTTTCTCGAGTTAATGATTGTTCAGTATGGTTTTGAGTGAAAGTGACATGTATTAGCTGAAAGCATTGGCGCGGCTTTGATCAATATCTCTTAATGTCATATTATTACTCGGCTTTGTTTCCTTATGATGGAGCTATTTCCCTTTATCGTAGAGTCATTAATTTTGTGCTGAAGAACAAATCGAGGGATGAATTGAATCTAGACCCCTCTAGAAAAAAAAGTCACATAAAATATCAATTATTGATCAAATTATGCCCATTGGAAGTCTACGAACGGTCGTGATGGCCACGGGGAGAAAAAGTAGGGTCAGAAATGGACGATAATTAGAGGGGCGAGTAACCAAGAAACACTGAGATAGAAGACCTGCTAAATAATTCAGTTAGGTGATTGTAACAAATCACTTTCTGTAAAATAAACTGTTTTGCCAAGAGTATAAATCACTTGGTCCTTTAAGGTTTTAAGCTTTTCCTTTTTTTTCATCCATCGTACATAGTGCTGACTCAGCGCAGCGGGCCCCAACGTTCGGCCAGTTTATGACAGAAATATTTCACTGTCTGCATTACGGAAACTGTCTCACATGACATAAAAATCATAGAGGGCCAAGAAGCTTCTGCTAAAAGGATTACTGTATCCAAGATTCTGCTATAATTTATTTAATGGCTGACTCCCACTGCCAACCCACTCGGAAATGTCCTTATATTAAAGAGCTGATGTACCGAACCGATCTGTGGTGTTTAACAGAACGATCTTGAAAGAGAAAAGTGCATCTTCTATCAACGTGTACTTTTTGAAGTTCATCTAAATATGCGGAAGTGTGTGTACCTGTAAACCTACAAGCCTTTATTTTTTTTGTAATGGGAACTAGGCTTGTGCACCGATTTTTTTTTCGGTTCGATTCGGTTCGATTTTTCAGATTTTTAAACTTTTCGATTCGGCTCGTTTCAAGCCGATTTCTGTTTCGATTCGGTTTGGCTCGATTCGTTTTTCGTGTACATTTTTTTTCCGAATATCGACCATTTTTCGTATTTTCGTGTCACTTTGCTGGTTTTTGTATCGACTTTTCGTAATGTCGGAAATTTTCGTTTTTCGGAATTGTACATGTTTTCGGAATTTCGACCGTTTTTCGTATTTTCGTGTCACTTTGCTCGTTTTTTGTATCGACTTTTCATAATTTCGGAAATTTTAGTTTTTTCCGAAAGTCTGTTCTCGTTTCAAAGCAATAAATTTCGATTTGACACATTTCAAGTCCATTCGAATATTCCGAAAATATTTCGTTTCGGCTCGGAAAACTTTTCGGATCTGCCATTTTCGGATCTAAAAATTTTCGGAAATTCGGCCGCATCCGAAAACACGAATCGGGAAATTTCGGGAAAATTCCGAAATTCCGAAACCCGAAACGCACATCCCTAATGGGAACTTCATATTGTTCAAACCAAAGTTATTAAGGATAGTACACCCAGCATGCAGAACCAAAACCCAGAAAACTCTAATGGACAGTCTACCATTCTTTATCGTGGCTAGAATCAATGCTTCAACCAAAAAGGTGGGCAGAAAAGCACACCCAGGAACAGACTGATTGTAAGTATGGAGAAAGATCACCTAAATGAGGAGCCGAGCCAGGTCAAAGGAACCCAGAGGTTAAGAGAATCATAGAATGAAGGTGGGGTCAAGACAGAGTGCAGAGATCAGGAATGTCAACAACAAAGAATCAGAGGGAAGTATATGATCCGCTAATGGGCACACAAAGAAAAACAACAATGCCCTGAGGACTTGCAGCACTTGGTTTAACTAAACTAGGAGGATTGCATTATTTTGAGGGGTCAATATGTGCGTCATTTGTGGTATTGGAACGAGGCTTGGTCCATGTATCACAAAAATGACATAAGAGGGAGTTGGTGCACTTTCCATATGGCAACAGTGGCCTGCGTCAAAATCAGTGTCAGGGGTTTGTGAAATGGTTCAGCAATAGTAAGGAGCTGAACTCAGAATGAATGGCAAGAAAAAACAGTTATAGCAAAAGGTGCTCATGGAGCCAGTGAGACCAACCACAACAATACCGCAACAAATGAAGATGGCACCAGGCACTCCGAAGCAAGAAGTGGCATTTTAAAGGAGATGCAACAGTTAGTCACAAGAGTGAGAAAGGTCCAGGATGCTGAAATATTGCATCTCCATTAAAACGCCACTTCTTTATTTGGAGTGCCTGGTGCCATCTATGTTTGTTGAGGGTTTTATGAAATGACGCATAGATGGTTCTAAGCATCAGATTTTGGTCACAATTGACACACAATACAGAAAATAGCAGTCGATGTCATAGCTTCAAAACTACTATGAGAATGATTCAGACCAGGGGCATCTGAATGACATTGGAGAAACCTTAAAATTACATACTTTCAGTTTGTCCCAGTTCCAATGTCAGCCTTGTCTCTCATTATCATGAGTGTGTCCTTCTTGTTAGAGGACGTTTTCCCTTTGAAAGAAATCCCACTGTATTCAGAGACTGTTTGTCTATATTGAGCTATGGCTGCCTTTGTCTTTACATGCTGGGTATTCCTGGGATACCACTCCTGTAGGTAAATTGAAATGGGTGTAGTGTCTGTATGGCGCCACTAGATGGCTCTATTGGCATAGGCAGGAAAATAAAAGGAAATGGACTGTATATAAAAAAAAACTAAAAATAAGTAGGAGACTCACTGCGTGAGAGGACTGTATTGACCAGAAATAGAATAAAAAAGGATAAAAATTATTATTAAGCAAAAAAAATGGAACCACAAAAATGTGACATCCGTGAACTTACAAAGGACGTGACTTAATAGTAAAATGTGTACTGCAAGAAGAAAAAAAAACAAAAAAAACCAAACACAAACAATAAGATCAAACAGTGTTAAATGTAATGAACTCTGCAAAAATAGATGATTTGTAGGTAGCTCTAAGGCTAAAACACCATAGTTATGGGCTGAACACAATCAGTGAGCAAGGTGCTCTATAAAGGGCGTGGTAATTTGTCCACATGCTGGAAATAAGGCACAGTGCTTGATCCTTGTGCTGCAGTTAAAATACTAAGCAAAATACAATAAATAAGTGAAAAAAAAACATTTATTCCTTTAAGTCCATAAAAACAAATAAAACAATTAAAGGTGAAAAAATGAAGTGAACAGAAAAAATGGAATAAAAGATAGTGTGTATAAAAATAGTCCATACATAAAAAGAAAAAAAGCTGTTTATACTGGCCAGATTCGAGATGCAGCAGCCGGGCTGTCCAAACAAACGGCAAATCCCCAAAACCGTTTAGGTATAAAGATGCAGGTTACAGAGCTGGTGATGAAGCTACTTCTAGCGAAACGCGTTTGCGGTGTATTTTATTTATTGTTTTAATAAAACCGATTGTGAATTTCCACCCAATATGATCCTGGGTGATTTATTCCTTCGGCATCCTGAATAGATATTTCTAAGGATCTGGTTTCCTGCCTTGTGGACCTGAGGTTGGGGAATCGGTGCCCCTTGATTTAAATCCACCGATCTGCCTTCTGTTTGGTGCCCATTTATTTAAATCGGCACCAGAATATGTGAGTATATCTCTTATTTTTCACTCCTATCTGGGACGATACAGTCTGCACTTAATTCCTCCCTTGCATTTTTTTTCCCTTTTTTCCTTCCACCTCCATCAACTGTTTCATTGAGGACTCGATCCCTGGCTGAATATCTTTTATTGAAACTGAAGATTGTGAGTGCTAGCGCCGGACACCAGCTTTGTAACCTGCATCTTTACTCCTGTAGGTAAACATCATCCTCTTGAAGATCCATTCAAAGAGACTGGTACTCAACCTACATTTAAGAGGTTATTCATAAATTGGTAGATAATTGCATATTTTTGGTCGAACAGCTTAATCTGAACATTTTCCAGTACCCCTAACTCCAATATTCCTTCAGCCTGACTATTTAGGCCTAAAATTTCCAATTCTGGGGTTATCCACCAATGACATCCCATGATATTCTCCAAATACGAGTCCCTAGTAATAGATTACAGCAAATGACAACTTCATTTTCCAATATGTTTGAAACTATTTTTTTGAGAAAGGATTTTACCAGGAAGGATACATTGAGATTTCTCTCGTTTTCAAGTATGTTCTGGGTGGTGAGTATGTACTGTTAGGTGTCTTGCCCAAGGACACTTACTGGAGAGGTTGCTCGCTGGTATCAAACCCATGACTCCACAGGCTCTCTCCATGCAGAGCAGTGATGTTACCTCTACTCCACCCAGCCGGTTAAGGATATAAAATAAAAAGAAGACTGATCCCTTCTTAACCCTATGACTTGCAAGGACATCTTGGAAAAAGTTTGACCTGAAGGACTCAGAGGACCCTTTAGACAGCTGATTATTGATCTACGTCTTTATTGTAGCAATAGTTTGCCTTTACATCTACTCACAAATATGACCATTATCCATGAAATACGTTACCAATATATTTTCTCTACTGCCAAAGTAACATACCTTATTTTGACCAAAGAACGACATTTTGACTTTGTTGGCCCATAGACCTGTGTGCTTTTTTTTTTTGGAGAAAAGATTTTACCAGGAAGGATAAATTTAGATTTCTCTCGTTTACAAGTATGTCCTGTGTGGCGAGTATGTCCCGTTAGGTGTCTTGCCCAAGGACACTTACTGGAGAAGTGCTCTTGCTGGGATCGAACCTGTGTCTCCACAGCCTCTCTCCACGGTTATAGAGCAGCAATGTTACCTCTACTCCACCCAGTCAGGATTAAATAACTCTAATCATACTTGTCTACAGGGTTCCACCGTCTAGCACTGGCTAGGCTTGTGCACTGATTTTTTTTTCGGTTCGATTCGGTTCGGTTGGTTCGGATTTTGTAAATGTTCGTTTCGACTCATTCAGCCGATTTTCGGTTCGGTTCGTTTCGTTTTTCGTATCGACTTTTTTTCCGTGTTTTCAGAAATGTTCGTGTTTTTCAGAACGTCTGTTCTCCTCGTTTCAAAGTGTCGATTCGTTTTGACATAAACTAATGTTTTTTCGGATACGCTAATTATACGATACGATAATTCTGCCATTGAGATTTCTCATGTTTTACAAGAAGGATACATTGAGATTTCTCTGGTTTTACAAGACGGATACATTGAGATTTCTCTGGTTTTCCAGGAAGGAAACATTGAGAAACAATGATACAAAATTTAATTACAGAATCAGCGATATAAATACGATTTCCGAAATTTCTGAAATGGAACCGAAATCAGGAATGGAGCCGAAATCACGAATGGAACGAAAATTAATTTCGATTTTACACATTTCTAGTTTCAAAAATTCCGAAAAGTTTTCGTTTCAGCACGAAAATTTGTTCGGATCTGCCGTTTTCGGATCTGAAAATTTTCGGAAAATCGGCCGAATTCGAATGCACGAATCGGGAAATTTCGTGAAAATTCCAAAATTCCGAAACGCACATCCCTAGCACTGGCACCTCTTTGACAGATCAATCTGAGGTCCAATCAAAGCTGCTGATATTCACCTGCCACGTGAAATGAGAAAAAATACCTCATAGGAGTCAGGCAACTGCGATGTTCAGCAGGAAAGTATGACAGATGCGCTTTAACTGTGGCAAGAGGAGTAAAATCACATTTAAACTCACGCTCTGGTCACCACAAAACCAACCGGGCAGTGGATCATTTGTATATTGGCAGTGAAACTGAGTTGACATGGACACTGATCGGATGAGTGCTGGTCAAAGGGTGGGTTTAGTATAGTTTTGAACTCATTGGGTGCATCAATGCTTATATGGGCCATTCGACTCAATGCAACATGTCTTATCGAAGCAGGACATCTCATTTTGCCACTCGACTATCATGGTGAGGGATGGCGGTGCGCCTTAGGCCAACATGACCTGAGGTTGCTGCACGTGTAAACCTTAATTAGATTGAAAACACAGAAAATAGAATGAACGATTGCAGTTTTTACAGCCAGGGCATTGATCTGGAAGCTATTTTACACACTGTTTCAGGCTGTTTTAATGAAAACACAGTAATATAAATGTCATGACAGTGGCCCTTGAAAATGTAAGTAATTTCCGTAATTTCCAGCCCCCTCTTCAAGCTTTAGGCATTTACAAAGTCCCAATATACAGTATATTTTTTATACCCATTTTTTTATTTTGTTCTATTTCATTCTGTCCGGTTTTTTTTTTAATGCTTTTAATCCTTACGACATATCAGGGATACGAGCCTCACTTAGCAATAAGAGCGAAAGTTAAATTAAATTGCCTTTTTTTTGGATAGGACTACACTCATTAAATTAACTTTTGTATTTCTTATATATATGGGGGAGAGATATTAGGCTGTCAGACTCTTCCATTGATTATTACCCTTTCAATCTCGTAGCCAATTACTGGTATTAATGACACCATGGAGAACGCCTCTTCGAATAATTCCCCACATTACCGAGCTGCATCTGGAAATTAGCCAGTCACGGCTAAACTCAGTTAATGTGTTTTATATAAATGATCAAAACACTGCATTGCACAAAACGTGGTATTCTCCCTTCCCATGCCTTCCAAATAGTGCATTTTGCATACCAATTGTATATTTTAACAATAATGGCCTTATTTGAATATGACTGCAGCTGAACCTTAGTAAAAGCATTCAATGTCCAAGTATTTTCTCCATAATCTACATAATAATATAAAATTGAAAATGCTGAGATAAAATGTGAAACGATTTAAAACATATATTATTAATGCATTAGCTCATGGTGCGCTGTTATCTTTGTGACATACTAATATGTTTCCTATTTAAAATATTACTCTTTTTTTTCCCTATTTCGTTTCATTTCATTGCAGCCCGCGTTTAGAATCACTCGACTATTTTATTCCCTGAAAGTGAGTTTTTGGTCTCGGGCACTTTTTATTATTTAATTATCATTTTTTTCTGAATTTATAGAAGGATTTTAAAGTTTTTGTTCGAATAAGAAAATGATCTTCCATTCCAGACTCTGCTTGCTCGCAGGCGGTTCCGTCCTGTGACTGCGGTTCTTCGTCGGAGGGGGATCCGTTATCGGTGGGGCTTGGCGGGAGCATTGGTGGTGACACATAATAATGTCCCCTACACCATCACTGATCCTGAAACCGCCTGGTCCGACCTTGAAGCGGCGGGCATCTCGCCGGACCCTCCGGAACTTCAGCCAGACTGAGACCTGAGCGATATTGTTTACCCCCCCCAGCTTTTTTCTTCTCTGTTTACGTGTCACTGGTCTATAGATAAGCTCTGAGTATAATTTATCAAGACAATTTATGGCATTTACGTTGATAGTCCTACATGCTTATGTGTTTCTTTTGTGTTTTCTTCCTTCACTGAGGTTGGGACTTCTTGCGTTTTGTTTTTTTGTTTTTATTATTCCCTTATTGACCTGTTACTACTTGCATCATACATTATCTGACTGGCTGACCGTAGTTAGTTTGGCCAGCCCTAGACGGCTGTCTTTTTCTACGTTTGATTTCGTGAATTTCTTGTTATGTATAATTCTCAAAATAAAGAATTTAAAAAAAAAAGAAAAAAAAAGAAAATGAAAACTCCTAAAAATTAATGATTTTGAATAATAATGTCAATTCATTCAATCATAGAATTTCACTCTCAAGTACAACAACGCTGTGGACTGTGAATTTGCAAGTAAAATGAGTGTTGTGTGACCCAGAATATAGTGCCAAGGGCAGCACAAAACCCAAATACTCTCCTGCCGTGACAGGTCATCTTGTTGGATTTTCTGAGTGTTTTAAACTGATATCTGAACACTGTCTATGAGCAAAAATGTACCATTTCCATAAAAAACATGTTTTCTTAGCTGTTGTCGATGCAACGAGCAATAAAGTTTTTATTCAAAATGGTGAAAATCAACTTCCTGGATTGATGCATTGGTATTTCAAGTGTTTGGAGCAAAGTATTTTTCCATAGTATAAAGAATTCTCTTTTTTACCAACCATAGCGAGAAAAGCCCTGTGTATCTACAAGTGTTTTCTTTTTTTAATCCAGAGATAATGTTAGCCCTTACCTGATGTGCTATCCCTCTCCTCTTAGATTGTAAGCTCTGGAGCAGGGTCCTCTCTCCTACTGTTCTGTGTCTTTAACTTGTATGTATATTTGTTATTCTATCCCACCTATTGTATAACGCTACAGAACTTGTTAACGCTTTATAAATACTTGTAACTGAATAAAATAATATACTTGCACCAACAGCAGCCTTAAACAAATCTGAAAGCACAATACCGATCATGCTCAAACGTTGCATCAAATCTGCGACTGTAGCCAAAAAGCTAGGGGAGACGGCTCATCATGATTCTGTCCTCCAACTAGCAATTATCATCTCGCAATTAACACAAACACTCCCTCAAATGTGATATATTTAGGTATATGTGGATTTTTGTAAAAATGCATGATAAATCCTGTTATATTGTGACGTAACTGGGAAAGATCTTATTGAGCCCCTGAATTCAAGCTTTATAGTGTATGGGAACCAATGGGTTCCTGCTTCGAAAAGTGGAGAAACTGCATTTCAGCGAGCGAGTTCCTCTTTGACTTGACCCCCTGTATAATTAACAGTATAAGTCACACGTCCCTAATGATGCTTGTGCATTGGATAAATTGAAGTGACACTAGTGCTCCTTATTTGCAACACATCATTTTCTCCGCTACCTGTTTGGCTTCTGTATACATGTTCAGTTCAGCACTAGATAGATGGACAGAAAAAGAGAAATAGATAGATAGATAAATTCATAGAGAGATACATGGATAGAGGGATAGAGAGAGAGAGAGAAAGAAATAGATAGATAGAGGGATAGAGAGAAAAGTAGAGAGATGGATGGATAGAAAGAGGGATAGAGAGAAATAAATAGTTTGCTAGCTAGAGGGATAGAGAGAAACAAACAGATGGAAAGAGAGATACATGGATAGAGAGAGATAGATAGAATGATGGATTGAGGGATAGAGAGAGAAAAATAGAGAGAGAGAAAGAAATAGATAGATGGATAAAGAGATAGAGAAAGGAATAGATAGATAGATATGGATGGATCGCTGGATAGATAGAGGGATAGAGAGAGAAGTAGATAGATGGATGGATAGATAGAGGGATAGAGAGAAAGAAATAGGTAGCTAGAGGGATAGAGAGAGACAAACAGATAGATCGATAGATATTTAGATGGATAGAGAGATACATGGATAGAGAGATAGAGAGAAATAGGATAGATAGATAGATAGATAGATAGATAGATAGATATGGATGGATAGCTGATAGATAGAGGGATAGAGAGAGATATAGATAGAATGATGGGTAGAGGGATAGAGAGAGAGAGAAAGAGATAGATATGGAGGGATAGAGAGAGAAGTAGATAGATGGATGGATAGATAGAGGGATAGATAGAAATAAATAGCTAGCTAGAGGGATAGAGAAAGACAAACAGATAGCTAGATAGATAGATGGATAGAGAGATACATGGATAGAGAGATAGATAGAACGATGGATAGAGAGATAGATAGAGAGAAGTAGATAGATGGATGGATCGATCGATAGAACAATAGATAGATAGATAGATAGAGAGATAGAGAGAGAGAAATAGATAGATAGATAGATAGATATGATTGGATAGCTGATAGATAGAGGGATAGAGAGAGATATAGATAGAATGATGGATAGAGGGATAGAGAGAGAGAAAGAGATAGATAGATCGATAGATAGATATATAGATAGATATGATTGGATAGCTGATAGTCTAGATAGAGGGATAGAGAGAGATATAGATAGAATGATGGATAGAGGGATAGAGAGAGAGAGAAAAAGATAGATAGATAGATAGATAGATAGATAGATAGATAGATAGATAGATAGATAGATAGATAGATAGATAGATATGGAGGGGTAGAGAGAGAAGTAGATAGATGATGGATAGATAGAACACTAGATAGAGGGATAGATAGAAATAAATAGCTAGCTAGAGGAATAGAGAAAGACAAACAGATAGCTAGATAGATAGATGGATAGAGAGATACATGGATAGAGAGATAGATAGATAGATAGATAGATAGATAGATAGATAGATAGATAGATAGATAGATAGATAGATAGATAGATAGATAGATAGATAGATAGATAAATAGATAGATAGATAGATAAATAGATAGATAGATAGATGATGGATCGATCGATAGAACAATAGATAGATAGATAGATAGAGAGAGAGAGAAATATGATAGATAGATAGATAGATAGATAGATAGATAGATAATAGATAGATAGATAGATAAGATAGATAGATAGAAGATAGATAGATAGATGATGGATCGATCGATAGAACAATAGATAGATAGATAGATAGAGAGAGAGAGAAATATGATAGATAGATAGATAGATAGATAGATAGATAGATAGATAGATAGATAGATAGATAGATAGATAGATATGGATGGATAGATAGATATGGATGGATAGATAGAGGGATAGAGAGAGAGAAGTAGATAGATGGATGGATAGATAGAACAATAGATAGAGGGATAGAGAGATAAAAATAGCTAACTAGCTAGAGGTATAGAGACAAACAGAAAGATATATCTATCTATCCTACACATGCTACACCTGCAACGGGAAAGGAGTGAAAACATTGTTATTTCAGATGCATTTGTAGCAAGGATGGATTTCTGATTTCTTAAAATAAATGAATAAAAGAATATACAGGGGAGAAATAAAAGGTACATTTTCTGGATGCAGTTCGATATCTCCCAGGTGCACATGATACGTGTTTTTAAAGCGCGGCCAAGAAAACAACAGCTAAAGAAATAAATAGATTTCCCAGCTCGGACAACAGTCTTTACTTGGAACACTTATCCTATCAGATGTCTAATTGTGAAATTCTATCTAGAGAACTCGCTCGTGTATCGTTTTGCTCGGTGGCAGGATGCCTTTTTGTCAGGGGCCCATTCTGTTCTTTCCTACGTTTGATTTTTTTTTTTCTTTTAGACTTACCGGGAATCAAAACGTTAAACCTGGAAAGAAAGCAGAAAAGGTGGAGGAAAATAAAACGTCTGAAAGAAATCAATAGGTTTTATCTACATCAGAATAATAAATAAGAGCTGGGAACGCACTGAAGGTACATTTCTGTATCACAATGGTTCATCCACTGATACAATAGACTTCATTCTTCAAAGACCACCATATGTGCAATCATTATATCGCAGGGCCTGTAGCCCCTGGCTTTACAGCGAGCGGTTAGTTTGATCTCTGCATGTCAATTTCCCTTTTTCAGAAATGAAAAATTCAAGCCCTGGCTTATAGATGGAGGGATAGAGTTAATGCTTTGCAGTTGGACCCAGGCTTCCGGCCTGCGGGTAGATCGCAGATGGGCAGCGACAGAATTTTTTTAATATTTTTTTTTTTTTCGAAAAGGAGAAAATGAGAAGCGCCTGTGAAACGCCGGAAAAAAAAAAGCCTTTTAGTTTTTGTGATTTTTTCATATGAAATTAATAGCACTTGTTAATTAGAAGGCTTCTGGATTTCTTGGCCGGAAAATGACGATAAGGAGGGTCGAAAGTGAACGTCGGGTTAATGAATGAAACAATTCTCTTTTATTTTTCTCCGCAGTTAAAATATGTCTGGCAGAGTTTCAAAAAAAAAAAAAAAAAAAGAGAATAAAAATTTGCAAGGAGTCAGCATATTATGACACATTCGAAGATGATACAGAACTGAATCCGAGAAAAGGCTGTTATGAGACATATTGGCTTTCAGAAGCAGGTGTTATTTTAACCTTATAGGGAATTTTTTCCAAACACAATTATACTCTCTATATGTTAAACTGAGGAAAAATGTATAACGCAAAAAAAATATTATTATACTGGATATATTATATTAAATTCATTATGTTTTATTGCTCGTGGCTCGAAAATTCGAAGACGTCGTTGGCTTCGGAGAACATAATCTATGGTACTCTTGCCAAGAATATGGAGTAAATGTTGATATATTTTGGATTCTTCCCTGTCCCTCAAGCAAACTGAGACTTGCTGAAGGAAAATAAACAATTACGACTATTTTGTTGAAAGTTTCCACTCAAAGGTCCATGGCCCACATCTGTAGGGTATGTCAGCAAGATCTTTTCCATCTGAATGGTCCATGTTCTTTTGGAATCTATTGAGCTTCCAAGAAAAACCTAAATGTCCTCTTCTGAATTCTTATTGCGACTTTTTGAACTGACGCTCCAACATAATAATTCTTGTTATATCTTGGAGCGCTAGTCCGTTTTGCTGCACAATGTACCTATTCGGAGGTCAACCTCAATAAGCCCTGGAGATGCGGAAACACGATGAAGATGTCTTTGCCAACTGAATCATGGATTTCTAATTCTGTAGTAGACTAACAAGGATGATAGGAAAGAAAAGGTTATTAAAGAGGCATTCTAGCGAAATGTTTCACTGTTTTATTTCAGTAGGGTTTCTCATTTTAATCAGAACAGCCCCATTGCTAGCATACGACAAAGGGAGATGAAAGACCGGGCATGCAAGGCTTGGCTTTAACAGGTGCTAAACTTTGAATACCACACCAGGCGGTGTTCTGAAGGTGTAGGGTCCCCAGCCTCGCATAAATCATAAAGGACGAAAAAAGATGGGTCACATGAGGCTTGGCTTTAACTGGCAAAAGTTATGAAGGAATTAAAAATTGGTCCCAAAGCATCTATATTCAAAAGAAATTCCCAATTCGATTGGAGGTAGTCAACTCTACCACCTTATAAATCAGCAGACTCATTTTCTGGCCCGTTTTCCAAGTGGAGCCATTGGCACTGACACTTCAGCTGTCAACTCTGTTGGTTCTACTTGCAAACACTAATGACTTCAGTTACCTCTTGACTCTAATAGCAGCATACATGCTTTTGCATGTCCTATAATTTGCACCCCGAAGTAGTGGGAGTAAGTGAATAATACCAAGTTGTTCATTGTAAATGAGAAGCAAAAAAACAACACTCTATGTGCCGGATCTCAGTACCCCGATGGGTCACATCTGTCAGTGCCGCTTCCTTGCTGGACCCCCTTGTGTTTTCCCCAGGCACACTCTCGTGCCTTTCTCCAGTCCTCAGGCGAAGCGTAAGGACAGGGACACGTAGAGAGTCTGGTAGCATCCCCCAAATATAATATGAGGCTATATATATCTGGAGGCTTTCAGGGTCAGAATGGAACTCATTTAATTGGGGACAGCCACACATATTTATACGGTCAACCTGGGTTATTTACATACACAAAAACCTTTCCTAGAAAATGTTGGGAGACATAATTAAGTAGGACAAATAATGGAATAAACATTGCGTAACATTCCTAAATGAGGCAGGACAATGGCCATCATGATTGGCAAACAGATAATGAGGAAGTGTTTGCCTGAAAAAGCAGATTAACCAAGTACTCATATATAAAAAAATATTAACACATTCCTGAGAAAGGTTATGCTGGAAGGCTAACCTATCATCAGATAACAAGATACACATGGACCATACAATAGACAATAACATAATTCTTGCATAGCTCAGATTAAATGACACTTGGCACGCAAGGGTGGCCAAGGAAATAATATAGAACATCAGGCCTGCACCCTACAAATATGCCCCCAGGTCCATACACCCCAAGTCCAAAGTGACGTACGTCACTCTCTGCTAAATATATAAAACATGTCTCTCATTCCTTGACGATGATGGGTTGAGGCCTGCTGCCCTTTGCAGTTCGAAGAACACAAGTTCTACTGTATCCCTCTGCATGACTTGCAAAACCCTAAGAACACTTATAGTCTACAGAAGTCCTACCATGGCTCACCACATCTGGTATTATTGGCCTCTAGACTCTGGTCTGTAACCCACTAGCGGTAGCAGGTTACCAAGAGAGATAGATATATTAGTTGTCACTAGGAAATCGCTATTCCAACTGGAATGGAGCCTAAATCTTAAGAACATCTGATTTAGGTGAAGAAGATCTCTTCGTTTTTACCATCTACATTTCAATCAGGAAAACAAAATTAAGGTCTCCTCCACTACAGCTAAAAATAAATCCAGATTAAGTTTCAATAAGGGATATCGGAGATTCATTTGTATCCTGGCCTCATTAATTGCCGCCTGTCCAATTATCCAGATTTTTATGGCCCGTGACCCTTTATTATAGGACATCATGTCATGGACATAGGTTGGTTTGTTAATTCCCATCGTCAGATAATTTACGTGTCTGTCAATAGGCACAATCCAAATGCAGGAATCGCTGGTGCATCTGTAACACAGAGACCCATGTTTTACTTTTATTTTTTTACATTGAACTCAGTCAGACAACGTGTGGTTCTGTAAATGCATTAATCTCAAATGTTTGTTGTTTTTTTTATCCATCTTATTATTTCGTTGTTGTTTTTTTTACAACCATTTAAGAAATAAATGCTTATGATTCTTTTGTGAAAGGAGTTGTAGAGGATATATTATATAAAGAATTTACATATTATTCGAGGTATATACAAGTAGATTATTTCTTTTTCACCAACAATGACTTAGAAACTGAAAAGAAAGCAGATCAAATGGGCTTTGTCCCAGGTAGGGAGGCACACCTTCTGCATAGTGATCACCATACAGGTGGCGAAAAGGTCACAAAAACCATTCCTGCTCTTGTAGATCGACATGGAAAAAGCATTTGAAAGGGTCTTGTGGCTCTTTTTGCATACTACACTCTGAAAAATGCCGATCACAGGTGAGTTCCTCACTTGATTAATGACATTATACTAGACATTTAACAAACGGATATTAGTCAACAGAGCTTTATCTGAACCATTTAGCAACAAAAGTTGCACCTGTAAAGGCTGTCCACTGTCACCATTGTTATTTGCCCTATCCCTGGGACTGGATGGATTCTCAAATCCATCCATTAGAACACGTTCATAAGTAGACTGCAACTGGCCCGTTACCAGCATATGGTCGCGACATATGCTGCTGATAATAAAAACTGAAGAGAAACAGAAGAAAAAAGAAACGTTTTAGAAAATCAGACAAAAGTGATATCTCAACTGGTTCAGGGATTTGTTTTCAAAATTTAAGTTTTGGTTGTACATAAAAGTCTTCTGCCTCCTCTCGCCGTAAGCAGGGCATTGAGTACAAATCCTTCCCAGTGTCCTTTCACCAGTCTTGTGATCTGTTGCTCAACTCTTGCTTGTCCTACGGTCTCCAGAAGGAGCTACCAGCAATGGAGTGCTTTCCCGCTGCCGGTATCTACAAGCCAATGGTGTGGGAACCACAGATAATCTGGGGTGAAGGCAGCATTCTCAATGTATAGTGTTATTGTATTTTGGCAAAAATGATTGTATTGTGGCACCAAATACAGATATGAAGACAGAAGAACCTATTATATCTGGAGCAAAGTAAATTGAGGTTCCATGGCTTTCGGTTCCCCCTTATTCTACCTAATTTCTTGGTGGTTTGATGCATTGACATTCCAAAGTGAGCATACCAAGGTATACAGTATATATCCCTTGGTCACCATCAGATGTGTACCCCCACCTGTCGGAGCACTGCTTAACCAGAATACAAAGGAAAAGCACTCAATAGCTATGTAAGCGCTGTCCTTGAAAGGGTAGTAATTTTTCCCTTTGTGGAGTAGGGTTGCCATATGGGCCATGTTTTCCTGGACACATTACTATATCATGGGTCCGGGGAGCACAGGGAAAACTACCGCCCTGCAGCATGTATAATTCATATGCTGCCGGAAGGAAATGAAGGCAGCTCACCTGGGATTGCTTTTTGATTTGTCACCTGCAGCGTATGGATTCTACATGGTGGGGGGTTGTATTTTTCAAGGGGTTGCAAGAATTAATTATATTTGTCTAGGAAACATAGGCAATCTGGCAACTCTACGGTAGAGCCTCCAAGGCACCGGGACTGGGGTCCTGTGGATCCTTTCCAATGGTGGCTCTGTCATAAACCAGGAATTTCCTGCAATCTCCAGATAAGGCATTTTATATCATAACCCCCCTGCCATTTCCCAACTCTCCCCTCCTAACTGTCACGAGGGCACCCGGCGTCAGCCAAGGTCGGCCCGTTATGTGGGATAGGTAGCCCTTTAGGCAGGATTGCCGCAGGCTGTGTATTACACAGAACCAGACCACAGGATACAGAGAACAGTACAACAGGAAGGGCAAGGGTTAAGGGAGAGAACAATAATAGACTGGCGTCCAGCAGCATACTAAAGAGAACCCTGATCTAGATATGGTCCTTAGAATGGCCGTCAAATCTAGTGGAAGGGGACCTCAGTGTTGAACCAGAGACAGGACACTAGTGACAAATCCAGAGACATAGTAGTAAACAATAGCCGAAGTCAAAAACCAGAATGGGTTGTCATACAAGCTAGCAGCTGGTACACAAGATATCACAGAGCATAGGGATAACACAATAGAACAGTCAGATAACCAGGCCAGAGTCACACGGGAGTTCAAAGTCACATACAGAAACAAAATAAATAGGATAAACCGAAATAAGATAACAGACACGACACTTGGAGCAGACAGACAAACAGGGTTATTCAGAGAGTGGTGAAAAGCAGGAGAATGGCTGGAGAATTGAAACTT